>JANUYF010000008.1:27866163-27916163 GCA_026167975.1 Phrynosoma blainvillii
ATTCTTGGACAGAGAAGGCGAAAGACCGTGCAAGATTACAGATCCCAGGGTTCCCTAACACAGAGCTACAGCATGTAAAGTGATGTCAAACTGCATTATTTCCAGTGTAGATGCACCTTAACACCTTCTCCCCAAACGACAAATCCCAGGATTCCATAGGATGGAGCTGCAGCACTTAAAGTGGTGTCAAACTGCATCATTTCTATGGTGTAGATGCACCCCAGGAAAGAAAGTGAACTAGCCAAAGAACAGACCAGTATAGAGGAGGGAAAAGTGAATAGTTTTGCACCAGGGGTGACAACTCAATTGGTTCGACCCTGCTTGGCACAGACAAGGAGCCTTCTTGGGTTGTGCCAAAGCATTTGGATGAACAAATATATATATATATTTTTAAAGGGTATGTGCAGACAGAGCAAGACCAAATGCTTTTCCTTTTCCCGTTGCTCAGACACGGCTTTCCAGATAAAAGTTGTTAATAAGGAAGAACAGGTAAGCTAGGAGTGGCTGCAGCAGTTTGCTTTTGCCTGAGACTCCTGGGAAAGTCCATTCATCTTTATTACGGTCATAGACCAGCACAAGGGAAGGGCAGGAGTCCTTCACTGACTTCCTTGAGTGCAACCGACTTTTGCATTTGGAACTCAGTTTGCCGCAACTGAAGGAAGCTGAGGATAAAGCAGGAAAGCGGGAGGAGGAGTGAGAAGCTGGGACATTTGAAAGCATCTGGAAAAGTGGGATGAACAGAGGATAAACGGGGATTTTCTCTGCCAAACAAGGACTGTTGGAGACAATATGATCGCTTACCAAGTCCTAGGCCTGCTCCGATCATAGCGCCTTTTCCCATACTACCCAGTTTTCCATGAGTCTCTGCAAGGAGAAAGATGTTTGTTTTAAAAAAGTACACCTTCGTACAAAATGTATTCAAGGAGACGTCGCATGTAGCAAGGGTTTACAGAAGCATCCTCAAGTTCCCACTTTCAAATTCACCTTTCTAGGGGAAAGAAGCATCCCCTTCCCTAATACAGTACCAATGTATATTACAGGCTGGATTTCCCTTATCTGGAATGCCAAAATCCAAAATCCAGTGGCTCTTGGCATCTGCTGGGGCTTGGCTCCAGGACCTCTCCATGGATGCCACAATCTGTGGATGTTCAAGCCCCATTAAATGCAATGGCATAGCACCATGTGTCCCTTGTATAAGATGGCCCAAAAAAAATCAAGCTTTGATTTTCAGAATTTATATATTTTTGGAATAATTTTTAATCCGTGGATGATTGAACCCATGGATTAAAAAATCCGTGGATATAGAGGGTCGACTGTCCTCCCAAATCTAAAACTGTCCACATGGGTGGCTGAGACGGTAACACCTTTGCTTTATAAGGCTTCCATGTAATAATAATAATAATAATAATAATAATAATAATAATAATTATTATTATTATTATTATTATTATTTCTAGCCCGCCTACTTCCAAAGGGAATCAGGTTACAAGCATAAAAATAAAATAATACAATAAGAAAACAATAATATAGAAGTTGCAACTTTGTTTCATGCACAAAGTTATTTAAAAATATTGCATAAAATTATCTCCAGGCTATGTGTATAAAGTGTGAAGGAAACATAAATTAATGTCGTGTTTAGACTTGGGTCCCATCTGTCAGATATCTCATTATGTAAAATACAGGTATTCCAAAATCCAAATAAATAAATAAATAAATAAATTCCAAAATCCCAAACACTTCTGGTCCCAAACATTGTGGATAAAGGAGGCTTGACCAAGCCGAAGCAAGTGAAATAAAAATAATAGCATATTCCTCCCCTTTTTGTCCCAGCCTCTGGCTTCCCCTCTTGTTTCTTAAAATTGTTTTTGGACAGCAGGGACCTGTCCATTTTTGCAAAGCACTGTGTATATTGATGGCTGTGCATCTTAAATAAAAAATAAATAAATTAGATAATAACACATACATTAGATAATGCAAGTTAAAAGCATACAAATGAAGCAGCCTGGCAAGACTATTATGGGGTGGGAAACAAGCCATAAAAAAGGAAAGACTCATATGACTCAAAGTCCCCATAAAAGTATCACTGTTTGCTGTATTTTGGATGTTCTTTGGACAGTTGCTTTAGGCGCTTTGTTGTTCATTCATCAATACATGTCAGTTTTGATAACAAAAATCACATCCATGTTTTGCACTTTGCTGTTGTTGTTTTTTCCTTTGTTCAATTGATGGTTTTGCATTGTTTGCAAAAATCTTTAATTTAAAAAAAAATATTTAAAAAAAGAAATCACAGACACAAACAGCTTGCGTAGCCTACCCTTTGAACGCTCCTTTTGTGACGGATTTGGCCTGTCCGGTCCTGAAGATCCTGCCATATATACGGATAGACAGCTTGCTTTTTCTCAATTGCAAGCTGCAATTTTGCAGAGAGTCCCTTTAAGGAAAGAGGCAGATGGAGCATAAGAGCAGCTCCTCCCATAGACTTCTGCACACTTTCAGAGCCAGAGAGCAAGAGATGCGAGACTGGAATGGAGTTCATCACACGGGACGAATCCCAGGCAGAAACTAGATTTAAAGGGGAAATTTTTGCTGGTTGTTTTTCACATGGCGTTCGGGATTAACCCGAACAGAAAGTAGACAAAACCCGCAATTGCAGGTTGTATTTCGCATGACGTTCGGGGTTGACCCAAATAGAAAGCAGACAAAACCCACAATTGCAGTTTTCACATGATATTCAGGGTTCACCCGAACAGAAAGTAGACAAAACCCACAATTGCAGGTTGTATTTCGCATGACGTTCGGGGTTGACCCAAATAGAAAGCAGACAAAACCCACAATTGCAGTTTTCACATGATGTTCGGGGTTAATTAACCCGAACAGAAAGTAGACAAAACCCGCATTTTGCTGGTTGTATTTTGCATGATGTTGGGGGTTAACCCAAATAGAAAGTAGGCAAAACCCGCTTTTGAGGGTTTTTGTATTTCACATGGCGTTCGGGGTTAACCTAAATAGAAAGTAGGCAAAACCCACAATTGTGGGTTGTTTTTCAGACAACATTTGCATGAAAGAGAAATAACATGAAAATAATCCAAACGGAAAGCCGACAAAACCCTCCTTTTTACTTTCGGGAATTTCCGAAAGTAAAAAGGAGCAGGTTTTGGCGACTTTCTGTTCGGGTTAATGTCATGTTATTTCTTCTTTATACAAATACGTCTGAAAAACAACCCACTTTTGTAGGGTTTTTTAAATTTATTTTAAAATCCTGTTTCTGCACAGGATTTAAGCAATTTGCCTCCGTGTGATAAAGTCCGTATTTTGTGTAAAGGAGAAATAATGCTGACCCTAAGGTGAACTTATCATGGGTTTGAATTTGAACCCAGACTCAGGCACAGAAAATGATGCCGAGATCCTGGGCAAGACACACTGTCTCAGCTTCAGAAGAATGCAATGCCAAATTCCCTCTGGCCAAGAAAACCCCAACAGTCAACATAAATCAGGTTGAAAGCACGTTACAGCAAATTTTATCGGGTAAAATAATAATTTGGTACTACAATAGGTAATATAATTAATTATTAGGTAATAAGGAGTTGTGGAGCAAGGTAAGGATGTGAAGGTGGGAGATGGTTATAGGAGGAGTAAAGATGTAAAAGAGGAGGTATCGAAGTCAATAAAGAGACAATAATGGTAACCACAAAACGTACAGGAACAAATTTTAAATCAACTTTATTTTAAATATTTTTTTAAAAAATAAAATACATGTGTTTAGTCACACCTTCCCATTTGGCTTGCCTTTCAAGGCCTTTGTCAAAGCAGCAAAAGGAGCAAGATTTGAGCATATAGGAACAACAGAGGACAAGTAAAAGGCAAAAGAGTAAAAGTAATTTAAAATCATTTTCCTCTTGGAGAGCAGGCTTAGGCAGAGAAGGTACGACAAACATCCCCCTGCCTTCGATAACATTGGTCTATAAAACTCAGTTAATAAAATATTCTTAAAATGTGGATTCCAGCAGAAAGAAATGGCTGGCAGCATTTGTTAATAGTCTATGCATTGGATGGATCCATGGGTAGAGACATGTAGTAACTTAGAGGGCAGAGAACAGAGCCCTATTTCTAATTCCCCAATTTTTCTACTACATTTGGTGACTTGGGATTCCTATTCTGCATTCAGCACTCCTTACCCTATTCCCAAACAACTAAAAGAATATCCTGGGCATGCACAACATGACACTGCTTGCAAAATTACATGACACCGTTCTTCCAAAGAAGACAAGATGGTGTACATGGTCCTTGGTTCAACCATCACCTTTCATTTCTGTTTGGCAAAAGAAAGCTTCTGGGCTGTGTGTCTGTGTCTTCAAGTCGCCTACTGATTTACGGTGACACTATACATTTCCTAGGGTTTTCTTAGGCAAAAAATACTCAGAGGTGGTTTTGCCAATCCCGTCCTTTGGCATATAGCCTACTGTGCATGCTTAATTCCTATCTACATGGGCAATTATTTTGGTAGAATTGTAACTTTCTTTTTCCGAAGCGGGGTTCGTACAACCCCAAGTTGTATCTTCATAGAAATAACAACATATTTCATTGACGGAGGAACAGTCACATGGGAACAACTACATTTTAAAGTCAATGTGTGGCTGCATGCCTTTACACTATGCGTACTTTTGGTTAAAACAGACCACTAGCCTTGGGACTTATTCCCCAAATGATATGTAGGTATGTAACAGACATTTGATTTGTCAAGGACTGTTTCTTCAATATGATCGCAAGTGCATAGCCCCAAAAAATGGTCAATGAAAGGAGCCCCCCTTTGTCAGCCCTTGAAAACGGTGGTGCAGGTGGACTAGAGGAATCATTGTGAACCCTTGGCTTCAGGCAGATCTGGCTGAGTTGCTGGGTCTAACAAAGCAAGGATAAGTCAACTGGGGGGATTTGTAGCCCCAAACTAGGCTCAGGTAGACCATTACCAAGGAGGCATCTCAGCCTATACTTTTTATCCATGATCTGAGGACGTAACCCCACACTGGCTCAAGATGGAAGTGGCACACCTTTCACCAACACTTGACCAGAGGTGCAGGGGACGATGGGCAGTCCCTATGTCCTCTACTAAGGATGGCCATCTGGGCTGGGGATATGGTTGAGATGGAGGGACACTGCAAGAGATGATGGGAGGCTGGTCTAGGAGAGGATTATTTTAGACAGAGAACGTGGATTAGACCATAGATGAGGTTGGCTCTTTGAAGCTCATCAAAAGGAGACAAAGTAGAGGGTGAGTAAGGTATGACCTGCAATTGGGATTGATGGGAGGAAGTCTAGTATTGCTTTCATAGTACTGTCCACTCCCTCCATAACTGCATGATCCAGTATGCTTCATAGTAAACTAATGCGTTCTGCAGGAGCAAACTGTAACCACCAGAAAAAAAAGAGTCCTATTCAAAGAGGAATCCAACAGGTGACAGATCTATGGTACTTCAGTTCGGTGTTACTTCTCTTTTCCCAGTAAAATCTGGTTTCCCATCTTCCTTTCACCTCACAGGCAGTCCTCTGGAGAGTGCTTTAAATAAAACTGGATGACCATGAAGACAAGTAGGACAGGTTCCAGACTGCTACTTTTGCTTCCAAGAAGTCCTGCAAAGGCACTGGGCCAAGTCAGAGTTTGCAAGAGGCTTGTGCCACTTTGGAATTTGTCCTCCTGTTCAGCGCTTTGCAGATAAATGCGCCAGCTTCGAGAAGCTTGGAGAGGTCCACACCCTTTACAGGAAAGAAGGGGGGAAGGGGGGAGGTTTGAAGAGATTACTGCTTATTTTGCAAATATAAAGACATTTTGTACAATGTCAGATCTCACATTCATTTAGCCCATCTGGACTATTCTGTGGCAGAACTTGGAAATGGCATTTTTGGATCACAGCTCCAGAATTCCTCAAATCTGCATGGCCAGGATCCACCCTGTTGGAGGTTTTTGCACTTTAGGAGCAGACGCCCCCCAAGGATTCAGTCTTTCCAATTCGGCAACCTCTCATTTCCCCATATTTTATTGAGATCAGAAGTATTGGCCCTTTGGTCTGCTATGTGCAAAACACACCACCGGAAACCAATTCTGAGATGGGGAACCCATCATGAGTGGACCTTTTGTACAATCTGGTTCCCACAATATCTAAGAAAGTTAAATTCACACTGACAGGTAAACCTAGTGCTGCCAGCATTAGCTAAGATATCCATCCTGAACATCTCTAGCTGACCGAATCAATTAAATGCCATTTTAAACTACAGGGTGAGTCTCCCTTGTCTGAAATGCTTGAGACCAGAGTCTTTGGGATTTTGGAATACTTGTATTTGCATATGCATACATAATGGAGATAGGACCCAAGTCTAAACAAATCAACAAACAAAAATCATTAACGTTTTATATATACCTTATATAAAATAACTTGAAGGTAATCTTATGGAATATTTTAAAATAATTTTGTGCATCAAACAAAGTTTGTGTACCATCAAACCATCAAAAAGCAAAGGTGTTACTATCTCAGCCAGCCATGGAAAAGTTTTGGCTTTTGGAATATTTTGGAATTCTGAATAAGAGAAACTCAAGCTGTATGAGGTCTGACCGGGGCCGACTCACATTCCTGAGATTATTTTGGTCCCGATGTGTGACCAGATGCGCTTTCCTTCTAATAGGCTATAGCTTTAGTACAGCTTTTGTTTATTAAATGGCAAATCTTATGTACTCGGTTTCAGAATGTTTCAGAATGTAATGTAATGTTTCAGAAAGGCTCACTGAGGTTTTGGAAATAACAGGAATTTATTATGATTAATAATATGAATGATTCGGTGTAGCTAATCTTCTGCCCTCTTTTCCCCCCAAAGCATAAAAAACCTCTGAAAACAGAAGACGATGACCAAGATAATGTCTACTTAATAATAATAATAATAATAATAATAATAATAATTATTATTATTATTATATAGTTTATTTATATATCCCGCCTCTCCCAGCGGATCGAGGCAGGAGTACAAGATAAAAGAAAATACAACTAGCTAAAACATAACAATAAAACCACTCAGCCACCCATGGTTATACTTACTGTGTGAATGCCAAGACCGTGAAGCATGTACACCATGTCTTCAGTTGCCACGTTTCCAGATGCTCCTTGGGCATAAGGGCAGCCTCCAAGCCCAGCCACCGAGGAATCAACCACGCTGACACCCATCTGGAAACATAAAACAAGCCCGGTTAAGAATTAATAATAATAATAAAAAAATAATTTTATTTCTACCCCGCCTTTTGCCGTAGCAATCAAGGCAGCTTACAGCTAAAACGGATACAAAGCCCGACAATAAACAATAATACCCCCCTATTAAAATATATATTAAATACAATCTCTGTTAAAACCAATTTAAACGGAAAACAAATTTAAAGAAAGACAGAGAATGAGTTGCATCAATTAAAACTATCGACATTCTGGGGCAAGCAAGAATGGAGGAGAGGAGAGCATCTTGTGGGGAGAGACCAAGTTTAAAGGTGATTCTATTCTGGATAGGCCTGCCAGATCTTTTCAACTTCTTTACCCTAGAGGAACCCTTGAAATAATTTTCAGGTCTCAAGGAACCCCTATATCAAAATTAATATATCTCAATTTTTCTCAATTGCCATCTCTAGAGGAACCCTAGGAGCCTGGGAACTGGGCTGAGAGACACTACTCTAGGGAGTCAAGAGGAATTGCAGCTTATTGAACCAGATTTTGGAGCATCCAGACAAGGCTCTGTCTCCCTTTTCCTCAAAAAATATCACAGCTACTTATTTGATTTAGGCGAAGCAGGCTTATGCTAGATCGGGTTGAGAATCTTTTTTTCTGGAACAACTCTATGAATAGACGCTGTACTCTCCCTTATCCAAAATGCTTGAGACCCAAAATGTTTGGGATTTCAGATTTTCCCCCCCAGGTTTTGAAATATTTTCATAAACATAATGCGATACTTTGTCTAAAGTTTAAGCATGGAATTCCTGTATGTTTCATATACACCATATACGCACAGCCCGATGGTAACTTTGTACACAACATTTTTAAATAATATTGTGCACGAAACACAGTTTGTGTGTACTGAACCGTTAGAAAGCAAAGGTGTCACTATCTCAACCAATTTTGGAATTCTGGATAAAGGAGACTCAGACGGTATTTCCAAATATTGATATGCAACTCGTATACAAACTATTTAAAGTGGTGTACATCCATAAAATGTTAAATATTCTTAAGGCACACAAGTACACAGAAAAGACAGAGTCTGAAGCCCAAGAAATAAATAGACTGGTGGGAAACATACCTGAAGTGCGACCAGCGTGTTGGCAAGAGCTTGCCCATAGGTATCGTGGCAATGAACGGCAAGAGCCCCAATGGGCACCTCTTTCATGACTGCGGAAAGCATCTCCTTCATGCCGCCAGGAGTCCCAACGCCAATGGTGTCGCCAAGAGAAATCTCATAGCACCCCATTGCATACATTTTCTTTGACACCTGTCATGGAGAATACAATTTATTGTGGTGTGCCTACGAGTCATTTTTTACTTATAGCGGCCCAAAGGTGAACCAATCATGGGGTTTTCTTGGCAAGCTTTTTCATAGGAGGCTTGCCGTTGTCATAGAGTAAAATAAGAGTCACATTCAGCAACTTCTTCCCTTGAAAGAAAGTAGGACACCCTTCTGTTAATCTCTCTCTCTGTCGGTGGACTAAACATTACCACTGGGAAACTGAGGCAGGCAAACCCTTTCTGAAGAAATCTTGCCAAGAAAGCCATGTGATAAATTCACCTTAGGGTCACCATAAGTCAGAAACACCTTGAAGGCACACAACAACAACAATACAGACTTCTATTTTTTAAACTGTGCTAAGTTTAGTTCTTTTTAAGGGGGAGGGGGGAAGATATATTATCATGTATTGTTATTATGTATTGTATTGGTTTGTCTTAACATGTAAGCCGCTTTGATTGCTATTATAGTAGAAAAGCGGGATACAAATAAAAGTTTTATTTTATTTATTATCTAACAGGAACTCACCTCGGCCACCTTAGCAGAAGCAATCTTCCCTTCATAAGGGCAGCCAAGGACACAGGAGACATATCTGTAAAGTAAGGGAAGAGAACAGGTTTTACTGTATCCAAAAGCAGAAATTTTATTTTCCTTCAAAACATACTGGCTTTTCCTTTCTGGCTTTGTATTATTTCAGTGTTAGTCTGCCTATTTGCCACCAAAATCGCCACACCTTACCCTCGGACGGGAACGCTGGCTTCTTTTGCTGCACGCAGGACATCGCTAAATCTCTCCAAGCTTTCGTCAATGGAGCAGTTGATGTTCTTCTTTGTGAAAAGCTCTGAGGCTGCTCCAAAGATGGACACTTCCTTGGCTCCTGCTGCCACCTGACAATAAGCGGAAAAGTATTTTTATATCACATCTGTCATTCAATCTCCTTCTTTTCTATGTTGTAGGGATTGGCACAGCAGCGCAAGGTCAGATAACACCTGGGCAAATCTCTACTCCAGATACATAAAAGTCTTTAAATTGCCTGTTGACTTATGGCAATCCCATGAGTTTCGTAGGGATTTCTTAGGAAGGAATCCTCAGAAGTGCTTTTGCCTCTGAAATACATCCTACAGCACTTGGTATTTGTTCTTGGTCTCCCATCCAAGTACTTATGGGGGAAGAGAACTCCAGATATATAAAAGAAGCAATGCAAAGGAATGGAATATCCAACCACAACCATAACTTATGTGTTTCCTACTTCTAAATCTTAGAGGCGACCGACCGGCTCAGAGCTTCTGCACTGAGTCTTCCCTTACCGCGGCTTCAAAGCCCTTGAGGTTGGGGGTCAGAACAGGATAGCTGATCCCAGGGACCTTCCGGATGCCTTGCATGACTTCACTATGGTCTGCCATCTAGGTAGCCAAACAAAGAAACACAAAAGATAGGATTTAAAATCTGCAAAGGCTTAAAATCTGGCTTCCCAGTCCTTGAAGACTGAGCTGGGAAGAATCTGCAGGGCTGAATCTGCAGTGCAGAAATAATCCAGCTTGACACCACTTTAACTGCTATGGCTCAGTACTAAGGAATCCTGGGATTTTTTTAGTTTTACAAAGTCTTTAGCCTTCTCCGCTGGTGCTTCACCAAACTACAAATCCCAGGGTTTGGTAGCATTGAGCCATAGCAATTCAAGTGGTGTCAAACTGCATTATTTCCACAGTGTAGATGCACCCAGTGGTCACAAAAACTACCAAGGGTCCCATGCAACTCCGGGGCCATACCTTCAACCCCACTTATTCTAGTCAAAGAGGGACATCTGTACTGACCTGTGGGACCCATTTAGGGGACACAAAACTGGTCGCTTCTATGACTGAAAGACCCGTTTCAGACAACATGTTTATGAAGTCGATCTTCACCTGGGTGGGGACGACGTTCTACAAAAACAGAGAAAAACAATATCAGAGGGAAACAAAGGAATTATAGAGCAGCTTTTCAACTCCAAATTTCCCATTAAATTCTTCTCGGAGGTAGAACTGCAATGGGAGAGGATAAGGGCAGCAGCTGTGCTTGGGAAACATGAAGTCAAAACAACACCTAAAATGCATCTGAGGAAGTAGACCTAAGTCTAGGAAAGCTCCTGCTGCCAACTTCTTTCTTTCAGTGAGTCTCAAAGGCGCAACAAGATCTCTTTACATATCGATTTTACAGACTAACATGGCTAGATCTTTGAATAAAGGCAACATGGGATGGGAAGAAAGAGACCCAAAGCACAAAGAAGAGCACAAGAGTTTTTGGCACCCTTAAGATGTTGCCCATATAAAATGAACAACTAAGACACATTAACAGAATTCAGATGCTGGCCTTTCACATTTCTTTCACTTTTATATTGCATGCTTCAAGGTGTTTGTGATATGGGGCGTGCATTGTAGTTTTAATGTATGTAAACTTTATATTGTTTTTATCTGATATTTTAATTGTTTTTATTGTACAATCTTTTAAAATGTTTTTATTTGTGAGCCACCTTGGATCCCTTTGTGGGAGAAAGGCATTATAAAAATGAAATATCGTTGTTAAACTGCCGATCTCAAGTCGATCTCAACCCTGCGGATGAGACATCTCCAAGACTCATTGTCTTCCATTGCTCTGCTTAGTTCCTGCAGATTTATACCGGTGATTACAGGTAGGGTGATAAGATGAATGAATATATATATATATATATATATATATATATATGAGATAAGAGAAAGGCAAACAAATCATACAAAATAATAGATGCATAAGCACTGGGTAACCATGTACCAGCCTGAGTTTTGCAACCCAGCCACGGGTAAAGATTGCCTCTTTTGCAACCTGGTAATGCACAAACAGGCTTTGCAATGAGTAAACATTCAAGTCGGTCTTAAGCAAGCCGTCATCTCCCAGGTTACCAAAGAGCAAAGTCTGCAAAGATAGCAGAACTTGCACTGCTTGACCTGAATGGACAAAACCGGGGGATGAGCCAAAGAAATGGAAAGGAAAGGTTAATCAATGTTTACTGGTGCTCCCAGACTAGAATTGGACTTGGTACCTAGATACACTGAACTTGGTACCTACCGAAAAACAACAACAGGAGTTTGCTGTTGCTCCAGCGTCCCGGTTGCAAAGGTCCCCAATGTATCTAGTTGGCAACTGCGAAGAAAAGGACGCTAGCGAAAGGGAGACCGTAGCTTGTCCAGCCTTACGTGAAACTACAGGTTGAGTCTCCCTTATACTGAATTCTGAAATACAGTTGGACCTCCACATTTATGGCTCTGACTTTTGCAGATTTGATTATTTGCAATTTTGATCAATATGTTTTCTCTAGCAGTCTGTAAGTCCTCCAGCGTAACTCTGCCAAAAGTTGACCATAGCGTTGTGCTGGAGAACCTAGAAGTTCCTAGAGAAAACACTTATCTAGGCATCTGTAGGTCCTCTGGCATGATTCTGTGATCAATTTCTGGCAGATGTTGATGGCAGAGTTGCATCGGAGGACCTGGCGATTCCTAGAGAAGTGTTCTTTTTTATTGTGTAAGCCACCCCAGTTGTGTTGCACAGAGAGGTGGGATATATATATTATTAGCCCACATTTACAGGGGTCCTTTACCCTAACTCCAGTGAATGTGGAAGGACCACTGTATTCCAAAATCCAAAATTGTCCACATGGGTGGCTGAGATAGTGGCACCTTTGCTTTTTGTTAGTTCAATGTCTAAACTTTGTTTCATGCAGAAAATTATTAAAAATAATATGTATACAATTACCTTCAGGCTATGTGTATAAGGTTTATATGAAACATAAATGAATTTCATGTTTAGATTTGGGACCCAACTCCAAGATATCTGATTAGGTATATGCAAATATTCCAAAATCCTCCAAAATCCAAAAGACTTCTGGTTGCAAGTATTTCGGATAAGGAGACTCAACCAGTATCCATTTGCTGGACTAAGCCGTATGAAAGGGATTGCCTGGAGCACATATTTTGGGGAGAAATTTGAGAAATGTGCGTATGGGAAGAGTTTGGGGTCAGATTTTTCATCGGTAAGAATTTGGAGCTGAGAGGAAATCAAAACAGTGCCAGTGTTGAACTTGAGTTGCTGTGTACCTTCAAGTCATTTCTGACTTAAGGTGAAGCTATCATGGGATTTTCTTTGAAGATTTGTTCAGAGGTGGTTTGCTTTTGCCTTCCTTTGAGGCTGAGAGAGTGTGACTTGCCCAAGGTCACCCAGTGGGTTTCCATGGCCAAGCATAGATTCAAACCCTGGTCTCCAGAGTCCTAGTCCAACGCCCAAACCACACAGGCTCTGTTTGAAACTGAGATACAAAAATATTTTCTAAAATTACCAAAACAATTTATGGCAGGTTCAGGCGCAAAGGAAATTTGGCCCAGCAGAGCTCTTACCTTTTCATTCTGCAATCCGTCTCTTGGGCCGACCTCAACGATTTTCACATGTTTGGGAAAGGCAGTAGCTGCCGCTGTGCTGAGCTGCAGGAAAAAGGATGATTTTTTAAAAATAATAATTGCAAGCAGGTAAACAAAGCTGTTTCGCACTTCTTGTTATCAGGTGGCACTTGTGTGTGTGTAGCAAGCCTTGATTTTGACATTATATACAAAAAGCAAGCCTTGATTTTGACACACACACACACACATATATATATATTTCCAAAAAGTAAGCTTTGATTTTCTCTCTCTCTGTCTCTCTCTCTCTCTATATATATACACACACAATTCCAAAAAGCAAGCCTTGATATATACACACACATACAAATCCAAAAAGCAAACCTTGATTTTGTCTATATATATATATATATATATATCTCCAAAAAAACAAGCCTTGATCTTGGCATTATACGTGTGTGTGTGTGTGTGTGTGTGTGTGTATATAATTCCAAAAAGCAAGCTTTGATTTTGTCATTTTATACAAGGGACAACTGTTTTATGATGACATTGCATATATATATATATATATATATATATATATTTCCCAAAAGCAAGCCTTGAAAATACACACACACACACACACACACACACACAATTTTATTTTTTCAAGTTTTGGATGGTTGACTCCTTGCCTGCAGAAAATCTGTGGAGACAGAGGGAACTGTTAAGTTGTTAATGATTTAATAAAGGGGAAAAAGGCAAACTTGTCTCCAAGTTTCTCCTGGGAGCCCTGAAGCCTGCAATGTATATCTATCTGTATTGTAGCAATTAATAAAAAATAACTCAAACAGAAAAACATACATACAAATATCTATATCTATATCTATCTGTATTGTAGCAATTAATAAAAAATAACTCAAACAGAAAAACATACATACAAATATCTATATCTATATCTATCTGTATTGTAGCAATTAATAAAAATAACTCAAACAAAAAAACATACATACAAATATCTATATCTATATCTATCTGTATTGTAGCAATTAATAAAAATAACTCAAACAAAAAAACATACATACAAATATCTATATCTATCTGTATTGTAGCAATTAATAAAAATAACTCAAACAAAAAAACATACATACAAATATCTATATCTATATCTATCTGTATTGTAGCAATTAATAAAAATAACTCAAACAGACAAACATACATACAAATATCTATATCTATATCTATCTGTATTGTAGCAATTAATAAACCTAACTCAAAGAGAACATATATATATATATATATATATATGTCTGTATTGTAGCAATTAATAAACAAGATTCAAACAGAAAAAAACATAGAAATATGTATCTGTATTGTAGCAATTAATAAACCTAAGTGAAGCAGAAGAGGCCTGCCAAAGGAGCCCCATGTTTCTGCCTCCTTGAGTTGCTCCAGAGCAGAGAGAGAGAGTGGCCATGCATGCCCCAAGAAAGAGGTGCCAGCAGGATGCCAACTCCCAGCATCCACAGCCCCCTCCCTCCTCCCACAAGAGGGGCCTTAGAGTGGCCCAAGGGCCCCCTCGTCCTCTCACCGTCCGCAGGGAGGCCACCAGCCTGGGAAGGGCCCTCTGGCTGGCCAGCCCCATCCTGGCTTTCTTTCTTTCTTTCTTTCTTTCTTTCTTTCTTTCTTTCTTTCTTTCTTTCTTTCTTTCTTTCTTTCTTTCTCTGTCCAGCAGAGAGAAGCTGGAGCCCAGGAGAAACAGGTCACGTGGCCCAGGAGGAGGGGAATCCTTTGTGACGTGTTCAGAGGCTGGGAGGGGCTTCCCCAGCCCTTTCTTCCATTTTGCAAAACTCCCCCCCCCCCCTTGCACAAAGCCTTCTCTTGCAGGGATTTGTAGTTTTGCAAAGGTCCCCCAGCCTCCCCTGCCAGGCTTTGCATTCACAGTCAGAGTGCATCTGGAAGTTATGGAGCTGGACACTGCTTCTGAGTGCTATAGGTCCCCCCTCCATGGGAATCCTCCTGGGATCTGTAGGTTTGCAAAGGTCCTCATGCCTCCTCTGCCAGTCATAGTTAGGGTGCATCTGCAGTGCAGAGGTACTGTTTTTAAGTGCTATAGTTCCCTTCCATGGAATCCTGGGATTTCTGGTTTTGCAAAGATCCTTAAGTCTCCTCTGTCAGTCCTTGCATTCACATTTAAGAATGCATCTGCACTGTAGAAGTAATGCAGTTGGACACCACTTTTAAGTGCTATTGCTCCATCCTATGGGATTTTGGGATTTGTATTTTGTTGTGGCACCAGAGCTCTCTGACAGAGAAGACTAAATAGCTCACCAAACTACAAATCCCAGAATTCCATAGCAGGGAGCCATGGCAGTTAAAGTGGTGTCAAACTGCATTAATTTTGCAGTGCGGATGCAGCCTAGGTAGCATTACTCTGGAGAAGAAAATAGACTGAGCTGCTGGTTGCGAGGAAGTGATTTCCATGTTTGCACTCCATCATTGACATGCAAACCACTTCCTTCCAAACAAGGGTCCCACAGGTGTGTGTGTGTGTGTGTGTGTGTGTGTGTGTATATATATATATATATATATATATATATATATAAAAAAATACCCCACACTTCCATGCCACCAAATTCTGAAGATACCAGCCACAGTTGCAGGCGAAACATCAGTAATAAATTCTTCCAGAACGTGGCCAGATAGCCCAAAAAAAAACCCACAGAAAACTATTTTGCCGTTTTATATAAGGGACACCATTTTACTACCCCATTGTATATAATGGGACTTGAACCTCCATGGATTTTGGTATCCATAGGGGGTCTTGGAACCAAACCTTAGCGGATACCAAGTCCCACTGTAGTTTATTTTCACAGAAAAATGTGCATAGGATTGGCACCGATGTTTCCTACAAGGCATCAGAGAACTGTGACTCGATCCGCCTTATACCTGAAGCAACTCCTAAAAAGTCCTAGTTCCCTTTTTGAAAAGACATACCTGCCCGATCAGGCTTCCTCTTCGCAAAGGCCCCATTTCGCACTTTGCTGTTGTATCTTGTCAGAGTTTATGGAGTGGTACAGCTTGAAGGGTTCACGAAGCGCACCATGCTGTCTGCATTTTATACCAGCCCCTAAATCAACAGTAATGAAGGTGTTTGTTTTGGCTCCAGAACTGCCACCCTTTTTTTTGGCATGAGATATCTATCCACTGCACTTCGAAAGGTCCATGCCCTTGTCCATGGGATGAAGCAAAGAAGCGTGCTATTATTGCCTGCCAAGGTTCACAGCAGCACCACAATATCATCTGTGCAAAGGTGTTTCAGTATCAGGGCTGCTCTTTCAATATGATGTAAGAAAGGATTGATGCCAAAAGCGATTTGCCAATGGTAAAGGATGCCTGGCCTGGCTGAAGGCTCAGTATGTGGTCTTAGGACAAAAGACTGATGACACCCATTATCTTTTTTTTCTTATCTCACTGGCAGGAATTTCTGTCCAACTCTGGTACTATCCGTCTTGCCAACCATTATTGCATGCTACTACAATTAATGATTGAGCCGTGTGACGTTCATTGGCTGCCATCCTTCTTTGTACTTCGCATCCACCATCAACGTGCTTCTCCTTGAATGTGTTAAGAAACTGTGCTAGAACTGATCCAAAGTAATGAGAGGAGTGCGAGGGAGGATTCTTTTGGCTCACTAAAGAAAGAGGCTTATCTCTGAAAATGGCACAGCAGCAACGGGAGACATTTCTGAATACCAGAACTGAAGGTAAGACATTTTTGAATACTAGAACTGAAGGTAGGCTATGAGAGTGGAGAGAAGGTATCTGAAGCCAAAAATCACCATTCATTCAACAAACATTAAAATATATTAAATCTAAATCAGTTACAATCTGCCAGGTTTTAGTGGCTGAGGTTGTCCAACGTATGAAGATGATTGTGATATTTATATCATGCCTTTTGCCCAATCTAGGACTAAGGCCACATATAAGTTAATACCGATACAGCTAAAAATGTACATTGTACAGAAGTTAAAATATAATTAAACTTTACAATTAAAATTAAAAGCAGTAAAAAGACTATTTAAAGGAAGAGTGAGAGCACGGGCTGAACCCTTATTCCCTGATCTGCCTTTCAACTGACCAGGAGCACCCATCTTGTGTAGATCTTTGTTACAGAATCATCACTAGCGGTAATGTACTGTGACGTACTCACACATGCTTTTGGACTCATCCTTGGCTCTGAGCAAACAGGTATTTCAACCATTACAAGGATATGCAAGACTAGTTTGTCAGTGGTGACATGAGCCATCCTATCTCCTAATTATCTCCTTTGATTTTGGAAAGCATCTTCCTCATTCGTTCCGCAGGTCCCGAGTTCAAATGTCACCGTAGTGACAAACTCTCACAGATAAGCTTACAATCTCTTAACATACCCTACTTATGCTATAGGGATATTTAAACTTAATGAAACGTGTGTGCCTTCAAGTCACCTGTCAAATTATGGCAACCCCGTCAATTTAATTTTTTTAAGGCAAGGAGTACACAAGACGTAGTTTGTTGTTGCCTTTCTGAAAATATAGCCTACGGTGCCTGAAATTCTCTTGCAGACTCTCTTCCAAGTACTAAACAGGCCTGACCTTGCTTAGTTTCCAAGATCAGACAGGATGTAGTGCCTTCTTGGTATCTAGGTTGCTATACTCGATCTACAGGTGGCAGCATGATGTAGTGGTTTGACTGCTGGACTGTAACTCTGGAGATCAGGATTCAAATTCCCTCGGATATGAAAACTTACTGGTTGCATTGAGCAAGTCACATTCTCTCAGCTTCAGAGTAAGGCAATGACAAACTCCCTCTGAACAAACCTTGCCAAGAAAACCCCATGATAGGTTTGCCTTAGGGTTGCCATACGTCAAAAGTGACTTGAAGGCACACAACAATCTTAAAAAGCCCTCCTTGCTTCACAAGTGGTTAAGTATGTGTGTGACATACATATCTTTTACACAGTCAAAATGTGACCATCACTGGGCTAACAGCTAAGAACCACTTTGACTAGTCTGCTAAACAAATGTTGGTTTTGTGTTTCTTCTGACAGAGAGTAATTTTTACAAAAGGCTGCATTCTCATGAAATAATTCCCAGTACTAATTTTCTGCACAGACTAATCACCACATCTAGCTAGCATTCTGAGTCCTATCCTGGTAAGTGAAGGTTACCACCAACAGCTCTTGCCCAAATCTTAACCATTTTATTTCCAGGACTCACTGTTGCTGTGCCTTGTATATAAATCAATGCCATAATCTTACTTGGATTCCAATGTTTATTTTTTTAAATAAAAAACACCCAACAAGTGACATTTGAAAATCAAGTATTAAAGTGAACCAAAAAAGGCACCATGATTGATATCACGTAATGTCACATATCAGAAGGACCATCCTCAATTTGGTTCAACCAAGCTGTGTTTTTAAAAAAAAGAGTATCAGCAAATTTACATTCATACAGAAAGCACTGTCTGGCATTTTAATTCCTGAAATGTGGCCACAGCCACTTCTTCCCATTTTGCATTCCAATTTTTCCTTAGTGCTGTGCTAGTACAATGGGTCAATTTACAATACTGATCAATCCCTTTTTCTTAGTCCAGTGGCTACCAGTCTGCATTTCACACAATAGCTAAGCAATCAACTAGTATATATTCTTCTTCCAGAGTCAAAATTTAAGGCCAAATCCCCTGCGTTCTAATCCAGGGCCGTGATGCTGTAGCAAAATGGAGGTCAAGAAATTAGAGAGATCTCTTTTGCTGGCCCATCTGACTAGTCATTCATCCTTGTTTAAGGGATGTATTGGAGGATTTTGCAGGATTATTTCGGACATCTCAGCTGCTCAGAAACTCATCTTCAAGAGGAGCTACTCACAGGAAAACTGTTTGATGACAGTCATGTCTCCTCTGGAGCCTTGGAGAAGGGTGGTTTAAGGAAACAGTATTATTTCCAACAAAATAAATGACTGGACCCTTCAAGGCAGCATTCCTGTGTGACTGCATAAGAAATGACTTGCTCTGTAAGCTACTTAGCTGGACACTGTGCAGGTAATTTTTAAAGTTATCTTGCTTTCCCTGGACATAATTCTAGTCCTAGATGTGACTTCCACCAAATCATTTTGGCTCTCTTTCTCCTTGCCCAATGTCAGAATCCTGAAAACATTCACGTCATAACTTCACTGTTTCCAAGAACTGCAGTATTTGTTCCCAAGTTTCCACACCAAATGAAAATGCCTGGTTATTTAAATATCTATTGCCCCAGAACTGTGATGGCTTGTTACCATCAACTCTAGTTGACTCTGTGCTCCCCTCCTTTCAAAATTCACTTGTTTGTGAGCTCTGTTTCAAGGCTTCTCATTTTATTCCAGCCAAAAAAACTGGGAAGACCTTTCACCATCTCAGGCACAAATATGAAAGCTGTTATTGGTGCATCACAAAAAAACAGAAGGGCATCCTGAGGCTTTAAGTTCTTAATTTGCTAGTTTTTAAAATATTATCTAGCTTTATCAAGCTGTGCTTTGTTTTATTTTATTTTAACTTCTCTCCTGTTTGGCAGAATTTTTTCTGGTGCTTCACACCAAAGCATACTGGCATCCTGAGTGGAATTATGAATTTAAAAAAGACAGTAACAACCCTGCAGTGACCTGCACCCCTTCAGTAGCTGCTATTCTGTCCCATCTGATAAATTCACACCAGTCCAGGATAATTCTCCTAAAGTCTCTGGAAATGGTTCTCATTCCATGTTTAACATATTACAGCAGAGTTTGGGATGTGTGTTTGAGGCAAGTTAAATCCTGCTGGAAGAATCTTCAACCTGTCCTGATTAAAATGTAGCATTTGAAAACCATTAACATGCCCAAGTTTTGGTTCATTCAACAATGATTGTTTAGGCCCACCTTATTCCTACCCTGTTCATGCTCCTAATCACAGAAGCATCAATATTTCATCTCTGAGAGACAGAAAACATGAGCATCTTGATTCTCCTCCAGCTCTGCCATCACGCTACACCAACTAACTTGAGAGTCCAGCCATACTGCAGAGGGAGAAGTGAAGGGACTGTGAAGGGCAGGATGACCTGCAGTCCTTTGTCTGGTAACGCCTGCCATTTCAATGGATTGGAGACTCCCAACATTGTCACCTGCAAGGGAAAGGAAACAAGATCTGCTGATCTACTGTTTTATAAAAAAAACACATTCTAAGATGCAAATGCTAGGCCAGTTGTTCAGCCAGCTGTATTGAATGACTCACTGTTTTCAAATCACTTGGGGTTAGGACAAAAGAAATGCTCAGAATGAGGCTCACTGGTTTCAAAAATATCCTCTGCTTTATAGATCTTTCAGGGGAAAAAACATGGAAACAGCAGTCTCCAACTGCTCTGGGGGAAAAGATTCAGATCTCATAGATCACAAACACCTCCTTAAGAATTATGATGACGCCAATCTAACAGCAACTT
The DNA here is from genome assembly GCA_026167975.1 of Phrynosoma blainvillii. NCBI lineage: Eukaryota > Metazoa > Chordata > Lepidosauria > Squamata > Phrynosomatidae > Phrynosoma > Phrynosoma blainvillii. Next base: position 27,886,545 of record JANUYF010000008.1, read on the forward strand.
ATGCCAAAGTTGATAATGGCATCTCTATTTTACAAAAGGACTGGAGTCAGGAGAATGCCAAGAAGGAAAAAAAACACCTTTCTTATCTCTATAGTAGGGTGAGCTGCCAAGCACCTGCTTCTTCATGTGAGGCCTGGGGATAATGGATAGTCTAATCCCTTCAATGGGTACCAACCGTAGTAAAACTGAGCTCCCTTCTTTCTTAAAGAGAGGGCGTAATCCAAATGTCTAACCTGACCATATGTCTGAAATGAAGTAGTATTGAACACATAGGAGGTAAGAAGAAACAAATAATAGTCTTAAGGACAACTGTTTCCTTAATATTCTTAAGGAAAGATGTGCATTCCACTCTATTTCCTCATCAACAGTCACTTCACCTGATTATTGCAGGAATGATTTGGCTAGTGCCCAGCTATGATGGCCCTTCTATGTCCATTTGTATTTTTGTCTTGAATCATTCACAAATTCAGTCTAGGGATTTTTCAAGTTTCTACTAGAATTGTAAAGTTTATTTGTGGGTAATCACAGACTTAGACAGCCAGAGTGTTGCAGTGGTTTGAGTGCTGTACTCTTGAAGGCAGGGTTCAAATCCCTACTCAACCATAGAAACCCACTGGGTGACCTTATGCAAGTCACACTCTCTCAGCCTCAGAGGAAGGCAAAGGCTAACCCCCTCTGAACAAATATTGCCAAGAAAACCCTATGACAGGTGTGATTTGGGGTTGCTGTAAGTCAGAAATGACATGAAGGCATACACTACCTCCAACAAAAACAGACATAAGGCTTAAAGCCTTGAATGACTTGGGCATTGTTTATCTCAAGAATTGCTTTTTCCTGTATATTAATTTCCATATGTTCTGCTCAGCAGCTAAGACTTTGGTTTGTATTCCTCAACCATTTGAGCCCCAGGCAAGTAGCAATAAGAAGCAAGCCCTTTTCAGTGTGGTCACCATTACCATCATGACCTGTGGAATGACTTCTCAAGTGAGATTCACCATGTTCTAAAACTTTAGGATTTCTTATGTCTGCTCATGTTCCTTCTGTTTCTTCAGTGTACGTTTTGGGGCTTTATGAGCTTTTGTTTCTGCTGAATGTGGTTTATTATGTAGTTGATTCTACTTCAAGCATGGTTACAGCTACTCTATGGCTGCAGGCTGCTTTGAATTTCTTTGTGCAAAAATAATCCAGTGTCATCAGATCTTAAGCCTATTTCTAAAACTCTGCCTATTTTATCAATCTCCTTACTTGAGTGCCTGCAGATGGGAAAGGTGATGAAAGCTTCAATAAGCTGCCTTCTGGCCAAGTCAAGAAGATAGCATATACTGTTGCTTCCTTTGAAGTGTACCTGGGAGAATACAAGACGAAGCAGTGAAATATGAAGAGCAGTGTGAAGATACCAAAGCAGAGGCAAAGAGTTCATCTTTCAATGGAGTATAGCACTGGCTTGTTCAACATTAAATCTTGCCAGGTTTGGCCAGAGTTGAAGGCCAGTCTAACAGTTTTCTCCCATATTGGGTCTGCCCATCTAGGAGGGCTGATGAAAGGCTCAACGTCCACACTTGCATACATCCTGAAAAAGCAAACACTGCACTGCAATCCATCCTCTTTCCCTGCAACTGCTGACGTCAACAACATAGTGATGTTTGGATATGGCAGAGGGCTAAGCAAAACCATCCATTAAGTTCCTTGCGGGGATTTTAAATGCTCTCAGTGTCATTAAGATATATATTTAAATAAATTAAATAAAAATATAAAACTCCTCAGTTCTACCACTTCTCTTTTGCTCTCCTCATAGGCATCAAAGCTCAGAAGAAGAATTCATTTGGATTAGTTGTACCATACCAGATGCTGTCGCTACCATTTTCCTTTTGGACCCTCCACGGCTTTGATTCATAAATGGCCTCTCCATTAATGCTCAGCCACTTCCCAAGTGCCTGAAGCCTCTCCTGAAAGATTGGAGCAATCAGCCCTTCTTTCGTGGGCCCCACATTGAGAAGGTAGTTTCCCCCATAACTCACAGTCTGCACAAGTTCCTGTAGTGAAAGCATAAAACAAAACATGACAGCACACCAACTCAGGAGGAGAAAGACTAGTTCTGAAAGAGAATCATAAAACTGGAAGAGGTTGTGTGTTTTAACTAGCTCTTGTTAGATCTAAGGCCCAATTCAAACTTTCTGTTTGCATTGCTGAACCTCTCTAGCACTCTTTCCAAGCTTTTATAAAATGCCACTCAACTGCTGACTTGATGCCCTCATGCTGCTCACCTTAATGATGCTAGGCTCATCCATGAGTTCATAGATTTGCATATTGCTTCGATATCCCCAAGATCTCTTGTCAACAGAGCTGCACATCTCCCACTTGTGGTCAGGCAAAGTGCCAGGCTTGAATTTATCTTGACAGTTATAGTAGCCTCCATGATGGCAGGAACAATTGGCACCCCATCGATCATTCACCACCACAGTGTCCTAGCAAGAGAGATCCATGAGAAAAGTTGGAGTGAAACTTGTGGTTATGATTATGGGCCTAAGGATGGAAAGATGTTGGCGCTGCTCTCATGGGTGCTCAAAACAAAGCAGAGCTTAGTGCCTCTGTACATATATTACTTATTCCTAAGTATTTTTCCTGCACTTTCTTTCATCAGTCAAAGACAAGGGACAGCAACACAAAGCCTTACAGAATATTGTAAACTCCCAGTACTCTACCCTACACCTCAAGCTCAATGCCTTTTGAAAGAAATCCAAGCCCTTCAGCACTACCCCAAAACTTCTCACTGTTGGGAGAAAGAGGGGAGCGTAACAATATATACATGAGCTGAAGGCATCCCATTTATGTTGTGTTTCCAAAATGGCTTCGATGTTTATACCTGTACACACTCTAAGGTGGAGAGGGAACTTCATAGCCCCCAAGATGTTGTTAAACTGCAAATACCAGCAGCCCTAGACAGCACATTCAATGTGGAGAGAAATGCTGTGAGTAGCATTCAACATCTGGACACATAATTCCCACCCTTCCTCAAAAGCTTAGAAAAGTGTGGAATACAGGATTTATAAGTTATTTACTCTTGCAATTCCCATGTTCCCAACTCTAGGGATGGCTATCACAAATGACACATACTTTTTGCTTTCCACAATTCTTAACAGACTTAAAGTGGTATTTTTGTATTTCTGCCACTGTCAGCTGCATTAGCTAAGCCTATACCAAGAAAAACTTATGGGTTTACGGTAGAGAGAGGAAGAGGTGCACATTAGACATTCTAAAGAATCAAAGAATTTCACAGCCCAAAATATAGAAAGCCACTCTAAAGGCTTAATTTCAAATGCAGGGGAAACTTGCTCTGTTTTCAACACTCATTAACTGCCCAGTTTGAAGAAAATTCAAATACCTTGACTGGACTATCGTTGTAAAGCCAAGCAAGGAAAGTTGTTGAGTTCCAGTATGTGTCTGGAGCTTCCCAGTCTCCATCCGACCAGATGATGTCTGGCTTGTACCTTTAGATGCAGATGAATAAAACCAGAAAATTTACCAATACAATTATGCCCTAGTAGTTCTTGATCTTTCTGCTGAGATGAGCTATTAGTGACAGGTCTGCTCTTATATTTTTGCAATTTAAAAAGTTGGCAATTTCAGTAAGGTGGGGGTTGGGAATTTCACCTTCCAAGGGCTGAACACACCCTGCTACCTAAATCTGGTACTGGAAGTTTAAAGAAAACAAATCTTCCCCCTTAAAACAAAGCATGTGAAGAGTTTGTGCCTTTTCTGTAAAGAAAATTGTGCTTTGGAGTGCATGATTCTCCTTTAAAACCAGGCACATACTTCTCATGCACTTAGTTTTAAAGCACAAATAAAAGATCTGCCATCACTGCTATACCACCAAATACAGGCAGAACCACATGCAACCTGCCTCTTGACCACTTTTGTTACAAGTCTGCCATCAAAACAAGCCCCAGTATTTTCTTCCAGCTAAGGAAAGGAAGGTTGGATCAGCCTATTTTGTCAGCTGAGATGCTCAGCATGTACAAGACAATGTCAGAACAAGGCCTAGTGCCTCATTATAGGCTCCTGCAGTATGAAGCTGTAGACAGCGGCACAGTATTGTCCCTGGCCTCCTACATTCTAGGCACACTTACCTGTTGAACACAACAGGATTTCCTTCTGATGAAACAGGTCTAGGGTTTCTTTCACACTACACAATTAAAGCACTTTACTCCACTTTAACTGCCATGGCTCCTTCCTATAGAATCATAGAATTTGCAGTTATATGAGGTCTTTAGACTTCTCAGCCAGAGAGCTTTAGGGTTTCATCAAACTACAAATGTCAGGGTTCTATAGAAGGGCTTCTGGAAATTATAGTCCAACACACTTAGAAGGGATCACATCTAGATAGGGTAGGCTGATTTAAGTTCTTCTGAGGGTGTTTCACTCTTACCTTAAAACAAGTTCATAAAGCTCTGGCATAGTCTTCTCATAGACAAAAAACTGACTTTTGAAGCTATTATGTTTGTCCATCAGATAGAGTGGGTTAAACCATTCAAAGAGGGAATGGTACAGCCCATAGCGTATGTTCCTAAAGATTAGAACAAAGGGAAAAAAAATAAATCCACAAGTGATTAAAGAGCTCTTAAGTCTAGTCCCTGTACAATCACAATCCTCCACCCCAATCTTTTAATCCATATCAGTACCTTTTCCTGAGGGCATCTCCCAGTTCACCCACCAAATCTCTATGGGGTCCAGTATCTACCGAATTCCAGTTCCAAGACACAGGGGATCCCCAGTTGGTGAAGCCTTCATGATGCTTTGTGGTAAGCACCACATATCTATAGGCAAAGACACAGATAAAGGAGGGAAGTCATTGTAAATATCCCCAAATTCAAGAAATAGCAGAAGAAAAGGAATGCAAAGGGTTCTTCTGTTTTTTTAAACATTAAATCTGGAGATAAAATTCTGGAAAATATTTCCAGTATGACATCCTTATTCTGCATAAGTAAATCAGAAGTGGCTCTCCCTTCAACTGAAGCCACCTCCACTCCAACCTCAAATCAATGGATGAAGAGACACATGCAGTTGCAACTGGTAAGTTCTTAATGAAACTAACCCAGCACCTAGTTATTAGTCTGTCTCCCTTCTTTTCGTTCTATTTTGCGGAATCCTTCAATTTGGTCTTCTTCCCAAGTACAGAACTTTGACTTTTTCTAAAAAATCTATACCAGAGGCATCATTTAGAAAAACAAGTTTGTTGTGTGCATCTTGATGAACCAGATTGAGTCTACAAAAGCTTATGCTACAAATATCTTTCTCTCCTACTCAAAGCTGCCTTAAATCCCATTTTGTGAGAAAGCGGGACATAAATCCAATAAATAAATAAATAGCGGCTATAAGATCCCTTTGTATAATGATACAAACTAACACATGTGCGTATGTGTGCATTTTTGTTTTCTACTGCAAAGGTCATCCCCCCCCCCCCATTTCACTATCATTATGATTTTTTCCTAGTGTCTTCTTACTTTTATCTGGTTCTTAACTCTATGGCTTGCACCCATATTTGAATGACAGAATCCTGGAAACTGTAGCTTGTGGTGGCACTAAAGCTCTCTGACAGAGAGGGCTAAAAATCTCACAAAATTACAGAATTCCATAGCATTAAGCCATGGCTGTCAAAATGCATTACTTCTGGAGTGTACATTAGTTGTTGTGTGCCTTCAAGTCGTTTCCAACTATTGGGGACCCCATCATGAGGTATTCTTGGGATGTTTTGTGTTCACAAGAGATTTGCCATTGCCTTCCCCTGAGGTTGAGAGAGTGTGACTTGTCCAAGGTCACCCAGTGGATTTCATGACCAAGCTGGGAACCAAATCCTGGATTCCAGAGTTAATAGTCCAACACTCAAACCACTACAGCAAACTGGCCACTGAGTTCATTTCTGGTTGTTCCCCGCCCCGATTGCCACGCAGAGAGGCGGGTTATAAATAAAAATTATTATTATTATTATTATTATTATTATTATTATTATTATTATTTCAATGAATTTTACTTTTCAACATTATTTTGGCTCAATTATATGTATGTTACATATATGATATGGCCTAAATCTCAAGACTGGCTATAAGCCCTTCCTCCATTTCTCTAGGGAACCTGCCATGCCAAAGAAAAGGATTTATTTTATTTTTTGCATGAAAAAATTAAACATTTTAAAACAGTGTTTCAAAAAGGGTGGTTGTTTGTTTTGTTTTGGGCTTTGCTTACGAGAATACAACTCCCATCATCTCAGAACTAGCAAGCAAGCAGGAGGATGCTGGGTGCGGCACTCCAGTTTAAAAACTACTGTAATGTTTCCAAGGCTAATAATTTGGGTGCATCTACACTGTAGAAATAATGTAACTTAATACCATTTGAAGGGGCATTCCTATGGAATCCTGGGATTTGCAGTTTCACAAGGCACCAGCACTTTTTAGCAGAGAAAGACAAAGACCTTGCAAAACTACAAATCCCTGGATTATCTAGGCTGGTGCTACAGTACTTAAAGCGGCATCAAACTGTATTATTTCCACAGTGTAGATCAGGGGTAGGCAACCTTCCCCCTTTAAGGGCCGAGGGACTTCAGCTCCCAGAATCCCAGGAGCTATTGGCCAACATGGGACTATTGACCAACATGGCTGAGGCTTCTGGGAGTTGAAGTCCCTCAGCCTTTAAAGGGGAAAGGTTGCCTACCCCTGGTGTAGATACATGCCAGATCTCTTGACATTGTTCTCTCTGAGGGTGCCTTTGCAGAGTAGAAATAATGCACTTTGAAACCCTCTTTCAGAATCCTGGGATTTGTAGTCTGGGGAGAAGGTCTTGGGATGCATCTACACGATAGAAATAAAGCACTTTGGCACCACTTTAGCCGCCATGAGCTCCACCAAACAGAATCCTGGGATTTATTTGGGGAGAAGTTCTCAGGGTGCATTTATACTGTAGAAATAATGCACTTTGACTGCCCTTACAGAATCCTGGGATTTGTAGTTTGGAGAGGCCTTAGGGTGGTGCATCTACAGTGTAGAAATGATGCACTCTGACTGCCCCTTACAGCATCCTGGGATCTGTAGTTTGGAAAGGTCTTAAGGTACATCTACATTATAGAAATAGTGAAGTTTGACACTCCTTTGGCTAGAATCCTGGGATTTGTAGTTTGGAGAGAAGGCCTTAGGGTGCATCTACAGTGTAGGAATGATGCACTTTGACTTCCCCTTACAGCACCCTGGGCTCTGTAGTTCGTTGAGGCAGCACCAGCCCTCTTTGTCAGAGAAGGCTGAAGGCCATGGGAAACCAAGATTCCCAGGCTTAAAGCGGTTCTAAACTGCATTATCTCTCTAGTGTGGACGCTCTAGTGTGGCTTCCTCCTTGTTTCCTGGTTCTGAGTCCCTCCGCCGGGCGAGGGCTGACCTGGCGCCGGCTTCCTGGAAGAGCTGGGCCCAGGCCTCGGGCTGGAAGTCCCGGGCGGTGAAGCGGGCGGCGAAGTCGGCGTAGGTGGCTCCCGGCGGGAAGTGGCTCCGGACGAAGCTCTCGTACTCGGGCCGGCGCTCGCCCTGCCAGTGCCACCAGAACCACTCCGAGCCCCAGGCAGGGACCGAGAAGACCCCCCAGTGGAGGAAGACGCCCACTTTGGCCGCGTCGAACCAGGCCGGCAAAGGCCGCGAGTCCAGGCTGGGCCAGTCGGGAGAGTAGCGCTCCGGGGAGGAGGCCCAGGCTGAGGCCCAAAAGCAGAGAAGCGCCGCTAAGGAGAGCCGCAGGGCCGCCATTTTGTCTCCCTTCAGAGAGGAACTTCATCCGCCGCTCCCCATTGGACGCTTGCTCGGCCAATGGCAGCCCCGCTAAGGCGTGCGACTCCGCCCAACCGGACTGAGAGTCACGTGACAGTGTGGCAGTGCCAGAGTAGTGGCATGAGCAAAACTCAAGCAGGCATATATATTGCATTATTTCCACAATGTGGATTGCTTAATATACAACATATTTATATATTATATAATATTTAATAATATATAGCAATATATATTATTTAATATAATATTTTGTGTCTTGTCTTTTTAGATTGTAAGCCTGAGGGCAGGGAACCGTCATTAATTCACTTGTAAGCCGCTCTGATAGCCTTTGGCTGAAGAGCGGGGTATAAATACTTCATATTATTATTATTATTATTATTATTATAAATAAATACATTTTATATTATATATATATATATATGTGTGTGAGTTATTATATTTATTTATTAAATGTTATACATTGTTATATATTATATATTATACATTATATATTATAAAATATTATATAATATATAAATATGTTGTATATTAAGCAATAGGCGGTGCGTCCACATTGTGGAAATAATGCAGTCTGACACCGCTTCAAGTGCTGCATCTCCATCTCGCGGAAGCCTGGGATTTGTAGTTTTACAAGGTCTTGAGCCTTCTCTTCTGCCAAAAGAGTTCAGCACCACAGACAGCTCCATTCAAATTCAGAGTCAGGGTGCATCTACACTGTAGGAAAAAAAGTGCAGTTTAACACCACTTTTTAAGTGCTGTAGCTTTGTCCTATGGGATCCTGAGATGTGTAGTTTTACAAGGTCTTTAGCCTTCTCTGCCAAAGTGGATTTATAACCAGGAAAGCCAATGCAAAAATAAAAACCATATAGTCATAAAGGTGCTGCTACTTACCTTTTCCCTCTCCTCTCCTTCCTTGCTCCTTTTTATGTTGCAAGAAACTAACACTGCTACTTCAGTAGTTTTTATTTTATTTTATTTTTAAGGGATGCCTTAAAAAAAAAGTCTCACTTGTGAGATTCGAAGTCTGAGTTACACATTTCTGCTTCCACTGCGGGCAGGAGAATATGTCCATTATACCATGGCAAATAACTCAACCCGCCTGGGTAGTGTGACCTACGCAGGCATATGTCTCTAACAGGATGCTAGGCTTTGTCTTTCCTGGAAGCTCCAAGGAGTGATAGTTTGCCTTTTAAATAGAATTATAGAATCGCAGAGTTGGAAGAGACCCCAAGGGCCATCCAGTCTAACCCCATTCTGCCATGCAGGAACTCACAATCAAAGCACCCCCAGCAGATGGCCACCCAGCCTCTGTTTATAAACCTCCAAAAAAGGAAACTCCACCACTCTTTAGCCTGGAAGGTGTTTCTGGAGGTTTAACATCAAATAATGCCCCTTCTTCAAAACCAGAGTTGATTTCCGGTCACTTTCTGAATCCTTCCAACCCCCCCCCTTTTTTTGGGGGGGGGTTTCCAATAGTCCACGCAACCCTCAGAGAGTCCTGAGGCAGAAAATTGGTCTCCACATCCATCAAATTTGGCAAATTTCCAACACCCCTGAGGTAGAAAATAAGCTTGCAAGTTTCTTTACACTGGAAGAGAAAATGTCCATTTCTAGACCATGTCCATTTTGTCACTCTCCGGAGCTTGGACCGTCTGCGTACTGCCGACATATCTGTCCCCCATGTTTTCCACCGGGAAGGTCTTCTCGGTGGTCTCTGCTTCTGGATTGCTGTCCGAGATGTCCGCCTTCCTTCGGAAAGAGGAGCAAATGTTCCTCAGAGCGGAGCTCAGCTCCCTGCTGCGTAGGGCATAGATGGCTGGGTTGACCATAGAGTTGACCAGACACAGAGTACTGCAGAAGGCAAAGACTTTCTTGAGGGAGTTGCTGAGGTTGGTGAAGATACTGTAGGTCATGAGGGCAATGGCCGGGGACCAGCATGTCACAAGAACCAGCAGGATGATGGCTAAGGTCTTGGCCAACTTGATGTCTAGTCTCATCTTGGTGTTCAGTCGGCTATTTTGTCCATGGTGCTTTTCCATGTACAATACGTGTTGGCGGGCTTTCCACAAGACGTGCGCGTAGGCGTAGATGATAGAGGCCAGAAGGAGCATCACGCAGGTCAGCCAGCTCAAAAGGTAGGTGTTGTCGACAAACGGAAACAGCTGGGAGCAAGCGGAGTTGAGGCTGCAGCAGTTCCATCCTAAGAGAGGCACGAAGGCAAGGAAGACAATGGTCATCCACAGAACCACCAAAGCCATCAGAGCTCTTCTACCGGTTACGAGGACCTTGTAGGACGAGGGCTTGAGGATACAGATGTACCGGTCAAAGGCCATCAAGAGGAGGCTGCCGAGGGAAGCTGTGAAGGTTGTGTTGACGCCTCCGAGTTTAAGCAAGAAGGTCTCTTTGGAGGAGTCGATCCCGTCGAAAACGTGGAAGTGAACAAAGCTGCAGACAAATATAAAACTGGCAAAGGTATCGGCCAAGGCCAGGCTGCTCAGAAAGAGATAAGAAGGCTTCTTGCGGATCTTTGGGGAAGAAAAGATGAGGTAGAGCACAAAGGCGTTCTCCAGGATGCAAAGGCCTCCGACGGTGCAACACAACACGGCAATGAGGGTCTGCGCAGGACCATTGAGGACCAGGTAACATTCCATGGGTACCATGTTGGAATTGCATCTCAAGACACCGACCGTTGATGTGTTCACCTTGCATCTCTCCATCTTGGTGAACTCAAGGGCTGGAAAACTTTCTTTGGAAAAGGGTTGTCTTCCTTGGCAATGTTGGCTAGAAAAGGATGGGAAGTGAATGAATTTAAATATATAACATTGAGGAAATACTGTCATGTATGTTCTACTCTCTTCCAACCTGGACGTATAGCAAAAACCACTCTGTTCTACCCTCCAGCTATACTGATTTGGCAGGAGCTAAACTGATCTCCGTTCGTCCAAACTAATCCCCTGCCATCCCAGTTTTTCATCTGCTTTTATAATGTCCCGTTTCCTCTTGCTTCCTCCCACTTTTCCCTGTTGTCCTTTCCCTTCCTGACATGATCAGAACTATAATTGCTAATACTTTTATTTTATTTTTTGGCTGATTTTCAGTCTGTTTTTCTGGTGCTTGGTGGAGGTTGTGTATTGCAGGGACCTTGGGTGGCTAGAGGGGCAAAACCACTGAGTTTGACAGCTGTTTGGGGCTAGTTTGGACCCCCAAATGCCATTGTTTAAATGGGTCGGTGTCCCAGGGCTTTGGAGGGCTTCACAGGGCCCAAAATGGGGCTCACATTCCCCCCCCATCCCTTATCTAACCTATTCTGTACTATATCACTCCATCTTTATATGCCACCTCCCCACTTTATTCTCACAATGATCCTTTGAAGTTGAAAATAGTTGAGAGAGTGTATGTAACTTGCCCAATGCGAACTTCCATAGTTTGGAAGAATTAGAATCTGGTTCTCCCAACTCCCAATACAACACTCAAACTATATCGATTTGTCCGGCTGTCATTTTGCCACATAGGTACACTTCTGTTAACTTTCCTCACTTGTCTTCAGCTTACTTCAGTTGCTGCAAACGGAGTTCAACAACTCAGCAATGGGGAGAGGAGGGAAGAAGATGGATTCTTGCACTTAGCAGCTTCATTTCATTTATACTTCCCTGTGGGCTCAGGCAAAAGCAAACTGCTGCAGCTTCTCCTAACATGTGTGTCTTTCCTCATTAATAATGTTTGGCATCTTGACCACACTCAAATGCTGGAAATATTGGAGGATATGAGTTGCACATATGAGTGCATACATGCACACCTGAAAAAGTATTTTTGCTCTTTTTAAGGACTCAGGGAAGTTACTCCCAGAATCCCAAAGCCAATATGACCGTCAGTCATGCCAGTAAGGGGAATCTGGGAATGGTAGTCCAAAAAGTAACTTTCCCAAGCTCTGTTTCCAGGTAGCAGTGTGGCACGCTATATACACTGACTATATGACACCACTAATGGAAAAAAACAAAAATTGACTCGAAACAAAAGAAAGTTTAAGGTGTGTTCTCTAGCCAATGAGGAAGTAGTTTCTATTTGGCTTCCTGTTTTCATAAGTTTTACTTTTTTTCAAACAGTCTGAAAAGGCCATTGGGGAAATGGAGTTAAGAAAGCTCAGCATCCTTTTCGGGGACCTAGCAGCAGATTAAGGCTGCATCCGCACTGCAGAAGTAACCCGGTTTGACACCACTTTAACGGCCATGGCTCAGTGCTATGGAAATCTAGGCTTTGTAGTTTGTTGTGGCACCAGAGCACTCTGACAGAGAAGATTAAATAGGTCACAATACTACAAATACCACAATTCCATAGCACTGAGCTAAAGTGATGTCAAACTGCACTAATTCTGCTATGCAGATGCAGCCTTGGATCTCAAAGATTTAATTTAGGCATTTCTCAGACCACAATGCCCACTAATAAAAGCGGAAAAACAACAACGGATCAGAAATACCATATTCCTATTTTCTGCACATATACACTAACAACAGTTTGCAGCTATAACTACTCAAAGGCTGCATCTGCACTGCAGAAATAATGCAGTTTGACACCACTTTAACCGTCATGGCTCAATGTTATGAAATCCTGGGATCTGTGGTTTTGTGAGCTATTTAACCTTCTCTGTCAGATTGCTCTGGCGCCAGAACAAATTACAAATCCTAGATTTCCATCGCATTGAGCCACGGAATTTAAAGTGGTGTCAAACTGGGCTATTTCTGCAGTGCAGATGCAACCAAAGATATGAATAACTACTCTCCGAGAGGGAAAATGATGCTTCCCTCTCACAGGTCTTGGGTGGCAGAGCAATACTTGTTTGCAAACTGCCACTCAACCTTAAAAGCATCAACAGAGATACAGATACAGGAACCAGATGTTGCGGCAGACCCAGATGTCAGCGATGTTGTCATGCCAACCCCGAAAACACGACTACCGGAAATATTATTACCCCGTTCTCCTCCGATGCATGCCAGAAGCTCAAGCAGGCTGGTTCACATCAGGTTAAGCCATGCTTCAGCATTATGTCCCAAACTGCTTGATGATCTATCGATATCCCAGAGATTGTCTGGAGGAAATAGATCTTGGTTCCTGAACATTTCTTGCACCAAAAAAATCCGATTATTTAGACAGGTTTTAAAGAGTGGGAGCCAGTATGGGATAGTGGTTTGAGGTCTGGATTAAGATGCTAGGAGATCGGGGTTTGAATTCCTACTCAGTCATGGAAGTTGCACTCTCTCAGCTTTAGAGGATAGGAATGGCAAACCTCCTCCGAATAAACTTTGCCAAGAAAACTCAATGCTAAGCTTGCCATAAGTCAGAGTGAAATTGAAGATGTACAACCACAACAAATAAATAGGATGCTGGGAGTTTGAATTCTGGCTCGGCAATGGAAATCCATTGGGTTGTCTTGGGCAAGTCACACTCTCTCAACCTCAGAGGAAGGCATTACCCCCTCTGAACAAATTCTGCCAAGAAAACCCCATGATAGATTCACTTCAGGGTGGCTATCAGTCAGAAATAACTCAAATGCATACAACAACTACAACCTTCACAGGTACAGTTTGTGAGGACACAAAACCATCTTTTCTCAGTGTCTGGCCTTAGACCCTGGAACTGCCTGCCAAGGGATGCCAGAATGGTTCTGTTCTTGCTGTCTTTCCATCTTCAGTCAAATACTATTTTTATTTTTATGCTCACGGGATTTTAGAAGCAAAGGTTTTGAATGGAAAAGGTTTTTAAGAAGGTGCTCTATTATTTTAAATTGTATTCTTTTTAAGACACCCAGCATGGTGTAGTGGTTTGAGTCTTGGACTAGGACTCAGGAGATATGGGTTCAAATCCCCACTTGGCCATGGAAACCCACAGTCCTGGAAGCTGCACTCTCTCAGCTTTAGAGGATGGCAGTGGCAAACCACCTGTGGGTACATCAGGCCAAGAAAACTCAATGCTAAGCTTGCCATAAGTCAGAGTTAACTTGAAGATGTGTAATAACAACAAATAAATAGGACACTGGGAAACTGGAGTTCGAATTCCTGCTTGGGAATGGAAACCCATTGGGTGACTTTGGGCAAGTCCCACTGTCTCAGCCTCAGAGGATGGCCATGGCAAATCCCTTCTGAAGAAACTTGCCAAGAAAACCCTATGATAGGTTCGACATACGTCAAAAAATGACTTGGAGGCACGCAAGAACAACGATTGTATCATTACCACCCTTATTTTTAAAAAGTCATGTCGAAGAGGACCTACCTGTGTGACTTCACGCAGTTTCCTCACCTGTGCCAAAATGCAGAAAGGATGCCCAACAGCAGGAAGAGAGAGAAGGATTTGTGGAAATGCAGATTCGGAAGAGATGAAACCACAAAGCAACAGCCATGGTGAGGAAAGGTCTTCCACAGAAGACTGGGAAAGCTGAATCACCGCGGGTGGGAAGGCAAAGCGATGGAGCGCAGGAGAACCGTGTGCGAGATTGCATGCGCAACCTTTGCCTATCTTGGCTCTGTTCGGAGCTGGAAGTTTCCAGAGGTTGCAGCATCTGGTTTGTGATCATGCCTGGCTTCCTCTGAGCTATCTCTCAAATGGAAGGGAGGCAGGAGACAAGAGAGCAGGGGAGGGAACGCAAGAAGCAGAAGGTTGCCCACTGCCACCGCAATGGGCTTGGAGACAGAGGGCTCTGATGCAACAACCGTTTCCACCTCCAGAACATGTGGGTTTGGAGGAGAACAGTGTTTTTAAGAGACCCAGAAGTTGCAGTGTTTCAGAAACGTAACTTTTTGGACTATTGCTCTCAGAATCCCCCAGCCAGCATGGCCACTATATCTCCCAGAATCCCTCAGCCAGCATGGTTCTTGTTGACTTTGTGGTTGTGTGCCTTCAAGTTAGTTCTGACTTACGGCAACCCTAAGATAATGGAGTTTTCTCGGCCAGATTTGTTCTCAACTCTTTTTGAACAAATCTGGCCAGAAAAAGCCTAGGAGAGAGTCATCGCAAGTCAGAGTTGGCTTGAAGACACACAACAATAACAACAACAACAACAACAACAACACAGCTTTTCCTTAGAAATACTTTGTCCTCTATCACATTGGTGGCATTAGCCTCTGTGCATTTGCAGAGTTTCTTAACCCTTGAAGTTGTATGGGAAGAACATGACAGAAAGTTTTGAGAAATATGGTTTGACTCTTTACAGTTTCCACACACACACACACACATACACATACACACCCCAGTGCAAAGAAAACTGCTGATCATCTCTGTGCGAACCACTTGCTTTTTCTGTGGTATTCTGTGGAGATTTGGCCCAGGTTAGGCTTCTTATCAAGGGGGAATTTCTACAGGGAATTGGTCCCCTTCCTTGGTTCCTGTTCCCTGTGTAGAGGGACTTTCCAAGGCTGATGTGCCCTTACTTTCATTAATTTCATTTTATGCCCTTCTCAGCCAGCTTCCTCCAAATCGGTGCCCCTTCCGGAGGTGTTGGACTACAGCTCCCACCATCCCCTTCCATGTACAATGGGAGCTGCAGTCTAGACTATCTGAAGAGCAGTGGAAGGCTTGGACAGCTGACAAACAGTTGCAGAAATGTCAAATGTATATTGCAGAAATGTCAATGCAATTCAGTGCAATTACTAAACTAATACAAGATCTGGGAAGAATCTGAAGAGAATCAAAGGGAGCAAACAAAGGGGGAAAGAAATAGCTCTTTGTTCCTCACCCCCGAGCCATTAAAAACAAAGCAGAAAGTTTTGCTTTATTTATTTAGGTAAAAAAATATTGCTCTACTACCCTTCACTGACAGCACTCTAAGGCAGAGAGTGCAAAATTTGTTCAGCAAATATGAAAATCTATAATAAAAACCAAGCATCTCATTGAGGTAGCAATCAAAATCAGCAAATCTGTGTCCAATACTTGGGTTTTCTTAGCATGATTTGTTGGAAGATTTGCCACTGCCTTCCTCTGAGGCTGAGAGAGTGTGAGTTGGCCAAGGTCACCGGGGTGCATCTACACGGTACAAATAATGCAGTTTAACACCTCTTTAACTGCCATGGCTCCATCCTACAGAATCCTGGGATTTGTAGTTTTGCGAGGCATCAGCATACTTTGGCAGAGAAGGTAAAAGACCTTGCAAAACTGCAAATCCCAGGATACCATAGGATGGAGCTTCAGCACTTAAAGTGGTATCAAACTGCATTATTTCTAAAGCATAGATTCAATGTTGTAGAGCCAGCATGGTGTACTGGTCTAGCATGGGACTATGACTCTGGAGAACAGGGTTCGAATCCTGGCTTAGCCATGTAAACCCAACTTTGGGCAAGTCACACTCTCTCAGTGGATGGCGATGGCAATGGCAATCCCCCTCTGAAGAAACTTGCCAGGAAAACCCTTTGATAGAGTTGCCTTAGGGTCACCATAAATCAGAAATGACTTGGAGGCACACAAGACAACAACAAAGATGCACCGAAAGTGATTGGTTTTAGTGTTTCAGCAAGACATTTTGTAGATTCCAATCCCTTTCTGCAGGAAAATTGTATAAGTGTCCGTATATTTGAAGAAGTGAGGTGCACGAAAGCTCATGCTGAAATGAATCAGACCCCCAACCACTTTTTATATTGAAAAAGACTACTCTCACTGCTAGGAAAGAAAAGGATAGGAAAGGAAGAGAAGAGGAATAAGAAAGTTAAGGAAAGCCAAGTTAAAGAAGTTAATCTTATTATAAGGGATGTAGGAGGGAGAAAGGATGGTTCAAGTGGAAGGTTTAAGGAGGGGAGGAATAGTCGAGTGTTATCACTGCCAAATACATGGAAGAATAAACAAAGATTGTAAAACAATGTATATAGAGATATGTTTGTTGGTATGTGTGATTATGTAGGTGACGATTGTATGACTAAGGGAGGTTGCAGACTGCCAGAAATAGTGTGAATTCAGTCCACTTTTAGGGTTAGGGTTAGAGTTAGGGAACCATGGGAACTGTATTTTTTTGTGGCATCAGAGTTGTCTGACAGAGAAGGCTCAATGTCTCAGAAAAATAACAGTTCCCATGATTCCCTAGCACTAACCCTAACCCTAAAAGTGGACTGAATTCACACTATTTCTGGCAGTCTGCAACCCCCCTAAGATATTTTAAATGTGTTTGTTTTTAAATGTTTAAAAGGGATATATTTTTATTGTACTGATTTTTATGCTGTAAACCGCCCGGATTGGGTAACCATTGGGCGGTATAGAAATAATAATAATAATAATAATAATAATTATTATTATTATTATCTTTTTTGAAAAATGAGACCAATGTTTTATCAGTGTGCTCTACTGTCGCCTGCTGGAGAGAAAGCAAAGCTCTACCGCCAATCTCATTCATGGTCTTTGCAAAATTCACTGGACAGTATCGTAAAATACACTGTATTCTACATATACTGTACTACTTTCTCTCTCTTTTGCTTGCTCTCTCCATACCCTCCGAGATTTCACTGATGGAAACCAGAACCTATGGGACCAAGCAACATTAGAGTATAGTCAAGATGGCAAAATTAATCAATCAATTAATCAATTAATTAATAAGGAAGAACAGACAAGCTGACACCTCCATCACTGCTCCATCACTGTTGCTCTTGTTGTGGGCCTTCAAGTTGTTTCTGAATTATTATGGTGACCCTATTTGAGGTTTTCTTGTTAAGATTTGTTCAGAGGAGGCTTGCCATTGTCTTTCCCAAGGGGCTGAGAGTGTGTGACTTGGCCGTGGTTGCCATTTTGCCTGTGGGTTTTTTTGTTGTTGTTGAATAAGTCTAGTGGCCTGAGCATTGGTCTATGAATCTGGAGACCAGGGGCCAAAGCTCTGCTTCGCCATGGAAACCCATTGGGTGACCTTGGGCAAGGCACACTCTCTCAGCCTCAGAGGAAGGCAAAGGCAACAACTCTTCTGAACAAATCTTGCCAAGAAAACTTCATGGTTTGCCTTAGTCACTATAAGTCGTAAACAACTTGAAGGCACACAACAGCAGTAACAACAGTAATGGAACTTCTTCATTCTTCTTCATTCAAATGGTGGGACTGCTCCTGATCTATCTGGTAGGCAAAGATCACATACCGTCAGCCCTCCATATCCACATATTCAACCATCCACAGCTTGAAAATATTCCAAAAATATATAAATTCCAAAAAGCAAACCTTGATTTGGCCATATTTATATAAGGGACACCATTTTGCTATGCCGTTGTACATATTGGAACTTGAGCATCCACGGATTTTGGTATCCACGGGGGTCCTGGACCCAAACCCCAGCGGATACCAAGGGCCCACTTTACTGCAACATTTGTTTAACAGAGTGGCCAAAAATGAAGCAACTGAGCCTGTGTTTCCTTTGCCCAAATCTGCAACTTGCAGGCAGGTTGCCTCATGCTGCTTAATAACAGGTTCAGCCTTGGATCCTTCCCGCCACTCCTTTTCCGTATCATGTTGTGATTCACCCCGTACCTTTGAACTATATCTCTCCCCTGAAACTAGACCAAGACAGGGATTGGCGTCACTGGTACCTCTTGAGTCACCAAGGTCAGGGAATGATTAACTCCATGCCTGGCATCTCCAAGTCCCTGATTCTTTCCAAAGTCTCCCAGGTGAGTTTTAAGTCTCCAACAACTCAGTCCTTCTCCAGGAAGTAGATTGCGTGTCTTCAAGTCATTCCCAACTCCTGGCAACCCTAAAGCAAACCTATCATGGGGTTTCCTTGGCAAGTTTCTTCAGAGGGGGTTTGCCATTGCCTCCCTCTGAGGCTGAGAGAGTGTGACTTGCCCAAAGTCACCTAGTGAGATTTATGGCCGAGCAGGGAAATTGAACCCCAGTCCTCAAAGTCTTAGTCCAGTCAAACTAATGCACCATGCTGGCTCCTAAAAGGTTAAAAATCTTCACTGGCCAGGGGCTGGTTGGGGATGATGGGCATTGTCACCCTAACTCCCATCAAAGTGCAAGTTTTGGGAGAAGGCTGATTTAAGTGAAGATGAGAGGGATCGAACTGGGGATTTTCTTACATGAAAGTTGGGAATTATAGTGAACTGTTCTGCCAGTGACGTACGATCCCTTCCATCATCAAGATAGAGCCTTAGGGTCACCATAAGTCAGAAGTGACTTCAAGGCCTTCAACAAAAATAAATATCTGAGTATCTTATTGTACAGAGCCAGCATGGTGTGATGGTTTGGGTGTTGGACTAGGACTATGGAGACCAGGGTGCGAATCTTGGCTTGGCAACGGAAACCCATTGGGTGACTCGGGCAAGTCACATTCTCTCAGCTTCAGAGGAAGGCCATGGCAAGGGCAGTCATCCTCTGAGAAACTTGCCAAGAAAACTCTGTGATAGGTTCACTTTAGGTTTGCCATAAGTCAGAAATGACTTGAATGCACACAACAACAACAACAACAACAACAACAACAACATATTGGATTACTTGTGAGCTAGTCCCACCAAACTGAACATGGGACAATATTTAGGGACTCTATGTATGGGACAGTACTGTCACAATACTACTACATTTACACAATTTGATCTTTGCTGGATCATAAAAACAAACTCCTGGGAACCTTTAGTGTGAGTCTTTTTTCGTTTCGAGTTTCCCTTTCTGCTTTTCAATTATGTTTGTTCTCCTTCCCTATAAAAATCCCTCCCTTTTCTCTTTTCTCATGTTTCATCTCTAGGCAAGCAAAACTGCTTTGCCTTTCAGCAGCCCCAGAAATAGTTCCCAAAGAGGCCCCAGTGAAATACTACAATTTCCGGTTGGTTCAGGTTGCCGTCAGAACAGAAATTTCTGTTCAGTCCCCGTACAAAATTGTTCATGCAGTTACGGGGGAAACCGTGCTGACGGGTTTTCAAAGCACCACAAGGAAACACATCAAGGAAGTTGGACTGTTTTTATTAAGTTGCCAAAGCATTTCATAAAATAGGAGAAATGGGTGTGTGCGGATGCCGATGCGGAACAGAATGTGATTTTCAAGCATGGATGCAGCTGAGTGGGAATATGTGCACCTACGAGTTTTTGTGAAGCGTAACGTGTTCCTAGATGCACAAAGTAGAAGATATAAGGCTAAAATTATATAGGTGCTTAACAGATAAACATCTAAAAGTGGGTCCTGGGTATCTGCCGGGGTTTGGATCCAGGACCCCCATGGATACCAAAATCCATGGATGCTCAAATCCCATTATATACAGTGGCACAGTAGGATGGTGTTCCTTGTATGAAATGGCGAAATCTCGGCTTGCTTTTTGGAATGTATGTATTTTAAAAATAGTTTCAAACCATGGATGCTTGAAATTGTGGATTAAAAAAAATATCTGTGGAAATATCTGAGCGTAAAAGCTAAATCTGCTAATGTAAATGGATGTTTATGTTTCTTAGTGATGCTCAAAATGGAGGACATTTTGAAATTCTGAGAGAGTCTGGATCAATAATCAATATTAACTGAAGTAATTGGAGGCTTAGAGCCAAATTTGGTAGGAAATGGTTAAAAGTTGGTTTGAAATTGTAAAGCTTCCATTTGCAGGCCTTTGTGTGCTTGCCTTGAGAAGTAAAAGGGAGGGAACCTTTCTGCCTGTCGCCCCCTCCTAAATTGGAGCCATACAGTCAGCCATGAAGATAAACAAAAGGAAAATGATAGAGTGTTGCTTTTAATGGGTCTTGGCTGGCAGCTTGGAGATCGAAAGTGATAGTGGTCAATTTAGGAGGAATGTGTCCTTCTGAGAATAACTAATTATTAGATCAAAGGGGCAGATGTCCGAATGTTTGGAAACATGAATGCATCCCTATTTTGATTGATGAACTTGTATAGAATCCTTTGTTCTGGAAGATGAGCTCATTATCTTTGATATGTATAAAAGTTTCATTCTAGACTGGGCTCAGGGCCACTCTTTCTGAAACGATTCAGGGGTGGTTCAATCTCTATTGCTAGCAATAAAAGCAATCTGTTCAATGAGAGCATCTAGTCTGCTGTCTATGCTTTATGAGAAATTATTATAACTGATTTTTGACCATAACATTTGGCGAGCCAGCCAGGAGGCTAGAGCAGAGGAAGTTCCTCTGTTCTCCCTCCCTTTAATTCCATAAAGCAGAAACAGCCAGACTAAGGGAAATTTCCCTGGAACTTTTCTTGGCTCTGAGGGGTCCTGTGTCGCTCTGTCACTTCTGCCGGGGGCGCGCCCTCTAGAACAAACACTGGAGGCCCGGCGAATGAAGGAGAGATACAGGAAACCACAGGGATCCCAACAAAAAGAATTTTTTTCCTGAAGCCTTGCTCAGATTGCTTCCTGTTTCCTGATCCCGGCCGGTGAAAAGTTCCTGCAAGAATTACAGGTGAGTATGAAAAGAGGTTCTCTTTTTCTTTGCCTGTCTCTTGCTAGTTTCCTGCCTGTGGCCGGCCAGCCTGCCAGCTACCTCGGAATTGAGGTAAAGAGAAGGCCTGATCACCCTTCTATTTCTGTTTCTGAAACCTGTTGGAAAAAATATGGGTGGGGGTAATTTAAAAGAAGAAGGAACCCTGCTCAAATACATGTTGAATTAATGGAGTGGGGGGGTCTCTGTGTGGCAGCCAGAGAGCCCAATTAAAAAAGTGTTTGTGTGATAGACAACACACTTTAAAGTTAAGTGCTTTTGTGTGGCAGACAGAGCACTCTGGATTTCTTGCCCACCTTTGATACAAGTCCTAGGTGGTCACCTGAAAGATCTTGTAATAAGATGCTGTTAGACAAATTATAAATCATACAGGAAAACCATCACCTGGATTAATGAAAGAAAATGCTACAGCATGGCTAGAAATGTTATAAGAAAAAATCCAACCTGAGAATGTTGTTCAAAAACCATGATTATAGCCACAGATAAAACAAAAAGGGGTGATAAAATAAAACCAATTGTGCCATAATTAGATTTGGGCCACCCAGAGGGTGACCGGGTTATAAGTGCGCCCCCACTGCAATGTAAGAACAGATTATATTGTTTTCAAATGTTAAAAACACAGAAATATAAAAAGATAAGGCCTTTATGACTTTCTGTTCACATGTGATAATATATGATTTGGCTTCCATTCCCTTTTATTTGATCCTTTGAGAAAAATTAATTTTTATTGTTGTCAATGCCTTCATGCATCAAATATTGAAAGGCTATTTGAGTTATGCATTTTAAAATATGTCCCTGTTGCCAGTTAAGATATTTGGTTGAATCATGATAAACATGAGGTGCACCCCAATATTCAGAAGATCTATATTTTATTGTTATTTGTGGATTTTGGAACAAAGGGAAAAGATAACCCTAAAAAGACAACTCAAAGGTTATTTAGGAAATGAGATTGTGCATTTGTCAGCTTATAATGTTACTGTTGTTTCAGTGTCATTTTTATATTAGAGCAGATATAGATGCAAAGAGACCAAACATTTGTGTCAGTTTAAGAACATTATTTGTAATTTTTGCCTTGAAGTGAGATCTTGTACTTTGGAACTAGAATGTACAATGTGCAAACATAGGTGACAGAGAGTATATGCTTTTGATGGAAAATGTATGTCCCCAGAAAAATATAAATGTCAGGTGCAATAGCATGGAACATGGACACTGGAATTGTGTAGCGTGAAGGATGGAATCAGGAATTGATGTCCCTGTTCAGTTTGCTTGTAAGCACTTGTAGTTTTGTCAGTTTTGAAGTTGACTCTTTGATTAGTAATTATGGGCCTCAATTTGGAATTAAGAATTGATTGTGGAGGAGGCCACCATAAAAGAGTTGTTATTTCTGAAACTTGTTCAGTTCATGGGAAAAGGAGCACATTGTTCCACAGGCACATATAGTCGCAATTGTGTTTCAAGAGGAAAACAGAGGAGGACAAAGGAAGAGGATTGAACAGTAACCAATGTGCAAGGTGTCTTGCCTATAGACATTGAAGAAAAATGAGTGCAGAAGCGAATGTAGGGTCAGAAAGAAATAGGGGATGTGATTGAGAAGGTCCGAGAGGAGGAGGAGGTCGTGGCTGGATGTCTGCAGCCGCAACAGAGGTGTTGAGAAAAGATGGAGAAGGAGTAATGGCAATAGAGATTTGGTAAGAGAATCAAGATTAGGATAAGCTGGCTCTGGGAATGAAGCAAGGAGAAAAAAAATGGTGTGTTAAACAAGAAAGGCAGAAGCTATGAAAAAAAAAACAGATAAGAAAAGAAATGGATCTCGGATCTCCTTTCATCGGAAGATTTGCGGAGGGAAAAAAAAGTGGCTGGCTTTCCCTACCTGTGGAATTTTAGTAGAGTTAACCCTTTCCTTACAGCCAGGTTTCTCTCCCTGGGCTGGGAGAAACCTTAACAAAAATGTTGTACCTTTAAGAAAAAGCCAGAGCTAACTGTAGGTTAAGTTAGCCAGTTCAATTTAAATTCTGTCCAAAAGGGTGCCCAAAATCTGGACTGTGCAAAGGTGCTCCTAAGTTTCCTGGAAAACAAAGTTTTAAAGAAAAGAGGTATTTTGCAACGGGAGGTTTGTTTGAATATTTACTGCACCAGTATTTAAATCTGAATTCACCCAACAGTTGGAGGGGTGCATGTATAAGAAAAGTCTTTTTAAGCTTTGAGGATCCATTATAAGGATAGTCTTTAAGTTGTGGGCTGGCTTTTGCAAAAATCCTGCCCCAAAAAACAAGTTAGAGGAAAGTCTCGGAGAAAAGAGGTTGTTAAAGATGTGTTGGTTTATGTGTTGTTAGAGTTTAGAGGACAGTCCTCCAGGTGATAGGAGAGAAAAGTCGCTGGAAACAGAGAGAAAACATGTGGATGTTCCCTGTCCCAGTTCAAACTAGAAGTTTTGCTGAGAGAGAGAGAAAGGTTTGTGGGGAAAGAAATAGAAAGAAATGGAAAGAAAGTAGATTTTATTATAAAGGTGTGTTTAGATTGTTGTATTGCTAAAGACTAGACCCCAAAAGGTTGTGCCCTACATTCCTTGAACCTCTTATATTAAAAAAAAAATTGGCTGTCAAAAAAAAATGAGAGGCTGTTATTCATTTTTAGTTTTTCTATGATCCAAATTTGGGTTATTTAGTGTTATTTTGTGATGTTAAAACATAGTTTGGCTTCCTTTGGATACACAAGTCTTGTAGACAAAGAAAGCCTAACATTTCTGTTAAGTTGCAATCTGTACTTGGTGGTACTTAGTGAAGTCTATGTCTCATTCTTCCGCACTGCTGGTTTGCTTAATCTGCCTAGACAGAAAGAGAGAGAGCTCTTTTCCCTTTGATTCCCTGTGATTCCTAGTCCTTTGTTCCGCTTAAAACAGATCAAATCCTGTAGACTTTGTAGCTTTGTGTTCTGAGAGATAAGAATTCTAGTTCTTCTTTCTGGTTCTATAGTTATATCAAAATCTTGTGCTTGTGCTCTAGTAAATATCAGTCTGATATTTCACGAGTATACAAATCATGCAGGCGAAAAAGGATAGCATTTTGCTAAATTAAAACCCTGTACTTAGTGATACTTAAAAGGCTAAGTTTCCAATACAACTAGATTTTTCCTTGTGGCCGATCAGTTGTTTGTTAAAGCCACCAGCTAGAAAAACAGGAAAAGAGAGTTCCTTTGTCCTCTCTGAATATCTATCTACATAACACTGGCTCAAGATTGCTGAGAAATCTAAATAGTCAACAGCCAAAATCTGAAGGTAGTATGTCTTTGTTTTCTATAAAGTGGTTATAAAAAGCCTCATTTGGCCAGCATAGTCTATCTGAAACTTAGCTGCTGTCAAGTGATGCTGTTTTCTTGCATTCCTCTCTCCTGCCTTGTTTCCTAAAGAGAGAACCTCCCCTACCAGCCAGTCTATCTGTCTTTTCTACTTGCTGTACATTTACAGCAAGTAGAACCTTTTGTTATAAACAGATTATATAGTCCATTATCCTGATGAGATACAATGTGTTGCAGACTTAGGGGTGAACCCTCTCCTTTTCTTCACTTCTTTGCCTTTAATTGATAGCATGAAAAACAGAATCTCATTGGCCTTTTCAGAAATTTCAGGGCTCCTATACTGCATAGCACATAAGACAGGGATGGTGCTCACTGTCCTACATCCTCCAGAAAACCAAAGGGCTTTGATCTGCTGTTGATGATTCCCAATGTTGTTCCCTGGGTAAACCTCATTGGCTAAGCATAGCCTCTTGAGTAGATGTCTATGTTTCCTTTCTATACATTTCTTGTCCTCCATAATCTAGATAGGACAGGATACCCCAAAACTGAGGGTAAGAGAAGTCCCTTCTCTTCTTATTGGTTTCCTTTTTCTATCTTCCACATGTGGTTCTTTGTTGAACATGCTCAGAAGACTTCCTTTATTCTCCTTGTTCTAAAGTTTAAAGCTCATGGTTGCTTTGTTCTTCCTTGGTTGTGAGTATGTGACTCAGTCACACTCTCTCCACCCAAAACTAGATTTGACTTTCTTCTTTCCCGATGGCTGTTCTTCAGAAAAAGGGAGCCCCGTTTTCAATTGCTAATCACTCCTCTCTTACAGGCAGCCTCAAAGACTCTGCTAGAGCTCCCCATTTTAAAGGAACACTCTCTCTGCCCAATTTAAACCTCGTTTTTGTCTTTCTTAAATAGTTCTTGTTTTAAAAACAAAAGGTTCCTTTCTTCAGAGAAAAATGGCACCTCTTGCCAATCTTTCTCCCTCCAGTCCAAGATGTTATTAAATGGAGTTTTGTTGTTATTGTTGTTCTTGATATGTTTGTTTGTGCTCAAATGCCACAGAGCCCATTGTGGTAACCTCATGTATTTTTGAAAGAGCCTGGTCACTGCACACAGTCTATCTGAAAATAATAATAATTGTTTCCTTGTGCTTTTCTTCTCTGGTCCATGGGACAAAACTTCCAAAATTCAATTGTTATTGTTGTTCTGAACCTTTTTCATTTTGAACGGATATTTGGTTTTTGTTTTATTTTTGTTATTACAAAGATTATTTTGTCCCCATACATTTTAACTTGTGTTTTGTATTTTCTCTTTTGGGACATTAGTCATTGCATTTTACTTTTTTACTAAGCCATTTTGAAAGGTTCTTGTTGTGCTTTTTTGGGCTCTCCAGTTTGCTATTTTCATTTTTTCTTTTCAAGTTTAAAAGAAATTTTCTAGACCAGTTAAAATTTTGTTTTTAAAGAGAGACAGATTTTCTCTGATGCCTTTTGATTTTCTGTGTAAAGGTTTAAAAGAAAAAAGAAAAAGAAAAGAGTTTTACTTTTATCTTGCTTACACCTGTTCCAGACCTGAGGTGTCAGATATTCCAGACCTGAGAGACATGGAGTCTCCATTTTGTTTTGTCTTACAAAATGCATACACAGGCTGAGATCTCCTGTCCTCAGCCCAGACAATCATGCAGCACATTCGCCAATGATTCTCACAAACATTTTGCCACATAATTCCCTTGCCTTTGTTACTCTGTGGTTTTGGCCATCCTTCTTTATAGAAGGCTTAAAATAAAGCCAGGGGAGGAGATATTATTTTCCTTTTCCTTCCTCCTCCCAAGTACATGAGGTCTTTGCCTATCCTTCATTTTCATCCACATATATATATGTGTGTGTGTGTGTGTGTCTGCTAAGGAATGTGCTTAAAACCCAAGGTGCTTTGTCCTGCGAGGGGGGAGTGAGATGTGCCCCTGCCTCCCCTTTAGATGTCCTCCACTGATGTCCAGCGGTACTTCAGATGTGCCTACGCCAAGCTGTTTCCATGATGTCAGGCCATGTCCTGGATGTCCTCCGCTGCAGATGTGTTTTTCAGACCTGAGATGCACTGAGCTAGACATGAGCTGCAGTTCCTGAGATGTCCTCCAAAGTGCTCCATGCCTAGTTCCTGTTTTTGCTTCATGGTTCCTGTAACTGTTCCTGATTCCTGCAGAGTGTTTGCTTGTTAATTGTGCTCCTGCCCTGCTGATGCTCCTGGTCTCCTCAAGTGTCTTCAGACACCCTGGTCTACTCAAGTTGCTTCCAGAGGCCCTGGTCTACATTGTCTATGGCTTCAACATTCTAATTCTTAGACACTGTTCATGCTTCCTGGGCTGCATGAACACAGATGATCAAGTCCTTCACGGTTCTCCACGAGGGTTGAGTGACCTTATCCCAGTTCTCGAGGCATCCCTTCAATGCCTCCATTCAGCCATTAGCACACCAAGGTGCATGCAATACAGAAAAATTTTGGTCTATCCGCTCCAGGCCCAAGTCCAAACTTTTTCACAAACTGTCATCAAACTCATTCAAATTTGCTGGACATATTAATACACACTTTCTGCATCAATACATAACCTATTACAAGACTTTAGACATTGGTTCCTCCTCTTCATGACTATTGAAGCCACAGTGTTTATGAGCTTTTGTCATTGAAACGATTGAAAATAGACTTGAATGCACACATGTTCATGGACTTGAATATTATTACTGGACATTGGTCGAGAAAATCTCTATATTGTTACACCTCTTCATTTTGGTTAATGATTGTTATTGTTATTTTGACTTATTGATGAACATTGGTCCATTGAATATTCTATGTTATGCTTTTGATATGTTCATTGTTTTTGATATTCATTGCATACACTGGTCATGCTTATTGTCATTTCATATTGTTTTGATATTATTAGTCATTAACAATGCTTTGAGCTGCTTTAATTAAGACTGATATACAAGTATAAATGAGTTCCAGGAATAAAGGATCTTCATAGAAGCTAAAGGCTTTCTAAACGATAATTCCCTGGACCATGAGTTAGCTCCCCAAATTGACACCTTCTAAATTTTTCATGGCGAAGAGAATTCGACAAATATAAAAAAGATCTCCTGTCCAATTTACATTTAAACAGGTGGATGATTTCTAAGGGGAAGACTGTTACGAAAGTGGCTTCGATTAAAGTATCAAGATTCCTTTGAATCTCTATCAGAAGCCCTAGGCTGAAAAAGGCCTCTATTGTTTAGGCTCAAGGTGAGCAAGTTAAATCTGCACTTGCAAGCCATTGCAGATCAAAAGGCCAGGCTTAGGAGCTGCAATATAGGACATTCACACCTGAAAAGAGCCAGTCAGGATGTGTCCTTAAGATGAAGAAAAATAAAAACCTACACCCCATCTCCCCTCTTCTGAAAATTGTCCACTTCAAAGCATAGCAATCAGAATCCTTTGATGTTCAATAGCAACTCTTCGCTTTTAGGGTTTAAATACTCCCCAAAATTTCAGGGAAAAAGGGGGGTCTGGATAGATTTCATGATCCATTGTTGGAGCAACAACTTTACAGGTAATTATCACCATTAGAAAACCTTGTGTTCCTAGACTTCTGGAAAGGTGCTTTTCCCCTCTCTGAGGATATACAGTTAAAAAAAGGATCTGCTGTTGTTACAGGGGATTGAAAAAAAATATCAATGACTTTATTTATAGATGTTTTAAATTAATTTGAAATGATAAAATGATGTTTTCCATCATCCACTGACTGTGATTGATGAAAATCATCAAGGGGGGAAATGAGAGAGTCTGGATCAATAATCAATATTAACTGAAGTAATTGGAGGCTTAGAGCCAAATTTGGTAGGAAATGGTTAAAAGTTGGTTTGAAATTGTAAAGCTTCCATTTGCAGGCCTTTGTGTGCTTGCCTTGAGAAGTAAAAGGGAGGGAACCTTTCTGCCTGTCGCCCCCTCCTAAATTGGAGCCATACAGTCAGCCATGAAGATAAACAAAAGGAAAATGATAGAGTGTTGCTTTTAATGGGTCTTGGCTGGCAGCTTGGAGATCGAAAGTGATAGTGGTCAATTTAGGAGGAATGTGTCCTTCTGAGAATAACTAATTATTAGATCAAAGGGGCAGATGTCCGAATGTTTGGAAACATGAATGCATCCCTATTTTGATTGATGAACTTGTATAGAATCCTTTGTTCTGGAAGATGAGCTCATTATCTTTGATATGTATAAAAGTTTCATTCTAGACTGGGCTCAGGGCCACTCTTTCTGAAACGATTCAGGGGTGGTTCAATCTCTATTGCTAGCAATAAAAGCAATCTGTTCAATGAGAGCATCTAGTCTGCTGTCTATGCTTTATGAGAAATTATTATAACTGATTTTTGACCATAACAATTCCTCCTGCAGTGAAGGTTGAAATGGAGGACATGGCCTGGAAAAGGAGGATGTCTGGTTACCCTGGGTTTCTGACAATGACTTGGAGCGCCTTCTGCTTCTTGCTACTGTTGACAGCAAAGGAGATTTTTACTCAGCATAAAATAAGAGAAGTGCAAATCAAGAAAAACCTGTAATTTCCCCATGATGATGCATAAGATGTCAGCAACATTTCTAATAATTTCTCCCACCCCATGACCTACTGTTTTCTTTCTTCCTCCTTCTGTAATTTTGGAATTGAATGGCCTTTTTTTTTTGCTGTTGCATTTCTAAGAAAATTCTTTAGATGCTATGAGATTGCAACTCCCATCATCCTTCACCATTAGTTAAGCTGGTTAGGCCTCCAAGTTGGTTGGCTCATTGTAACAGAGACATCTTTCAATAGGGTCTGCTGTGGTTTTGTTTTTATTTTTTTTTTTTTTTTTACTAAGTTTAAAATGTCTTTTAGACTTGGAGTGTTTGTGTTTATTTTAAAAGCCTTTTTATTCATAAGGTTTTTGGCCGTTGTTTGGTTTTGCAAAAGTTGCAAGCTGCCTTGGGTCCCCTGTTATGTAAATTAAATACATAAGGAAATAAATAGAAATAAACCCCAAGGCAAACCTATCACAGGGTTTTCTTGGCAAGATTTGTTCAGAGGAGGGTTGCCCTGAGGCTGAGAGAGTGTGACTTGCCAAGGTCACACAGTGGGTTTCTTCTGTTTAAATTATATCCAAGG
>JANUYF010000008.1:27918663-28191163 GCA_026167975.1 Phrynosoma blainvillii
GTACAGTGTGTAGTGTGAATGTTGTAGTTCCCCCCCTGCATTCAGCATTTAAAAATCTCAACTTCTTTCACTTAAGCATCTGCAGAAACTGGCAAATTTGGGGAAAGTTGTGATCAAAATCAATCCACTGCTTTAAGTGCAAGGGCTCCATGCAATTAAATTCTGGGATCTGTAGTTTTGGTTACATATTAATATGTTTGAGTGGTGGTTTTACTTGTTGGGATATATAGTACTTGGGGGTACATAGTACCATGGTACTTTGTTAGTTTCTCCCTTCCATTTTTGGCATTTGTTTGTGAAACCTCCCTATTGTAGTTGTTCTCTCCCCCCCCCCCCCCCCATCAACGTAATAAGTGAGTAAGTAACTCTTTTAGAGTTTGAATGTTGGAAATGGGTAGAGAGTTTGATGGAGGGCGGAAATAGACTGCTAGTTTTGTCTGGAAAGAGGTTTCTTTCTTTTCTTCCCCTGTGATGCGGTCCTGGAAATTCCCCTTTTTGCAATGGTGTGTCAGAGGACAAGGAAAACAATCCTGAGAAATCTAGTTGTGAGCAATATAGGCAGGATTGAAGAAGCCTGTCTGGTTTGGAACCCAGGACTCATGAGGCTCCATGACCACAGAGGAAGGACTTTAAAAAAGGCCTGTGGAGAAGTCTGACCCAAAGATTATGTGACTTGTTTATGGTGTACTGATATAAAATTTGAAACATTCTGCGATTGTGAGATGGAGTGGCTACTCTCCTCCTGCAGTTCTTTTCTTTCTTTTTTTCTGTCTAGCCTTGGAAGTATGTAAAAGCTGAATAATTCTACCTTAGTAAAATAGAGAATAGACTGACATACGTCTCACTCCAGCTACTGTGGCAGTATGTAGACAAACACTGGGAAAATGCCAAGAAGACTTGTTTTTCTTGGGTGTGGGAAATTTATGCCATCTAATCTCTGCTGGAAGGAGTAATGTTAGCAAATGATGGATTTCAGGTTCAGTCTGGCATCTCCCATTTTTTTCAAAAGCAACAATTCTAGAGTTAAAATTAGGAAGGAAGCACTGCAGGTGATACCAGAGAGTTATTAATGAGACTGAGAAGCCAGCAGAATTGCTAAGTGAGAAAATTGGAATTACTTCTCCAGAGTCTGAAACGCAATTGTAGAAAATAAAGGCTAACAATGAAATTACATTTACACTTGGATGCAGCTAGTGGTATATACTTTGTAAACACAGGAATATATGCCTACCATCTTTAAAAAGATGGCTACAGTTCAGTCCCCCTTCCAACTATGTTCCTTACTAGAAGCCGTTTCATGACTAGCCTTTGTTCTGACTTTTGTTTTCAGAGGTGGGACTTCTACTCTTGAAGCCAGTGTGCCAACCATCCGATGTTGGGCTCGGCTTCCTGGCTGAAAACAGCAAATCGTCCCATGAGAACTACCATTTCCAGCCAAAGGAAGGGGTCCAACAGGAATCAGCATCTGTTCTTTCAGGTCTGGCAGCAGGAAAGAGCGCAGGAGGTGGAGGCTGTGGAATCTGAAAAGAGAACTGAAAGGTAAAAGGGACAAAGCACTCTTAAAGCACTGCATCCTTTCTGAAACCTCCTGAATCCTGCAAATTACATTGTAGTGAGGGACTGGAACTCTCCTGTGTACAGCATATGGTACCCTTCAATTATTTGATCTTGTAGGAAGCCAAGAATGGAATTTTTTTACTGAGAGTACTAATGGCTTATTATCTGGTGCTCCTTGTGGTTCTTCAACCAGTTGCTAGCGTCCCCATTGCTTACCATTGTATTAAAACATCTGGTTCAGTTTCTATTTTTAGCATTTTCTGAGTGCCAAAATCTCATTCTTTGTGATAGAATGGAACATAAATGTTGTACAAAATACTGTGCTTTTATTGGACCTGGAAAAAATGGGCTTAAAGCAACCTAAGGATACATGAAGCATTAAAAAAAAAGGTCTTGGCGGTGGTATATTCTAGCAGATACTTTAGGCATGACCCTTTAACTCCAGGAGTGTTCTTTTGAAAAAAACTGCATTCTTTGTCATAATCTTCCTGTAGTGAATTTCTTCTTTGCAAACCATTCCATTGTTTTGCTTTGGATTAGAGCTGTATAATTGGATACAGATTAGAGCTGTATAATTGGAAATCAGGCTCCTTTACTAAATGTTAACATCACAAGGGCCTTAAAGCCATTTTGATTGTGTTTTTGGTTTGCAGACAGTATGTTTGTCATTTAAGTTCTTTTGGAAAAGAAGACCCTGTTTACAGTACTCATTTTTCATAGTGCCTTGGTTTTCTCTAGCACTGATACCTGCTCTCTTGCTTTTTCCCCCTGGGTAGGTGACACTTAAGTTGAAGATGGGTGGTGGAGAAAGGTTCAACATTCCATCTAACCAGCCCAGAAATGCTACCAAGAGCCACCAACAACTGAACAACAGGAAAAAGAGCAAAGATCAGAATTCCCAGATGAAGAAAATCCACAAAAAAGAGAGGGGACATGGGTGCAGTCCGTCATCTGTGGCGTGGCAGGCCATGCAAAATGGGGGAAAGAACACAATACATTTCCCAACCAACCAGACTTGGAATCCAGCTTTATCCCACTCACTTTTTATACCTCAAACCAATCAAAACTACGCTGGAGCAAAATTCAGTGAGCCACCATCTCCAAGTGTTCTTCCTAAACCACCAAGCCACTGGGTATCTGTTTCACTTAATCCTGCTGACAAAGAAATCATGACTTTTCAACTTAAGACCTTGCTTAAAGTTCAGGCCTGAGGTACCATATTAACTGTACATTGGAAAAACAACACACTTCATTTTGTATTGCACAGTATGGGTCCAGTGTTAGTTTCTAAAATGAAAACAGAGGCATATCTTATAGAAATTGTGTTAGATGGTTGAATTATGGATGATGGGAAGAGCCTTCCCCATTCAGCATAGTTACAGTTCTCTAGGCTACTGCAGCACTGTTGCAAATCCGTAGGAAGTCAAAATAGGCTGGACTATGACCTTCAGTACAAACCTCTTTTGACCATTTCAATTGCTTTGTTTTCAGACTGCTTAATTTTTGCATGCCTTTTTCAGGAGACTTGAAATCAGTGCCAACCAACCAAATTTCCTGCAATTGCAGTGCAATACAGTTGCAAAATATGTTTGGTTTGCCTGCTATACTGTGAAATAGTGTAGGCATTACATTCAAATTAGCAACTTCCTTTTCTTATTAGCTTTTAGGTTTTTTTTAAAAAAAGTAGTAAGATTCCTACAATTGTTTAAATATGTTACTTAGATTATAACGTGTGTATCTTTTGGTTTGCTAAATAACCCATGATCTACTTATCCATAATTTGGAATTGTAGTTTGGACAGGCATCTATCCCAACTAAAGGCCTGTGACCAAAATGTAAATTACTTACATTAGGAAATGTCAGTCTGTATAACACTTCTTGAATAAGAATAGAAACATTGTCATGCAGCTATCTCTAGGTTTTTTTAAAAACAGGTATAGATATGTATTATATTGAACATAAGCAGCTTATTATATGTGTGCCAATTTGAATAATTGTATTGCCAGGTGACTGCCAAAAGCATCTTAAGTGTTTTCCTTCAGAGAATTTCACAGAACTGTGTTTGAAACACATTTTGTGTTCTGTATCGTTTGCTGAAGTAGAATTGTTGAGGCCAGTCTGAAATTGAATAACATGTAATATAAACTTGTTTAGTAAATGTAAAATCAGCTTCTGTGGATGGAAGAATGAGCCATGTAAATACATGTAAATCTTGTAGCATATG
Source organism: Phrynosoma blainvillii (assembly GCA_026167975.1). NCBI lineage: Eukaryota > Metazoa > Chordata > Lepidosauria > Squamata > Phrynosomatidae > Phrynosoma > Phrynosoma blainvillii. The sequence goes on from JANUYF010000008.1 coordinate 27,922,445, forward strand.
TAAATTTATGCTCGGCTTTCCTGCCAAAATAAAGTATTTTTAGTACAGAATTGCTGAATGTAAAAAGACCATGCTTAAGGACATTGGCATGATTTTTTTTTAAAAAAAAATTCTTAAAAAAAATATGGAAAGCACATTGTGCCATTGCACTTACAAGTACCATCAAAACTATATGCCCACTTATAACAGGTTGTAAGTTGGATTTTAAAATCAACTTGGTACAAAAAACATCTTTTAAAAAGGTAAAACAAATTTTTTTTTGAAGTTTTAAGGGTGCAGTATGCTAACAACTCTATGGAGCTGAAACCTGTATCCTTATACTTCAGTCAATAATACCCTTACTTGAATATTGTTTTTTGGAGTACAGTAAAACAACACATTTTGGACTGCAGCTAGTAAATCAGTTGCTTTTACTTGTTCAGTAACTTCAAGGGTCAAATGAGTATCAAGAAACTCCAGTGCCCCAAATGCTAAGAATCCATCTTGTTTTTTGTGAAGGCCTACTCTACTGTGTTGTTGAAGCTTATATTTAGGTTTGAAGTTGTTTCCTCTTTACATTTTTGAGGTCACTTGACATGCTTTTAGAAACTTTTTCAGTTTGGTCAACTTCTGAACATTGGTGACAAGAAACATATCTAGTACATGGTGAAATCTGAAATGTTTATAGTGCCTAAGTATATTAGTGGTCTGAGGAAACTAAATTTTTTCCATAATGATTTACCAAATGGCAGCACTAGAGAATTTCAAACAGTAGTCGTAGTGAGAGACTACTTAAAACGTTGAAAACCAAAGGCTCGGGGTACTTATCCTTAGCTACTTGCACATTTGAAATGTTTTTGCAACTACAATTTAAAATGTTCCCCAAGAAACCAAATAAATTGGATATTTTGCTCAAAATTATTTTGTCCTATGTCCCAGATTCTTCCTCATACTTGAAAATCATTGTTATATCCCAAATGTAATGCTGACATTCTAAATTTTGTATGTTTGACATACTGCTTGGATATGAATTGGAAAGAAAATTTAAATAAAAATCCCACACCTTTTCTCCCCACTTAATGTGTTGGTGTCTTACTTATTCTCTCTGGTGTCTTTGACTATGTGGCTTTAAAAAGGTTCTGATTCAAAACAAACAATGTTGCTTACAAAACAGTCATGAAATTTAAGAATAGGTACTTAGTTGCACAGTGGCTGATATAGCAGTAGGTAATGGAAACATCAGGTTACCCATGGGTAGGGGACAGTAAAAGGCTCTGGGACCATTTTTTACTCCTGTGCCATGGACACTAGAAAGCAGAAATGTCATCTTGCTATAATTTCTGGCAGATTTTGCCCTGGATGTTTTAAGGTATTGGAGGATTATGACTGTGTTTGACTGGTAGGTTCACTTTTCAAAAAGATTTACTTTGGCCTGGGGCTATATACAATCCCTGAGCCTTAGGCTAGTGTAAACAAGATGATCCTCAATGGGATCTCCAGATGGCTGCTAGTCTATAGTGAATTTTCAGAAAAGTATACCAATGAAATGTAGCACAAATGATCTCAGTTCTTGGCACAATTTGAGGGAAAATTGCTTGTTTGGAACAAGTATTTCCCATAGCTATTTGACCCCTTTTAGATTGTGGTGTTAAGTCATCCACAGAGTAGTTTTAATAAAACTGCTTACAGACCTAGCACCATCTTCCATCCCCTTTCTCAATGCCTGCAAATCTGTGAATCGAAGCGTCAGGTTTGCAGCTGTCCTTTTAAACCAGTCTCCTGCCCCCAAAGACCTTGTAGGAGGATATGGAAGGACATTTTCACCATGATCTAGGACCTTATTGGAAAATCATGTCCGTTTGTGAATCAGACAAGCATTTTCTGTTTAGTTTACATAGAACATACAGTATATGGAGACTGGCATGTTTAGGACGATGTACCAATAGAAGAAATTAGAAAATAGCAACAATTTGATATCATTACTAATGAAGTAGCTTAAGGAATTGTATAAAGCAGTGTTGCAGCAACAAAAGAACTAGTTAAGACCAGGTATAAAGACCCATGATTGAATACAAAGTCAGGATCATCCCTGTCTAGTATTTCTGGTTTCTATGCATGGATGTGAATGCTAGACAGTTCCTTCCTCTGAAATGGAGCCTATGGCACATGGTATTCATTGCTGATCTCCCATCCAAGTACTAACCAGGGCTGACCCTATTTAGCTCACAAGATCAGACGATATATGGTGCCTTTATGAGCAACATATGCCTTCCATACTTCATGAAATGGCAGTGTTGTTGTCATAATGGGCCTCGGCAGACGGCTTATTGAGCCGTCTTGGAGGCCCGGAAGAGGAGGAGCAACCGCACGCGCGGCGCTCCTTCCTCTTCCTGAGGTCACCCTCGGAACTGCCAGCACGCGCTGCGGCGGAAAAGGCAGGGAAAGTGCGCCCTACGCTTTTAAGGCGCACTTTCCCTGTCTTGTGGAAGGAGCGCTATTTTTACGCTCCTTCCAGAGACGCCGCAGGAGCGCCGGGGTGCGGAGGCTGCGGTCCCGCGGTGCTCCGTCCAGCGGCATCTCCAGCGCCTCCATCTGCTTCCCCCCAATGTTAATTTGACTGAGCACAGTAAAGGAGTCTCAAAAAAGACTCCAAAAGCTAAGTTATATAGGAGACTCTTTCCATCATTGATTTTTAGCACTGATGAGACCCAGTATTTATTCTCCAGACCGAAGGCTTGGTTAGGTACAGAATCAGCTGCAAATCCTACTTTTAGTATGCAAAAGGATCTTGTAGCACCTTTTGAGGCTAACTGTAAAAGTAGTAGTATAAGCTTTCGTAGCCTTGATCTTTCTCTGATGCAAAAGCTTTATTATAATAAAGAATTACTGAATTTCTATTCCTTAATTTTATTATGTTTGCTAGATTTACAGCAAGCAAAGAATAAACCAATTCTTCCTTGATCCAAACACTGATGTTCCAAAGTAGTACACAATATTGAAAAAAAAACAAAACCATACAAAAATACCCCTTTAGAAGCCTCTATAAGAAAGGAAATACAAAGTTTATTTCCACAACTTTCTTCTGACCAGAGCTGCACAGAAATGCTACAGTTGTACAGTTTGTTTTAAACTATACATCAGGGAGAAGTCTACAAAAATTAAAGAACACAATATAGAAGTGATTGCATAGCAGAACACTAACTTTTAACATAAAACAAAAGTTAGAAATACTATCAAATATACAAAGGTTCTAGAATCACCCTTTAAACATATTCCACAACCAGTACTGAAAAAGCCACCTTTATTCTCGCGTGGCCAGCTGGAGTAAATAAAACTTAAAATTTTCTACAGAAAACCAACAGTTCGGAATATGCAATTCTAGTAAACAGAAGCAGAGGGCTATAAATGTTTTTGATACTGGCTTCCACGGTTCAAGAGAAAAACTAATACAACATAGTGCTCTCAAGAATACTTTCAGATTATGCCATGGCAACTTTTCACATTTAATTGAGATATGGTTTGACAAAGCCAAAAGGAAATTATGTAGTTCTTCACATTCAGTGTGAGCACAGTTAAGATATGCGATACTGCAATGGGAACATTATTTTTACAACCTTATTTAACATGTGACACAGGCTCTGATGTGTAGTATGTTTGGAGACATGGCTACAAATTGGTATATTCATGGACACGCAAGCAACCTAGGATGTCACTGGCATAAAAGTTTAGTTCTTACAGACTGTACACACTAATCTTGAAATGTTTCATCTCTACTTAATACCGCAAGAAAATCTATGCAATTTGTGATCAACAGCTTGCCAAAAGTTATGATACACCACACAACATACAAATGTATACACATTTACCTAAATATTTAACTGAATATTTTTGCCGGGGGGTGGTGGTGGTAAGAGATTAGTTAGAAAGAAGCACCTGTAACCCTGACAAAAGCTCTTAGGGCCTTTTTTCTGCTCTGGTTTTTTTTTTCCTACATTACTTCAGAAATATCAATGAGTACCTCGATTTCTCTTCGTCAGCCAGCCATCTTGGCACAAGGAGGCACAGCAAACACTCCCCTCCTTGAAGGAACTCATCTGTATTTCACAGCAGTCATGGTTGCACAACAGCTGCTCAAATTTTCTCCTTCCATGGCAGGAGATTATTGGACAGTTAAACAGGGACTTTATGTCCTTATACAGCTGATGTCATTAGGACAATGCTGCAAATGAAGGTGAAATCAAGGTACCACAGATATTTGAAGCATAAAAATGCACGTCTTTTACAAAAATATACATAAGAAACACCACAAGAACCTTGTAGCTGCCCATGACATTTAACAAAATGGACTCTCTTGTTAAGGTTGTCAATATTGTATTTTAATAGTAATAATTGCCTCCTACAGGGATAACTGACAAAATTTTAAAGCAATGTAGCAACATCATAACTCAACTGTGTAACTCAATAATACATGCCTAAAAAAACAATGTACATTGTTAGTGGCCACTGGACTTGGGACTAGCCCATGACCTGGACCTGGATTTTGATCTAGATCTAGAATGCGATCTCGACTGAGATTTGGATCTAGTTGGTTCTTTTTTTCTTGATTCTTTTTCATATCTTGAGCTGGACTTATATTGTGTCTTAGAATCCGTTTTAGAGGTGCCTCTAGATTTAGTACGAGACGCAGACCTAGAACGTGATTTAGCCTTCATTTCTTTTTTAGGTGGTGACTTAGAGCGTGATCTTGAATTGGACTTTGACCTTGAAAAAGACCTGTTACGGTGTTTGAACCTATCAGAAAGAGGAAGATAATACACTTGAATATGGACATGCTGCTAACAGTTGTGTATCTTACATTTAAATGTCTTACTGTTGCAGGCACAGATTGTTCTGAGTTTGAATTTTTTTTTATAGAAAAGAGTGTTTACCTATCATTATCTGAACGACTTCTGCTACGGCGACGTCTTCCAGCAGGTCTACTGCTAAAAAGGTACATCAGAAAAAGTAAACAGTGGCATATACCTTTACAATTTTTCACACACCCCCAACTAAAGCTTCTTGAGAACTGCATTGGTTTTTCATGTTTCTTCAATGATACAAAGATTATTTTTGATGGTTCATGCAAGGTATGACAACGCCCATGCACGTTATTACTAGGGTGACTTGATATCTAGGTGTCAGACAGTCAATATGATCTCTCTTCTCCATTACACGGCAGCATAGGTCAAGCCAAGTACAACACTTACTTTCTAGGGCTATAAGATCGGCGATAGCTGTAGTCAAAAGAACGGCTTCTTGACCGCCTCCTTTCATAGCTGCGGCTTCTAGAACGCCTGTATCTGTCATAATCATCATAACGGGAAGAGCTGTACACATTTCTTCCTTCTTTAGCTTTCATTTGGTTTGGTGCTGTAGGGAAAAAAAGTAACAGCAATTCTTTAGTTGGCATGCGCGTTCAAGTTGACAGCAATTTAGGGCAACCCTATCCTAATTTTCTTGGCAACATTTATTCAGTGCCCAAAAGTGTGACTTACCTAAGGGTGGCCCAGTGGGTATCCGTGGTGGGATAAGAATTCTAACTTTGATCTCCTTGTGTTTTAGTACAACATTCAAAACATTACGCACTGGCACTCTTTTAATATTCTATTTTTAAAATACTAGAAATAAAAAAGTTTTTTTTATGTGGCTTCTGTAAAAGCAATACTTTCCAATCATTGTATTAAGGAACTGTTACTAAGAAACAGTCATGACAACTTTTCGCTCTTATACTACTGTTATTTATATTTCCTATTCTTGTTACTTTGTTGCTAGCATTTGTATGAAACAGCATTCTGAGAAAAGCTGAGCAGCAAGGAACAAGAAAAGGAACATGCTCAACTTTTACAGAACTGTGAGACTGTTGTCCTGTATGGCTTTCACTGTATCATATTCAAAGGAGTTGTCTTTCTGCACTACAGTTGGTCCTCCGTTTTCATGGGGGTGGTGGTGTCTGTTCTGAACCCCCCCTCGCAAAAATGGAGACTCGACAATATTCAAACCCCATAGGCTTGAATGGGGCACATTCCTGCAGGCGGTCCTATTTGATTTCAACAGAGATCTCCCTTCCACGAATATGCAAAACCATGGACTTGAAGCCCGTGAGAACGGAGGGGCGACTGTATATAAAACTTGGGTTGCACTGTTAACATCCTTTGACTCTGTGCATCTAGTGCATATGTGCGACTCAGGGTGACATACTCTCTGTAAAACAGCTCCAAGCAGCGCCCAGAGTTCATTCAGCTTTTGGCCTGTCCCTCATGATTTGTCCTAACTCCCATCCTCAATCCCTTTAACAAGATTGTTTCCAGGACCAGATTCCTTTAACCCTTTTTGCTTGGACTATATGACTGTCCATGTGCCTAGGTCGGGAGAGGAAATGCTGCAGCCCTCCAGACTGCTTTCCCAGCATTCTTCACTATCGGCTATGCTGCCTGAGATTTGCAGTTCAACACCTGGAGTTTCTAAAGTGTGTAACCTTTAGATCAGGCCGACCTGTTGTCTTGCATACCCAAACAGAGTGAAGCAGACATGTTGGTTTTCTGGACAGCATCCACTTATAGCACAGTCCAGTGAATGTAGTATTTTTGCCTCCAAATTCATCGAGCCCTTAAACCACATTCCTAAATTCTAGGTAGCTGAGCCTATGCAGTGTTTCTGTACAGAATAATTTTGTTTCTTAGGAATCAGTAACTCAAAAGCCAATGGCTTATTCATTTGGAACTCTGGAAACCTAAAGAATTGTGCCAAGTTTTTCAGGTCTTAAGGCACCAGATCCTAACTGATCTTGGAAGCTAAGCAGGGCCAAGCCCTGGTTAGTTTTTGAATGGGTGACCGCTAATAAATACCACGTGCCGGAGGCTGTATTTCAGAGGAAGGAACTGGCACAACCACCTCTGAATATTCCTTGCCTAAGAAAACATAAATTCACAGGGCTACTGTAAGTCAACAGGCAACTTGAAGACAGGCACAGGCATGCACATACACTAAGCAGGTTTTCATACTCTTAGCTAGCTCCTTCCCTTTGCTTTCTTTTCCAGAACATGTTGCTTCTTGGTGTGCTTTTAAAAGCATTTCCTCAATGCCTCAGTATCAGAGGAGACACAATTCTTAATTTTCTATTTTGAATACTAGCTTTGCAACCAGACTGGGTGTGACTCTGGGATTTCTAATAGGAGTTTAGCCATCCAGTCTCCCCATTATCCGGTTGTCATTGCCACTAGGATGATGACCGTTTTGAATTTGGCAGTTGACAGGATGACAACCTGGATCTTGTGTTCTCACAGCCAGCAATGAAATGAAGCTTGCCAAGAAACAAGAATGTAAGATTTGCACAAGATCAGATGGCAAGACTACCTAGTCCAACATTCTCTCCAAGAAAAGGCTAGTAAGACGGCTCTGAAAAGTCCACAAGGAGAATGTGAGTATAATAGCATTTATGATCCTCAGCAAGTGGCACTAAAAAGCATACTGCTCCTGCTACTGGAGGTAATATATCACCATTATGACTATGAGTCATATGACTGTGAGACAGCCTTATCCTTCATGATTCTGTCTAGCCTCCCATATCTAACCATTCAACTTTATAGGCTGAGTTTTAGCATTATAAAAAAGTTAGGAAAAAAGTCACCTTTCCTTCATCAGATGCCTTTTGTCCTATGCTATTTTAAGCTAAACCTGAAGAAAGCTCTATGCTGTGTAGCCTCATAAATCCTGCTGCACTATTTTCTGCCTCAGTTTCCCTGACCCCAAATTTGTTAAGACTAATTCCTCATCTCCACCTCTCTCTCTCTGTTACTGCTATGAGGAAAAGCTTGCTGGTGTAGCTTGGGCAGTTAGTGTACTAATCCAACTCTTCTGTGAGCAGTCCTGGTACAAAAGAGTCAGAGTTAATCCCTCTATTCCACTGAAGTACAGCACATGCGCTGCTGTGTGCATTTCCAAGATACTCTTCCTGTTCCCACCTAGAGGTTACACACTTTAGAAAAAAACCCACAATACATACCAACATTCTGTAGTTGTGTGACAAACCTGTTGCGGCAGCTCATACACAGCCCTGAATATTGTATTTTAAGACCCAGTTTCCTAGTGAAGTATCAAATTACAGAAAGATAATGCACATACTTTTCCGGTCTCCTTGAGCAAACTGGATTTCTATCTGACGACCACAAATCCATTTCCGGTCCAAATTATGAAGGGCATCTTCAGCATCACGGACATCTTCAAATGTGCTAGATGTTAAGGTACTTGGGAATCTGAGGTATTTACAGCTACACAGTTAGCAAGCATTGGCTTTCCTAGTAGGTCATCACACCCCCTTGTTAACCAACTTGTCCTTTTTCGCACGTTCTATGGCATAACAAAAATTAGCTGACATTAACAGTGCCTATTTGATACTTTGAGACAAAAGGCAAATTTAAGAAAGAAAATTTTATTCTTAATATATGCCAAATTTCTCATTGATACCAATGTTTCAAAAATGATTCTCACCCTAAAAATTATTTTATTTTCCTTAACTAAAGACTTTGTTTAGGACAATCATAGTGCAGTAGTTTGATAATGAAACTAGTAATAAAATGTCAGTTGCCTACATTTTCCCACTATTGGCTAAGGTTAAACCAGTATAAAACTATACTTTCACACACATAATGAACACATTATGCTGGCAAATTATTCTGGAATCATAGCACGAGCTAATATCCTGCGCACCTTTGATTCACTGTCCCTATATGCCCTGAGTATCAGGCAAAATTCACTCTATTATGGGTATGCTCATCTCATTTCAGAGTGACTACATTTAACTGAGAACCACAATTTCAAATATATCAAATAAAATTGAGCAAATTATTACAGGGTCTGCAGCTAAACTAAATCAGAAAAAAAATTGATTGGTTAACCACTTACACCAGCAGCAAGAGGATAGTTCTTATTCTGTAGGATACATGAGGTATGGCTCCTTTTATCTTGGCCACCAGTCAACTTCATCTTGACCTTTAACTCTTTAAGTGCTTGTTAGAAGGACTTGTCATGAGATGCTTGGTCAAAAATGACAGATGGCTTTATCTTTATACTTTGAAAAACAACCTTTTCCCCCATTTGCAGATAAAGCGAAGCTTTGTCTCCCATTATGGCTTGTCCTTCTTCCAGCTTTTCTTTATCTTTTCTTTTCCCAAACTTTCCCTTCTCTTCAAGCCTGATCCTTAAGAGGTCTTTGGCTTGTCTACTTGCCTTAATTCTTGGATTCTACTCTAAAGGTTCTTTCATGCTTTCTCTTTGGGGTCGGCATTACTGTACAGCTTTACACTCTGAGGCAACAACAGAGGACAGTAAATTAGGGGACAATAATCAGAGCAAGATTCTTCACCTCATTTTATACAAATCTGCTTTTGATCAAATTATTCCAATTTCCATGAAATCAAAACAAACTATCAGCCACATTTTGCTAAGCAAAATAACAATTTATCATAAATGCCAGTTATATTAAAACTGCAAAGACAGTTTGGAGGCAGTAGCAAATGCCATTTTAATATTAAAAGCACAAATTGAATACGAAGCGTGCTACAACAAAGCACATTTTACTGTTTATGGCTTAAATTTTAAGATATGGAAATTTGTTAGATATTAATCTGTGAGGAAACAACACACACCACACAATATGACATTACAAACAACAAAGAATAAAACAGGTTTTCATTTAGGATTGTTACCTCATACACAAACGTGAATTTCAAACTTCAACACCCCTCACTAATCAGCCATCTGAGGAAAGGATATTGAACATAAGCAAATCCTCTTGGACGGCGAGTGTAGAAATCCAAGGGTACGTACACATCAACTATGGGACCATAACGACCAAATTCACGACGCAAGTCTTCAGACCTAAAACAGAACACTTAAGATTTATTACAGAACATGCCATGCCACCTTATCACTTACAAAAAGCACACAAACATGAAAAACTAAAGGAACATCACGTCCTAATAAGTTATGTATAGTGGCTCTAGACTTGAGCTTTCATTCAGGAAGCCCATCCTATCAGAAGCTTACTAGGTGGCCATAGGCAAACCACAGTTCTTTCTGTTCCAGGACCCAGCATCTGGGCACTCACAATGTTGGCTGGCCTTGGTAGGCAACTCATGATGTGTGGTTGCCAGTACTGTACCATGCTCCTGACATCGCAGTATGTCTTCAGGGCTCAGCCCAAACCCAATAACAATTCCCTACTTCTTTTTTTCTTCCTAGCTCCAAGCTTGGAGTTGGAGCATGGAGGTGTTATTTGTTCTGTACTGCATTTTCAAATTTCAAGAAAGCTGAAAGGACTTAAATGCCCTAAAGGCACCAGATCTTGTCTGATCTTGGAAGTTAAGCAGGTTCAGCCCCAGTTAGTATTTGGAGGGGAGACTGCCAATAAATACCAGATGCTGTAGGCTATGTTTCAGAGGAAGGAACAGGCAAAACCAATTAAATATTCCTTGCCTAAGAAAACCCTTTGAAATTCATGGGGGCACCATAAGACAGATGAGACACACACAACACACACTGCTAGGGAATCTGTACTGCATGGCTTAGTACTGAATTATTACTTACTATTAAATGCTGCTCAGTTTCACTTTGTAATAATATATTTCAACATTTTAAAGTACACAACTCCACTATATATATAGTGTAGATATATGGTGTAGATATATGGTGTAGATATATGGTGTAGAGATATATATATATATATATATATATATATATATTTCAACATTTTAAAGTACACAACTCCACTATATATATAGTGTAGATATATGGTGTAGATATATATATATCTACACCATCTATATATATATATATATATATATATATATATATATATATATATATATATCTACACCATCGATTCCCCCAAACTTGATTAAGTGATCTGAATTAAGCGATTTATAGATGTAAATTTATTTATAGATTGAATTAAGTGCTTTAGAAACTTTAAAAACTTATTTTTTAAAAAATAAAAAAAACGAGACTATAGAACTGGATTGCAGAAAAGACAGAATTTCTTTTAAAGTTAGGAAAAAATCTCCATGGGGATAATAAATTCAAAAGAGAAACTAAAGGCCTAAGCAGACTGCCAGAAATAGTGCACATTAAATTGAGGCACTGCCCTGGCTCAGTGCTAGGGAATCATGGGAACTGTATTTTTTTCTGGGACATTGAGCCTTCTCTGTCAGAGAGCTCTGGTGCCACAATAAATTACAGTTCCCATGATTCCCTAGCACTGAGCCAGGGCAGTGCCTCAATTTAATGTGCACTATTTCTGGCAGTCTGCTTAGGCCCTAAGTGACCACATGAAGAGCAGAAAACTCTCACAAGAACAAAAGAGCAAGGTGCCGGAAATTTTGATCCTCCCGACGTTTTTTGTCCTCATAAGCTACCTCTGCCACCAAAAATAGAGTTTCGAAAACACACAAAGAGAACATTTAAAAAATAAATAAAAATAAAACCATTTGAATTAAGCAGCATGCATCATATTCTACTCTGAAAATGTAACAGCTACTTGTGCTTAAAAAGATTGGACAAAGCAGCAGTGAAAAAGTGCAGCTGATTTCTCATTCGTGACCAGAAACACACGTGGAAGGGTTATCGCATGCACACCATCTATTAATGCCCCCCCCCCCCATTTCCCAATCAGCCCTTGCAAAAAAGCAAAGGAAAGACACAACAAAAGAAACCACATGGCGGGAAAAACCTCTACCATTCATTCCCTCTGGTTCTCTCTCTTTGGATAACTTTAAAAAATAAATTTCACTTAAAGGTTTTCCAGATACATAAAAACAGAGCAACTTCTCTCTAATATACAAAAGGGGGGGGGGGAGAGAAACACAAGGGAATACAAGGAAAAAGGAAATACAGGAAAAGAAAAGAAACTAGGAAAGATAAAACTGACTTCGAATCTTCTCTTCAGCGGTTATTAATCTATAAGATCCACCAATACCTCTCTCATACAAAAAACAACATCAATCTGCTTTCAATGTAACAAATATGAATCCTTCAAAATAAACTCTTTTACAAACAAAGATATAATCCCTGGCAGAAAGTCAAACAGATAATACATGTTATTGCTGAAGATTAGTAATCTTTCTCATCTATTGCTATTAGTCTTCCTCTCCGACAAAGCAAACTTTTACCTCTCAAATGGAAATACTTCTATTAAATTCCTCAAATTATGCCCTCTCAATTTCCCTTTTGCCACCCATCTGACATAGCCTCATCCGCTGTTTCTCCCAACCACCCCCCTCAAAAAACAAACCTCAATCCCTTTAACAGAAATCTTGTCTTTAAAAAAACTGTTTATATGCTCTGCTTTCCATGACTTTCCCCAGTTACTCTATTTGTACACATCCCTGCTCAAATTCCTATCACTAGGTTTCCTTCTGAAGGAAATGTACTCTGCATATGCACAGAGGCAGCGTGCACATGGCTTAGTAATGTCTAACAACAGCCGAGCCCATTTAGAATTCTCAGCCTGGGAGGTCACTAAACTACAAATCCCAGAATCCCACAGGAGGCAGCCTTAGCAGTTATTGTGGAATCATGGTGTTATAAGTGTTTGTTGTGATTGTTAACTGCCCTTGAGTCGACCAGATCATGGCGACCAACTCCCAAGACTCCCTGTCCTCCATTGCTCTGCTTAGGTCCTATAAATTCACACATGTGGCCTCCTTAATGGAGTCCATCCATCTGGCATTCCTCTCTTTCTGCTTCCCTCCACCTTTCCTAGCATTCTTGGTTAGAATCACAGAAGCCATTGCATTCCCTATTACCATGTATGGATATGATAGCTGGACTGTAAGAAAGAAAACAGGAAGAAAATTAATTCATTTGAGATGATGTGGTGCTGGAGAAGAGTGCTGAGGATCCCATGGACAGCCAAAAGGACAAACAAAGGGGTCCTAGAACAGATCAAGCCAGAAATCTCCCTGGAAGCCAAAATGACCAAACTGAGACTGTCGTACTTTGGACACATCGTGAGATCGGAAGACGCACTGGAAAAGACAATAATTCTGGGGAAGGTGGAGGGAAGTAGGAAGAGAGGAAGGCCACATGCCAGATGGATGGATTCTGTTATTAAAGAGGTCGCTTTGGGTATTAAGGGCTTGCAGGAATTAAGCAGAGCAGTGGAGGATGTCTCATCCACAGGGTCGCCATGGGTTGCAGTTAACAACAACAAAACCACTTTAACTGCCATGGCTATGGAATCCTGGGATTTGCAGTTTGCTGCGGCACCAGTGCTCTGTGACAGAGAAGGCTCAAGGTCTCACCAAAACTACAGATCTCAGAATTTCATTGCATGGAGCCCTTGCACTTACAAACGGCGGATTTTGATTATAGCTTTCCCCAAATTTGCCAGTTTCAGCAGATGCTTGAGTGAAAGAAGTTGAGATTTTTAAATGCTGAGTGCAGGGGGGAAAAGTACAACAGTTGCAGGAATTGAGCAGAGCGGTGGGTCTTGGAGATGTCTCATCCATAGGGTGGCCATAGCTGCTAACAACAACAACAACAACAACAACCGTACATTGGTTGTTTCTAAAAAACAAAGAACAGCCAATTAAAAGCGGGACGATAGTCGTGTTCAGTCTCTGTCCACAAATCCCGAGGCTTGGGGCCTGTAGAGCCCGCCAAAGCCTGAGGAGGAAGAAAGGAAGGAGCGGATCCCAGGCGCGCTCCCGCTCCCCCTCGTGCGCGCGCCCCCTCCACCGCCGCCATTCCGCGCGCCCTTTCCTCTCCTCCTCGGCTCCTCACTTACACACACCTGGTGTCGTCAGCCACGTTCCGGACGAAGAGCGAGGAGTTGGGAGGCCGCAGGTAGCGAGACATGGCGCTCCTGAGGGGAGGTCGGTCGGTCGGTCGGACAGACAAGGCCTTGCTCTGAGAGAGACGCGACGAAGGCCCAGCGACCCCTCAGAAACGAACGAACGAAGCGACGCACGCACCGCCTCAGCCTTAGTAACCGCCTTCTGCGGCCAAATCTCGCGAGACTAGGAGAGCCCGCCAACTCCCGCCGCCACAATAGGCGGCAGGCCGTTTACAGAAAAAGCGCATGCGCACTCGGCCCCCTGTCGAGGCTCTTCGTTCGACGCAGGCGCGGGACTCTCCTGTTTTGCTCTTGTCCAACCCGCGTGAGACGACTTTTCGGCGCAGGCGCAGTGCTCTCCTCTCATCTCCGCACCCCCCCCCGTAGTATTTTTTTTGTGTATGGAGGGAGGCGTTGCGCGCCTGCGCAGAAAAGCCTCACGCGCGTCCGACGAGGGCCGAGTGCGCATGCGCTGTAGGTGATCTGCCTCTTGATAATAACCGCCTTCTGGAGGGCATGCGCACTTGGCAACAACTTTCTGAGTTCTTTTTTTCTTCACGCCTTTCGAATCGTGGTAGTTTGCGCATGCCCATTGTTCTTAGTGAAAGGTTTCCCCCCTCCCCTTTCGAATGCAGGTGGCGAATAATCGCGGCAGTTGGCGCATGCGCACTTGGCCACAGCTCTAGTTGGAAGTTTTTTTTCGCCTGAGCCAATTGGTTGCTAGTAGCAACAGGCCTGGGAGTCATCTTTTGTGGCCTTTCCTCGGTTGAGGGGCAAAATTAAAGCCATTTTAAAAGCGTATTGTTGCTTCTACACTGTAGAAATTATGCAGTTTGACACCACTTTAAGTGCTGTAGCTCCATCTTGTGGAATTCCTGGGATTTGTAGTTTTATAAGGTCTTGTAGAACTTGACAGAGAACTCTGGGACCCACAACAAACTCCAATTCCCAGAATTCCATAGCCTTGAGTCAGAGTTAAAACGGTATCAAACTGGGTTATTTCTCCAGTGTGGATGCATCCAGTGTAGTCTAGTGGTTTGAGCATTGGACTTCGAGATCAGGGTTCGATTCCCCCAGCTCAGCCATAGAAGCCCACTTTGTGACCACTCTCTCAGCCCCCCCAAAAAGCATAGGAAAATGGTGTCCCTTATGTCAAATGGCAAGATCAAGGTCTGCATTTTGGAATTGGTTTATTTTTAAAATATTTTCGAGCTGCGGATGCTTGAATCCATGGATAAAAAATATTTGTGGATACGGAGAGCCAGAAGAGTACAGTTGGCCCTTCATTTTCATGGGGGATTTGTTCCGGACCCCCCTGTGAAAACGGAGATTCGCCAATCTTCAAGCCCCATAGGCTTGAATGGGGCGTGCTCCCATGGGTGTGCACCCCATTAATTTCAACGGAAGCCGGCTCTCCGTGAATATGCAAAACCACGGGCTTCAAGTCCGCGAGAACGGAGGGGTGACTGTACATTCCCGGGTTTTATGAAATTGCTTGTAGAGACTCAAGGATCAAGGAGGAAAGTCCAGAAGCAGATTCTCTCTGGGGCAGGACCCAGTATTATTATGAATTGCTTCTCCATTGTATACACTTGGGGCTGCATATACACCCTTATTTGCACACACAAAGTATTGTGCCAGAGCTATTTCTCTGATGCTTTAAAAAGGCATAGAAATTAAAAATATGACTAGGGTGCCATTGGTTAATAAAAAGCCATCTGGAAGGCAAGTGGCTAAGACATAGCTTGTGCACAGAGACAACAATTTTAATAAATCCTTTGACCAGATGGAGTCATTCTTAATCTCCGGTTGAAGATCTTGCCTTTGCAGGCCCTTATGCTTCTGAAATATAGTCAGGTTTGCCAATTTCATTGACTTCCTCTTCTTGCTGCTGATTATCTTTGAGTGCAGTCATTTTCAAACTATATTGGGGAAAAAGAACATTTCTGCAAAGCTTAGTAGGCGTGCTTCCCTTATCTGAAATCCAAAATACTCCAAAATCAACCACACGGGTGGCTGAGATAGTGGCACCTTTGCTTTCTGGTGGATCAGGGTACACAAACTGTGTTTCATGCACAAAATTATCTGTGCCGGACATCAACTTGCTTGCTTTTAAAGGGGTTCAGGCTGGGATCTGTAACTGCAACCCCCCTCCAGTTCCTATGAATTTTGCATGGCATAGTGGTCTGAGTGTTGGGCTACGACTCTGAGGACCAGGGTTCAATTCTCAGCTTGGCCATGAAACCCATTGGGTGGTCTTGGGCAAGTCACATTTTCTCAGCCTCAGGAGAAGGCAATGGCAAAACCCCTCTGAACAAATCTTGCAAAGAAAACCCCAGGATAGGTTTGCCCTACCGTCACCATAAATCGGGAACATCTTGAAGGCAGACAGCAACAGCAATAAATTAATATTTTAGAGGGAGCATAGGTATTCTCCTACATCATCATGTTTGCAACCTGTGGAAATAAAAATGTCCTGTGTGTTTGCCCTTGGGCATTTGCACAATTTAAACACTCTCAAGTCATATCAAGTGAGTCCTTTTGAAGACTGTAGTTCCATAAGGAAGCTGGAGATGTTACCTAGCAAGGATTTTCTTAGCACCTTCACAAACCTACAACTTCCAGACTTCTTGTCTTCAGTTTCAGGATCCGACACAGCAAAAGCACTTACATGTTCCAAAGGAAATGAAACCAGACACTATCCATGATACAGAGTGCACTTTATTATCCAAACATATATATATAAAAATCTACAAAACAGAGGCACCTTCTTTGTTTTTAAACCTTCTTGCTTCTCCGGATGAACGTTGCTGAGCCAGATGTTATGGTCTGTGGAAAATAAGATAGGACTGTCTAAGCTTTTAGAACTTTTGGAATTTCGGATCAATGTTTTATATCTTTAGTATACTTGGTTATCTGTACTATTTTGTTTTATTCTGGATTTTGTGTATGTGTTTTATTGTATTTTATTATTGTCCTTTAGTACTTTATGTTATTGGAATAGTTAATGTGTTATTCTGTAACTGTTTGTGAAGCACCATGGACATGGACGGCACTATATAAATAAATGATGAAGCTGAAGATAATAATAATAATGATAATGATGATGATGATAAGGATAAGCAGCTGTCTAACTTAACAGGTATAAAACCTTTCCAGGTAGCACAAAGGCCACATTGCCATGTGTGAAATCACAAGAGCAGTTTAGATTCAAGAGCAGATTACAAAAGCAGTTTAGATTCTGGTGATAGCAGAATCTGGGGGATCATTTCCCCCTAGGGTCCTCCAGATTAAATAGACTGTAAGTACCATTATCCACAGCCAGCATGCATGGCTAGATGAATGGAGAGGCTGGTAGTCCGAAACATCTGGAGAGAACCAGATTGGGGAAGGCTGAAACATACAGTACTAATGTCCAGAGTAAATTAAGTAATCCATGGATGTGACCACAGCAGTAGCCCAAAGAGACATTTTAGTGAATTCTTACTTTTGTTCAGTGAGGGAAGCCAATAATATAGGTATTTGGTTAACTGAGGCTGCTGCCATTGGGCAGAATTAAAATTAGAAAATGAAGACAAAAATCTTAGCTTCCAGAGCTGCTCCCAGATCAAGGTGAGATGAAGGTATTTTTCCTTCTTTGGGAGATGGGACAAGGAGCATTTAATCTATTCTACTTTCTTCTAGCCAAAAGATGCTTGCAAAGGTGAATCCTGACATGTTAATGACTGGGAAGGAGGAAGCTAAAAGAAAATAAATAGATGTCCTGGAGAGTTTTTGCAAACTGCAGCAACAAATCAAAACCTTGAAAGTGGTAGCAAGCTGATGCTCTGCTAGCTGAGTTGGAGATTTGCAGAGCAGATCATGCCCAAACTGGAGAATTTCTACTCTTTGTCTCCACTTGGAGAAATCAACTCTTCTCTTTTTCTTCTTAAATTAATAGGATTTACTTACCTCCACCATTTCACCGCCTATAATTTCCTGCTCGTGGGTGAATTTCTCAGATTTGGCGACTAACTTCCCATCTACCAGGTTCACTATGCACTGTGAGAAGAGAAAAGATGCTGTTGAAGACAAAGGATAGAGCAGCAAGTGATGCATAAAGATGAAGGGGACAGCCAAAGTTGGAGTCATTTGACTTATTAAAATATTTCTGTCTTGTTCATATCAAAAGATCTCAGGGAGCTATATGTGTAAAATCAATCCAAGCAGGTTAAAACAATGGAAAACAATTAAAATAATGTACAATGTAAATAATAAACATTGACTAACAAATAACCCATTAAGACGTTCAAACAGGTTTAACAGAATTTGCAGAGATGCGCAGGGATGTTGTTTGATTTTTTTACAACCATGTAAACAACAAAATCGGAGTGCGTGAGTGAGAATATTTGGATAGTCGTAATAAAGAAAAAGTCTGAATAACCCTTGAGTTTTAACTACGGAGACCTGTATTTCCAAACTTGTTCTTAACCTGGAACAGCGTGAGTTACCTTGACTTTCTTCCCATCCATAGTGGTCATTTCTGCTTCTTTCCCCAGCGTGAATGAGTTGGTGACGGACTTGTTGGGGGTCTTGGACGTGACGACAAAAGTGTTTCCTGTCTGGCGAATTTCGGTGGTGGGCTTGACATCTTTGGCAGCTTTGATGATATCCTCCGGCAAGGCTGGGGAATGGACCCAAAAAGAGAAGGCGTACTCATCATGCTTTGGTTAGGCAAGGAGTATATAAAAATCTATGGACATCAATGGAGACAGCTTCTTACTGGGTCAAACTAAGAATTCATCTAGCTTCTTGTCTTGCCACAATTCATCTAGCTTCTTGTCTTGTCTGGGTCTAATCTTCCATGAAGCGTGAACCAAGGGCCCCTTTCCCACACAGCAAATGGCATGTTCTAAACATGGAGGTTTTCTGAGGTTCTTCTGGACTGCATGTCCCAGAATCCCCTAAGTAGAATTGCTGCCTATGGGATTCTGAGCATTGCAGCCCAGAGGCACCCCCCCCCCCCAGCTTTAAGAGTTTCCATATAGCCAACAATGCTAATAGCCATCAGTGAGGCTTTCTCTTCCTCTCATCTAACATCTTGTTTTAAGTCAAAACTGTCCGCCATCTGCAGCAGTGTTCAATTTCATCTATGGGAAATGCATTTTATAAAAAAGACCCTCCTCTTCCCTGGAACGAAGAAATGTGACAAAATGCTCTGTAGAAGAGATGTTTTGAAATTGAAATGGTATGAACGTGTGTGAGACCCAGCGTGGTTTGGTGGTTTGCACATTGGACTTGGACTCTGGATTAGTAGGGTTTGAATCATGGCGTGGCTATGTAAACTCATTGGGTGACCTTGGGCAAGTCACATTCTCTCTGCCTCAGAGAAAGGCAATGGCAAACCCCTCTGAAGAAATCCTGCCAAGAAAACCCACATTAGGGTGGTCATAAGTCAGAAATGACTTGAAGGCACCCAACAACGAAAACATGAACATGTGTAAGTGGCGAGGTATTTAAGAGGGAGATTGCCAATAGTTACAGCTGATCGTTGAAATAAAATTCTGCAATAGAATTCTGCAATAAGGTACCAGATGCTGTACCGCAATAGATTTCTCAGTAGAAAGAGCATTTACTATGCTCAGTAGCATAGTAAATGCTGTTTGTCTCGGCAAAGAAGATCAGCACACTGAAATATTTTAATTTGTATATAGGTCAAGGAATGCCCATATTCCAATGCTTGGAACTAGGAACCTTTTTTTTCCTTTTTGGGACTGTAGCTCCAAGAATGTTCTCAGCCACTAGTAGCCGTATTGGCGAGCAGTATTCTGGGCATTGCTATTCAAAAAAAGGAAAATTTCCAAACTATGACACACTATTTTTAAACTAGATGGGTATGTGGAACTCCTACATGATGCACTGCCTTGCAGAAATTGCTTCTACTAAATACAGGAAGCTAACATTGAAATGAATGATGACAGGCCATACTCTTCTCTCACCCAACATCTTCAGACATTCTGGACCACAACTCCTGTTACCCAAAGCAAACTAGGATGATAGGCGATGCATTTCCACACATCTGCAAACTAGGATGATAGGCGATGCATTTCCACAATTTGGATAAGGTGGCTCCAAGGAGGGATTTAACCCACTTTGACAAATATCATCATGAGCTGCTTACCAATAGCTTTCAGGAACTCTTCGTATTTCTCCTGGGCATAAACTTGCCATGTGCCGTTGAATGCCATTTCGGTGTATCCTTGAATGGTAGGACAGCCAAGCTGGGAAAAGGACAGTGGCAACTTTTACCAGGAGAGGTGCTATTTATAAAGAAGGAAATCCCAGCATCATGTCCAGAGTGGAGCTGTGAATTATGAAACCAGGTGCTATCAATCATTAATCCTAAATCTGTACTTTGTGGAAATAACCTCCCGTTTGTTGTGCTGGAGAAACCCTTGATGGACTCTGGAATAGTCATTGCCAAATTGTATAGTCAGGATTGTTCTAGACACTATACTTCTGTTGTTGGTACTGAATTTGGCTTCAATTCATGGGACTCATAGATGAGACTCCCTGTCCTCCATTGTACTGCATAGTTCCTTTAGGCTCATGCCCATTGCCACCTGATTTGTCTCTCTCTATCTGGTATGTGATCTACCTCTTTTTCTCCAACCTGCAACCTTTCCTAGCATTATTGTCTTTTCTAATGAGTCATGCCTTATGATGTGGCCAAAGTACGACAGCCTCAGTTTGACTATCTTGGCTTCCAGGGAGATTTCAGGCTTGATCTGTTCAAGGATCCATTTGTTTGTCTTCTTGGCCATCCATGGTATCCTCAGCCCTCTTCTCCAGCACCACATCTCCAATTAGTTGATTTTCTTTCTATCAGCTTTCTTCACTGTCCAGCTCTCCCATTCATACATGGTGAGGGGGAATACAATGGCTTGGACAATTCTAACTTTAATGGTCAGTTTAATAACTTTCCTCTTTAGGATCTCGTCTAGTTCTTTCATCACTACCCTTCCCATTCCTACTCTTCTTATTTCTTGACTATGGTCTGATAAATCCAATCTATGGGAAATCTTTAATTATTTCAATTTCATCATCTTCTAGATTGAATGTGTGTAAGCCCTCCATGGTCATTGTGTTTCCAACATTAAGCTTTCCTATGTACTTCTTTCTTTGACTTTGCTATCTGTTCTTAAGTGTCAAATGGCACTTGCATCGGACTGCTGTCCAACAGAGCAAGGGTAAGAAACGTCAGGCCTTGTGGATCCATGTTGGTCTTCTGGGATCCCTGGAGGGCTATTCCCATTCCGCATTATTCTATATTTCCTGGATTTTGCAATCCCCCTTCCCTATTTAAAACAAATTTGTAATGCCCAGCTTGGATTCTAGTTCCTGGCAAGAGGAATATTAAGCTAAAATGTGTCCCCTGAAACTGAATCTACCTCTCAGGTTGAAAAAAAGGGTCTGTCCTGTAGAACATGTGGTCACCCTCTCCAGTTGGTGATGGGATTGTCAGATCTGAAATTGCTCCTGGTTTTACATTTGGTAGGAGGAGAGGGGCCAGATCATGGAGTATATCCAGGCCCTGACGGTCTTCTGCTTCATGAGGACATCTGCAATATGGGCTTGAAGGGTAAGGATGAATCATCACTCCAAGCCCATCTGTGGATTGTTAACTTTGGAAGGGTCCACATGCAATTGAGCTTTGTTTGCTGTGCTGTTACTTAATTCGTACACGGCCTATGCCCTGCCGGTTTTGATCTACATTGGTCAACATTTGTAGCCTAGCATGCTACACCATGCCTCTATGGCTGGAATTTACAATAAGAGTTACAAATGCATGACCTGGAGTCACACATCTGTAACTGATTCATCTTCATGATACCTACATATTCAATAGTGTAGGAAATGTGTATGAGATCCAGCATGGTGTGGTGGTTTGAGCATTGGACTATGACTCTGGAGACCAGGATTGGCTTCCCCGCTCAGCCATGGAAAGCCATTGGATGTCCTTGGGCAAGTAATATTCTCTCAACTTCAGAGGAAGACAAAAGCAAACCCTGTTTGAACAAATTGTGGCAAGAAATCCCTGTGATAGATTTGCTTTAGAGTTGCCATAAGTGGAAACGACTTGAAGGTACTCAACAACAAAGGGCATATGGAAGGATTGCAAAAGTCCCACAGTCCTGACTTACTGGGCATCAGCTGCTGAATTATGGAGGTCTGTTTACCTGTTGATCAGGATGCAGTAGACTGATGTTTCCATCCCCTCCTTTGAGTGATCTTGGTGCAAGGAGGAATTGTGAGGGATCCTGCCTAGTAATGTTACTTTTTGGGGTGTTCACTCTCCCAGAATCCTCCCGCCAATATGGGGATGCTGGGAGTTGTAGTCCAATTCAGAAGAGAATTACAAAAGAGTTTTGTATGGTAGGCTGTGGAGATTTTTTTTAAAAATCATTGTATGTGTGTTCTTTCTGCCCTTTCTTGTTCACTTTTTAAAATGTTTTAACCGAGTCCCCTCTTTTTTTTAATAGGATAGCTTATTTAATTCCTTTTGAACTGCTTATCAATTTTAGAACATGTTGGTTTTTAAGCTGTGTTTTTCTTTTATTTCCTGCTGTAAAGTGCTCTGCCATGTAGAAAAAAATAGATGTGACATAAAACAAAGAAATAACTCTAACTTGTGTTGTGCCTTCCCAACTAGGGGTTGCAACCACTCCTTCTTGGTTGCAAAAATACCCTCGGTTCCATTTTGGGGAGCCATTCATGCTGATGCTCAGCTATTTTGCTCTCTCTGGACAGATACATCTGACTGTGACACTGGAAGAGGTCACTGATATTTTTGAACAATTGTGTTGAACTCTGTCACCCTTCCCTCTTTTCACTTGCGCTGACCTTGAGGAGCTAAAATTTAACCTGTCAGACCATTTGTGTCCTGCATTAGCTAACCGAGTCAGGCTGAGCTCCCTTGAGCTGGCCAGAGGACTTTGTGGCCCTCCAGGGGCTTCTGGAATCCCATCATCCCTGGTTAATATGGCTAGGGATGGTGGAAAATGGAGTCCTCCTGATATTGGGCTATGAGTTGTTATTTGCCATCAAATCAACTTTGACTTAAGGTGACTCTATGAATGCAAGATCTCCAAGTCAACAGTCCTGCTCAGCTCTTGCAAACTCAGGACAGCCATGGCTTCCTTGATAGTTGGGCTATAGGCTCCCTTATTCCCAATCTAAACAAAGAGGGAGAAAGCAATGCAGAACTAGTCATGATGACCACAACTCCTTTCATGCTCAAAGGTCACAGTGAATTTCATGTTCTGTTTATATAGTCTTTTATGGATTTTACTGTATTCCCACTGATAACTGGAAGATAAGAGGGTTTTCTTTCCTTGGGTTTCCCAAGCCCAGAGATGTTAAGCAGGAATGCAAGGGATGGGCAACTTGTGGTCTCTGGACCCCAAATTGCTCTCAAAGTCCTTTTTGGTGGCCTACAGGCTGAGGAATCAAGGGAACCCCCCACCCCAACTTGCTTACCCCCAAATTTGTATTTTGCCAGTTTTGGAGTCATCCAAGAGCAGTGATTTTGTGTTTAAATGGGTCAGTGGTGGCCACAACCCACCCTCTCTCTCTTTCACATACACACACACTCCCCCAAAAGCCAAAAATCAAAGCATGAAGTAATCCTTAGGTCACTTCTAATATATATATATTATATATTAGGTCACTTCTAATATATATATATTATATATATATATATTGATGCAATATATATATTGCATCAAATTTAGGCCTCTGTGTTTATCAATGCAAAACTTCAGAATCAATCCACCATCATTGCTCTGGTGTAATCTGTCAACTGGTTTATTTAACATATATATTAAACATATATATTGAACCACACAATGGTAAAGTATACATTTTTGGGTAGTCGTGTGTAAAAAGACATGAATCAGTGGGATTTTCATGCTGTTTTAGTCCAACAGATGCTTTGATCCACATCCTGGCTGTTACTCATTTTGCTCTGTGCATTTTTCAAGAAGTGGGCTACACATTCATGACCACTTCAATGCTCAGATTATGAATATTTAGGACTTGACCTCCAGATTAGCACACAGAGCACTGCAGCCTTTGCTCTTGAGAGATTTTTGCCTTAGGATTTTACTTTAGGAGGCTAGTAAAGTGCAATTACAGTGGGATACTAGCATCTTTGGCTGGTACATATCATACTATCTGTGAAAAGGTGCTCTCTACAAATGACTGAAATGCAAAGCAGCAACAGGATAGATGCAAAGTTGTGACAAGTACCAGCCAAAGATGCTATTATTCTACTATATTTGCGCTTTACTAGGGAAACTAGAGAAACTCCTTTGCTAGCCTTAGTCCTTAGATGGCCCTTGTGGTCTCTTCCAACTGTGATTTTAACTTTAGATGTGTACAGAGATTCCATAGGATGGAATCATGGCAGTTAAAGTGGAATCACAGTGCTATAACTATGTAATGTGGAGGGTCCCAGATAGGTGCTTGTGGGAATTTCCAGCCCAGTGCCAAAATAAAATTGGTTGTTGCAAGCATAAAGGACTCTGATGACCATCCAGGAGGCAAGGCGGTGTTGGAACAAAATATCTTTGATCAGATGTGACTACAGCAGAGGTGGAAATTATACTGCCTTCCAGAAGTTATTGGCCTACAACACCCAGCATTCATTACCAGTGGCTATGTGGGCTAGGCTGTTGGGAACTGCAGTCCCAACAACCTCTGGAAGGCCATATGATTCCCATCCCAGTTTTGAAGCACTAGCTGATGGTGGCTTTTGGAGGTGAAGGAGGGAAAGGCTCTTCACTCAAAGAAGGAAAACCAACCTCTTCTAACTGATTGTTTCATGCGATCCAGAGGGCTAGCTCTGGGTTTGAGAGTGACGTTTCGGAGCTACGCCTTGGCTCCCTTCAAAGCCAGCTCATCCCTGAGTTCCTTTGGCTCTTCGCCCCGCTTGTACACACTGACGGTCACCCTGCCTGTTTCGGAGCCCCACTTGTTCTTGACATGGATGCTGAACTTCCCAGTGTCCTCGCTGCTGACGTTCTCGATGGTGATGGTGACCACCGTCCCTTTCACTTCCATCTTGTACCGATCTTTGAAAGTAATGGCCTTCTCGTTCTTGTACCAAGTGATTTCTGGATACGGATCGCCCGAGATGATGCACGTCAAGCACAGGGTCTGTGTTAGAAAATAAATATTTCATTTATTTATTTACTTAATTTCTGTATCACCTCCCAGCCCAGAAGGACTCCCAGGGCAATGAACCAATAAAAACAAGGACTTTAAGAGCTGTTGGCTCTGATGGAACAGGAGAAAAAAGATAAACGGTTGCATCTTTGGCTCTATAAATGGTAAAAGCTCTTTGATGCTGTTCAGAGAACTCCCAGAATCAGATGCTGTTGTCTTATTATCAGGTCTCGAATTAGCATGTCCATAGTCATAATAGCCTTACCTTATTCTCCATGATGGTGGCAACATCTGGAAGGCCGCGGACAACTTTGGCTCGGTCTGGTGGGAGAACAGATATGGTGTTTGTTGTTACATCCCTCCCTGTTTTTAATCTCCACAACTGGGCAGTTTTATTAGGTCATGTTATATATTAGCTGAAGTATGCCTAGTGCTACCTGGGCTGCATCTGTACTGTACAGAAATAATGCAGTTTGACACCACTTTAACTGCCATGGCTCTATTCTGCAGGAGGCTGGGATTTGTAGTTTGTTGTGGCACCAAGAGGTCTGTGACAGTAAAGCCTAAATAGCTCGCAAAACTACAAAAATTGCATTGCATTCAGCCACAGTAGTTAAAGTGGTGTCAAACTGCATTAATTCTTCAGCCCTTTGTCACGATTTGAGGCGTCTCGCACAATGGACGGAGGCTGACACAGGGAAACATTCTCCTTTATCATTATGATTCGAATGTTTTTTTTCTAAGCTGCTGGCTAACAGATCAGATGGTATATAAGGTTGGCTCTGGAGGTGGTGAACTTCAAGGCGGTTCATTCCAGGTGTTCAAGCAGAGGCTTCAAATGGCCACCTCTGTGATCCATGGATGCTTCATTGATGGGAGCCAAGGGCAAGGCATGATCTTGTGATAACTGGGGAGCTCTCTTCCTAGCTTTTGGAAGGCAATACATACCAAATCTCTGACACTCCTCCAGCTCAGAAGAAGAGAAAGCTTAGAGAAGTGACTTTTACATATTTGGGACTATAACACCCTATGTCTCAATTAGAAGAGCCACTAGAAGTTACAATCAAAAAAAGTATTTCCCCCCCATCACCTGGGAGAGGAGCAATTGGACAGTTGGTGACTCAAAAGGTTCCTGGTTCTTTTTTTTACAAACGAGATGTTCAAAGAACAGAGTTTTTAACTAGATTTTAGAGAAACAGGCAAGCAGTCTTGCAATCAGGGAATGGGAATTAGCAGCAACAGAGGAGATGCCCTCTGGAGATTGCTCTTCTTTGAATAAGCCAAAGGGAATTAAACCCACGAGTGTTGCATATGAGATTTCCCACTGTTTAGGACAATCTTTAGTGTGTCACAGTACAACGTTGCACCGACGCAGACCAATGTATCCAAGAAAGAGCCTTGCATGCATTTTCATGTACTCACGCTCTTCCACAACAGCAGCTTGCCTGAAATGAAAAGTGACATAAGAATTAAATAAGGATTTGCATTCCTTAAAGGTGTATCTAATACTCAGTAAAGAGGCTGCAATTTGAAATCTCTGGGCAATTGCTTTAGGGTTGGATTCAAACTTTTGCTCCTGTGCTCTCTGCATTATCAGTTGGTCTGGTGTGGAAATGTGACTCAGAAGAGATGGGAACTCATTTCTGGTTTTAGTGCCCTGTATTTTTGGCAAACTTTCAGGCTTTCAAGTGTGTCAGCGGGTTGTGTAACATGCCAACTTTGGGCCTGCAGCTGCCCTTTCCCTATTTCATGGGGGTTTCCCATTCAGTTCACACAACAACCCTGTGAGGTAGATCAGGTTGAAGGAGAGAGACACCCAGACATATAAAGCTACCCAGTCATCTTTGTAGTTGATCAAGATTTCACCTTTGGTCTTTCTCTTCAAATTTCCACAGCATAACCACCACAGGCCAAACAACAAATTGAGACATTTCTATTTAAAAAAGAGAAAGATTTGGGGACCAAAAGCTTACTTGAGTTTTTGATGTCCAGCAAGTGCATCATCGAAAGCTGAAAGGAAGGAAGGAAGGAAGGAAGGAAGGAAGGAAGGAAGGAAGGAAGGAAGGAAGAAAGAAAGAAAGAAAGAAAGAAAGAAAGAAAGAAAGGTTGGTTTGGACTGAATGAACTGTGAATCCCTCTACTGTTGCAAAATGAAGGCAGGTGGTAACAGCAATTGTTTTAAACCTTTGTTGGTCCTCTATGAAACAAATGCTTCATTTGTCTCTATTTCTCAATCATGCTTTTTTTTTTTGCTTTTTAAAAAGTAAACTTTAAGCAAATGTGGAAACAGCCATCAAAATGAGATTGTCAGTTGAGTAGATTTTCTGTCTGTCTCCTGAATAACTTCAACACTGAAGAGTAATACACACAGAATACATTTAGTGCCACATCTTGGGTTCATGGCTCTTCAGTGGCATTGAGCCTCAACTTTGCCAAAGCCATTTATTGCATATTTATAGTATTGTCACTTGAGTAGTTTGAATCCCCTCTCAGCCATGGAAACCCACTAGATTACCTTGGGCAAGTCACACTCTCTCAGCCTCAGGGCAAAGGCAAACACCTTTGGACCAAATCTTGCCAAGAAAATGATAGGTTTGCCTTAGGATCACCATAATTTGAAAACAACTGGAAGGCACACAACAACAAGAAGCATCTTCCTAAGAAAAAGTGTTGGATGACTGCTCACCTTTCCCAGATAGGTCAGTTGACAACTTGCGTGACTCTTTCCCATCTGATAACTCCAACATATATTTGCCTTTGTCAGATTCTTTGGGGTCCAGGATGTGGAGCCAAACTTGGTCCATGGTGGTTCCTGTTTTCAGTCTGTCTCCTCCTTCCAGACGCTTATCACTGACAACACAAAATGGCATCCTATAACCCTGGTGCCCTTTCGCCTTACAGAAATATAGCAGAAAAGCTTGTATCATGTATTTTATGTATTTTGGTTGGCCCAGTAAAGGTATTGAGAGCCAGCGTGGAGTAGTGGTTTGAATGACTGTGACTCTGAAGACCAGGGTTTGATTCTCAGCTCAGCCATGAAACCCACTGGGTGACCTTGGGCAAGTCACACACTCTCAGCCTCAGGGGAAGGCAGTGGCAAACCTCCTCTTGCCAAGAACCCCCCTTGATAGTCTTGCCTTAGGTACGCAGTACCAGCAGGAACAACAACAAAAAAGACATTGCTGTGATGTGGATTTTGGATGCGATTGTACTTAGCTGTTTGAAGGTTTGCATCAGTTCTGGTTTGGAATGAAGCAGGATCTTAAATCAACCTCAAAGAGAGGGTTAAAAAAAAGAATCTCAGCTTGTTTCAAACATGGTACATCATTGTCTCAGTTTGAAGACAATAGGAAACGGTGCTTAGCCAGTGGATTTGGGGCTTATTGAGGTCTGTGGAGAAGGAAGGAAGGAAGGAAGGAAAGAAGGGAGGGGGGGAGGGAGTCAGCACAAGGATGGGGCATGCAAGCAAAAGTCTTGGGCACATCTTGGTTTCTTAAGGAAAGACACAACCAGCAACAGTTGGTGCTTCCATGTCAGTGGAGGTAGTGAGTGCACCCTGGGATTTTGCCTAGAAGAGCTATCCATGGAGTTATCCTGTTTTGCAAACAGGCGTCAGCACCCTGGATAGCGCCATCCAGATTAGAACCATAAAAGGATTCAGAGTCCCAATTCTATCAGCTGCCACAGGATACAGGTTGAGTATCTCATATCTGGAAACCCAAAATACTCACAAATAAAAAAAATAAAACAAAATAATAATGTCCAGATGGGTGGCTGAGATAGTGACATCTTTTCTTTGTGGTGGTTCAGTTTACACAAACTGTTTCCATGTGCAAAATTATTAAAATAGACTTCTCGCTCCATGAGTGCGCACACTTCCTATACTGGGAATTTCTTAATCAAAACAGTGGAAAGACGTACTTGCCGTGCCATGTTGCTTTCATGGCTTCTGTGTAGTACTTAACTTCACTGTAGATCTTGATCCCTTCCTCAGTTGGCTGGACTTTCAAAGGTGAGGCCGAAAGAACTAAACAGAGAAATAGGGATGTGAGGAAGAGAACATTTGCAGAAGAGGACCAAGCTTTCTCTGACTAAAAGAAATATTAAGTTTCTTCAATGTTCAATCACATCTACTACTTCCATGTTTTATATGGCTATTATTGTTAACAGAATGCAGGCTTAAGAGGAAACGACTTACCGCTGATCCTAGCAAGTTCCTTCAGGATGTCATCAAATGCTGTCAAACATAATAATAATAATAATAATAATAATAATAATAATAATAACGGACAGATGGGGCACTTCTGCTTAGCCTCCCCACTTCTCCCAACCAGCAGAGAAATAACAACAACAACAACAACAACAACAACAACAACAACAACAACACATCCGGGTCAGCTTAAAACAATCCTGTCTCCCAATAGCCCAGCCCCTAAAATACAACTAAACAATCAAAGTTTAAAACATACTTAAAAATAACAAATTAACAATAAATGACAAGTAAATTAAAACAACTGTAGCAGAAATCAGGGTCAGGCATAACTTTTTCAGTGGCTAAAAACTTCTTCTCAGGAAAGGCCTGCCGGAAGAGATCCGTCTTAACAGCTTTTTAAAAACTGTTTAAGGTGGGCATGTGACGGATCTCATAAATAAAAGGTGCAAATGGACTTGCAAAACAAAGTTTGCCAGCAAACCCTCAAAATAGGCACAACTGAAGTGTGCTCTGTGCTGGGGCCCTTTCACACCACACAACGACAGTGTTAGGAGTCCAAAATAACCTTGCCACAGTTGCATCCTCTGGAATCCTGGGGTTTGTAGTTTAGGAAGAGGCATTAAAAATTCTCAGCCAGACAGCTCTTAGGTCTCACTAAACTACAAAGCCCAGAATTCCACAGGAGGCAGCCAAGTAGGATCATAGTGCTATAACTGTATAGTGTGGAAGACTCTTAGTCTATGAGAACAAAGGAATATGTTACACAATGAGCCAAGAGGATCATATACCTTCCTTCGTAAGATCAAGTTGAGTTGTATCTTGTCCTCTATCATCAGAAACGATGGCTTTGTATACTCCCTTATCTGCTTTGGAAAACTAGGAAACACACACACACACACACACATTAGGGAATGAAAAGTCTATAAGCTGTACAAAGAATATCTGTCAATGGGCAGCAATATATATTTACTCAGACAGGTCAAGAATCCTGCATTAGGGCAATGTAGTGAAAATCTCAGCTTGATGATATTATGTGTTGAATGTGGTTGTGCTGAATGGCAATGGTGTGCAACTGAACTCACAAGCAGATGCACAATCAATTGCGCAACCAGACGAGCAACTGAAGACACATCCACAAGTGTTGCCGCGCTTCAGGCACAGTGGTACTTTTGCAAACTGGAGATGAAAGGGGACATCCTGCATTAGCAAAAATGTCCAACCACATTGAGAAACTTACACATCTGTAAGATACTGGCCGGTTTACAGACATGCATCTGTTTACAGTTTGGCCTGGGAAATTGCTCTGTCTGGACGTCTGGACACACACTGACCATCAGTGACCAGTCTGCCTTGCACACTGCTTACCTTCTTAATCCGTAGGATTCCAGCGCCTGTCTTTGGATCGTACTGACCATCTGAGCGAGTTTTGTTATCTAAGAACCACTGGAAGACGCTGTCCTTCTTCATGTTTGCTGCCTGTTAAGAGGAAACAGTGAGGACTGGGGAGGTCCTAGTCTTTGGGCAGATGGACTACTGCCCACCTGACCACCAGAACATCTTCTGACCAGTAGTGGGAGCAGAAAGTATATTAAAGTCGGGGTGAGCCCAAGGTTGTTTTTGTGAACATCTACTTCAGGGCAGTATAGTGGTTTGAGTGTTGGACTACGGCTCTGGAGACCAGGGTTCGATTTCCAGCTGGATCATGAAACCCACTGGGTGACCTTGGGTAAGTCACACACTCTCAGCCTCAGGAGAAGGCAATGGCAAACCTCTTCTGAACAAACCGTGCCAAGAAAACCCCATGATAGGTTTGCCTTAGGGTCTCCATAAGTTGGAAATGACTTGAAGGCACACAACAACAAGGAGAGGCTGCAGCAATCTGCTTTGGCCTGAGTGTACAGGGAAGGACAAGATATTATTTATCTTTCATGAGGACTTTTTTTGGACAGTGCCTGGCCTGATACTACTTACCTTACACATCAACAGGACTTCACAGTCCTCAGTAACCTTCCACTGCAGATGTTCAATGAAATGAGGGCCTGTGAAAAAGTGAGAAGTCAGTTTCGGATATCTTTCTATGGTTTCTTTTACCTTGATCTAGTGGTAAATTGTGCCCAAGTTAGTAGGTTATGCTTTTCTTCAACTTTTTACCTTTGGCATTTATTCCTCCTTGCATGCAAGAACAAAACTTGCAGTTTCTATTTCTACTGGCCATTGCATCAGTACAATTGTTCTATGAATGTGGCTTTTCAGAATCAGACAGAACCACCGATTGCGAAGATCTCTTACCATGCTTTCTCTTCCATTCTTTCTTTTTGGCATCGGCTTCTGCTTTAAGTTTGTCAAAATCTGGAAGGGGGCAAGAAAGCATTGGGTCAGCACACAATAGCAGTGGGATGCCATTTCATTCATGGAGAACTGTGTTGGGTTTTAATCTTACAATTGGGCAAACTCTTTTGCATTCTGTTCAGCTTTCCCAGTTCCTCTGCATACGTACCTTCCCCAACCAGAGCCAAAGTGAATTGGTTTTCAGCTTTGCCGTCTTTCAGTTGGGCTGTGTAAGTCCCTTTGTCGTCCTCAGAGAAGTCCTGAATGATCATTTCCACCAGGCCATTGGCTCTGTCAAAATTGATCTTATGGCTCTAGTGTCAAAACCAAGAGAAATAGCCCCTTAGCAAAGGAGAAGACATTAGGAGAGAAGCCATATGTTACAATAATGGGTGCGCACACACCATACATTCACACACGCACAACAACAACCCCTCCGCTTCCCTTGAAATCTCAGGAAATGGGAAGCTGTTCACCTGCCAACCCTAAGTGGGACTAGAATCAGAATTGGAAGAGACCTCAAGGGCCATCCAGTCCAACCTCATTCTGCCATGCCAAGGATAAAACCTTCTAAAGAAGGAGACTCCACCGCTTTCCAAGGGATCATCTTGAACAGCTCTTAATGTCAGGAAGTTCTTCCTAATGTTTAAGTGGAATCTCTTTTCCTGTAATTTGAATCCATTGCTCTGTGTCCTATCCTCTGGAGCAGCAGAAAAACAAGCTTGCTCCATCCTCAATGTGACATCCCTTCAAATATTTAAACAGGGCTATCATACCACCTGTTAAACTTCTCTTCTCCAGAGACTACCTTTTCTTTTAGCACTCAGTCACAATTTTTGCACAAGCAGAATGATGGGAAACTCACTGGAGTGCTTGAAAGCTCCTTCCCATTGAAAATCAAGTGAAGCTCTGCCTCTGGGGAGAGTTTTTCCACCTCCAGCCACAAGCGGATCTCTCCTTTCTCCAGCACATCGATGTTCCATCCAGATATCAACTCAATCACTGAAGAGGAGAAAAGACAATGTAGCCGCCAATAAAAACCAAAGGCTGACAAGGCCAAGCCATGCTTGACCAAAATGCAGGCTGCCTATGCAGCATGGGCTTTTTCTATGGGAGGGATAAGACTTATTCATGGAGTTGCTGGTTTGCAAACTCCAGTGGTGAGAAATGCTGGGAGTTGCAGTCTTAGAACATCTGGAGGATCACTTGATTCCCACCTCTGGTCTATAGCAACAATGCTTTGAGAAAATTAGCAGCACTTACAAGGATTTCGGATCTCGTGGCTGATCTTTCGAAGCTTGTCTAGTTCTGAAAAACATAAAGGGTAGAAGATCTCCTTGAACTGGAAATCAGAAGCAAAGGAAAGGCCTAACTCTGTTTCCATCTGCAGGATAAGGTCTTTTATACCCTAAAAGCATGAAATCCCACCTGGTCTTGGATGCTAAGCAGGCTCAGCCCTGGTTAGTAATTGGATAGGAGACTGCCAATGAATACCAGGAGCTGTAGGCTAGATTTTGGATGAAGGAACTGGCAAAATCACCTTTGAGTCTTCCTTGCCAAATAAGACCTTATGAAATTCATGGGGTTGCCATAAGTCAACAGGTTACTTGGAGGCCTTTTCTATGTGAAGAAGGTGTGCAACACAAAACAGAATGTGGCCTAGTCCTGAAGTTACTGAAGCCTAGTAACTTAAGAGGAATGTGTGCCTTCAAACATGTATACCCTTATCCCAATTTG
Source organism: Phrynosoma blainvillii (assembly GCA_026167975.1). NCBI lineage: Eukaryota > Metazoa > Chordata > Lepidosauria > Squamata > Phrynosomatidae > Phrynosoma > Phrynosoma blainvillii. The sequence goes on from JANUYF010000008.1 coordinate 27,955,780, forward strand.
GGAGAGAAAGTTCCAGTTAACCCTCTGTCATCCCATGTTTTCAGCTGCTTTTAAAATGTCCTGGTTCCTCTCTCCTCCCCCCCTTTCCCCCTTTGTCCTCAGCTTATTTCAAGTGCTTCAAATCAAGTGCAAAGTAGTTTGCATCTCTTCTAGCTCAGCAGTGCAGAGAGAAAAGGAGGATGTAGAACTCAGGCAAAAGTAAAGTGCTGCAGCCTCTCACAACTTGTGTGTTCTTCCCCATTAATAACTTTTGCCATCTTGACCACACTCTGACGTTGCTTGGAAAACAGATGTCCCAATTTTCATCTGTGCAATGCTGGGGGCTATGAACATGAAGATTGAGGAAGGCTATAAATATATATATATATAGATAAGCTTTTGCAAGTTACCATCTTCAGTTAAGACATGACTGGCGGAGATGTCTTCATCAGTGTCAGTTACTTCTACTGAATATGTTCCCAGATCTCTTTCAGTGGCATATTTCAGGATGAGCTTAGATCTTAAAGAAAAGAGGGGAAGAAAAATGGAAGCAATAAAAATGAAATCTATTTGAACGCCTGACTTAAATTACTTCTCACGTTTGGGTGTATGCTGGAGCAAAGGAAAGGCATAGAATGCAGTAATGAAAAAGAATTCCAGGATTTTTGGGGAACCAGAAGTGTCCTCTCCCTATTTGCAAGTTATGGAGCTTTACAGGGAGAAGGCTGTTGCATTCCCCAGAAGTTTTTGAATCTGGAACCTCGAGTTTGTCCACTGCCTGCTTCAAGTTCCATTGAGAATGCCCACTTACTTGTCATCTTTATCTGCAACTTGGACTCTATCTGGGTTTGGAGGCCCCTCGTAATCCTTGGACCAGATAAATTCAGAGGTGTCCACCAATTCTGGAGCCTCGAAGGCCATGTAGATAAATCCTTCTTCATCTACCCCAAGTTCAATTTCTTTGGTGCCTACAAAAGAGTGTTGTTGGTTTTTTTTAAAAAGTTATTTTTCAACATGTGGTGAAGAAATAACATTGGGGACACCTTTTCCTCAAAACAAAGGCTGATGGGGCTTGAGGGGATGAAGAAACTGGAATCTTGCTATCATTTGTTCATTTGGAAGGAAAGAAGGTGTAAAGGGGATGAAGAAACTAGAATCTTGCTATCATTGGTTTGTTTGGAAGGAAAGAAGGTATGGAGGGGATAGTGCTGTCACAGTGAAGTGTAATATTCAGCTTAAAACTTTTTTTAAAAATAGTGGCAGGCTGAATAAAATTGCTGTTGACCATAGAATTGCACTGGAGGACCTACAAATTCCTAGAGAAGTGTTTTCTCCAATTAAAATAAAAATTGCTGACCTATATCTGCATTTTCCCCATTTTTGCAGGGTTGCTGCAACTCTAACTCTCACAAAAATTGAGGGCTGACAATACCTGGTTTGGTTTTAACAACCACGGGATCTGATGGTATAGACGGTGGGCCAACCCCTGCTTTGTTCATCGCCCGTACTCGGAAAATGTAGCACTTTCCTGTCTCCAGATCAGAAAGCTGTAGAGGGAAAACATAACAAGAAGGAGCAGGCTGAACAGTGGCTGACAGAAATCCCACTTAGAACTGATGGAGGAGTTTTAAAATGCAGACAGGCAGATTCGGTTTATTGGGAGGAAAATGTTAACTCAGAAGTGATATTCAGTAAATGGTCTGATGACAGTATGCTAAAGAAACAAATCTCTTCTAAGGGGATTTTTTAGAGATTTCTAAAGGCATGGATGGAGAAACTTTTTTTTTCATCTGGAGAGAGCTGAATTCCAGTTTTGGAAGTGTTGCTTTAAGACTGTGAGCAATGCAAAGTAAAGTGACTAAGGCTAAATATTGAGCCATTTGTCCACTTTCCTGACTGCCCAGCATACAGGAGCACCACTCAGTTTTAGGCATTCCTGTTTAGAAATAATCTGGAGAATTACAGCTTCCTCATGTTGCAAAACATAGCTCAGTTCTATACAACACTTTTCTAGGCTTTAAATGCCCTTTTATCTCCAATAATTGAACTCTTATCTTCAATCACTGATCTCTTATCTCCAATCACTGACTGGGAAGAAGAGCAGAAGTCCTTTGCAGGTCCTGTGGGGAGTCCCAGGGACTGTATGAATAATAATAATAATAATAATAATAATAGTTTCTTACTTGCCTCTCCCCTTGGATCAAGGCAAGAAATGACAATAGACCAACAAATATACATCAGTTAAGCACACGACATCAGTTAAAACATACATCAATTAAAATAAGACACATACGTATTAAATGCATATCAGTCAGTCCCTCAGGACTGAGGGTCCCCACCTTGTTCCTGCTGTAAAGGCAACTACAATCCCATTGGAGAAGCTATGTTAATAAAAAACATTAGTTTACATTTGCCTACACAGGTTCGTACCAGACTAAGAACACATACCAAACTAAGAACGCATTGTGGCCTGCCAGATGTTTGACTCTCTGCATCCCACAATTTTAAGGGCTCTTATCAAGAGAGGAGCAACTGTAATGTAAATAAATGTTGGGGATAAAGGAAATGCAGAGGCTGAGACCTTCATGTGGGTGCTGTTTATCGGCTGTTGGTTCAGTTGTTCCCAGGTGTCTGATCCCTCCTCGCAGGCATCCAGGTAATAGCCAGTGACAGGGCCTGCTCCGGTGTACAAGGGGGGCTCCCAATGGACCATCAGAGATGTGTCTCGCACTTCGGTGCACCTCACATCATAGGGAGGGCCTGTTTACAAGGGAGAATGGGATTTCAAGTACATGGAGGGGGAAAGAAGGGAGAAATGAGAGACAAAGTATAGAATCATATAGTTGGAAAAGACCACAAGGGCCATCCAGTCTAATCCCATTCTACCATGCAGGAATGCGCCATCAAAACGCTCTCGACAAATGGTCATCCAGCCTCGGTTTAAAAACTTCCAAAGAAGGAGATCCCATCACACTCCGAGGCAGTGTACATGTGTGTTCCTGACTTCACAAGCAAATATACATCTCCTGCACCCTCTCCAGCCAAGACTGCAAGCCAGGCCAGTGATCTGTCTGCTTGAGTCCATTGATGACTGTTGTATTCCATGTTAGTGAATTTGCTCTGGGATTTAAAGGAGCTGTCCAGGGAACTGAACCTATTTTTGAAGGCATCACACCTTGGCTAGCTCCTTTGACATCTAAAACCTGGGTTGTATTCCCCACCCCACTGACATGGAAGCCACCAGCTGCTGCTTCTTGCACCTGTCTGTTGCATCAGGAGCTCCCCAAAGACTCAAGCTAGGAATTTCCCCAGCCTTCCTTCTTGAGATCCTTTGTATTGGGGTGAGTACTTGCAGAGGATCACAGATAACCCCAGCCAATTTTTAAGTTCCCTCTCTGAAAAACAAAACAAGGAACACCACGATGGCTGTCTTGGCATGCATTTTGTGCCTTTGTGCTTCTTCTTGTCATTTGTCTTGCTGACTATTTCAAATGCCAAGGGATGCTTGGTAGGTAAGATCATGTGTACCTCATGCTGTAGACCGCCTCCATTCAAATAATTGCCCTGGGTTGTTATCCATATTCCTAATTACAACAGTTTTATCCCACTTTAACTGCAGTCACTCCGTCCTATGACATTTTGGGATCTGTAGTTTGGGGAGTGACTTGGAATTCTCTTTGTAATAACCGCCCCCAAACTACAGCTCTCAGGATTCCATAGGATGGAGCCGTGGCAGTTAAAGTTGGTGTCATACTGCTGTAATTGTGCAATGTGGATACACACCTGGTTATCACGGTTACATTTTACCTGCTTCTAAGCTCTGGTCTTCCCCATGGTCTTTACCTGGCTCTGGCATTGTCCACTCCTCACATTTGAACATGTCACTGGGTTCGGACACTTTCCCAACACCAACCACATTCATTGCGTAACCACGGAACTCATAGAAGCGCCCTTCAGTCAGGTTGGTGACCTGCAGAATTACAAGATCATTAGAACATTTTCCTAAGCTTTGTCTAAAACCAATGGCATCCCATTCTGGGAGAGATGTGCCACTTTGATTGAGGAAGATCTTAAACTAATCCTCTTCTCCACTCCCTATACAAATGCATACTCAAATATAAATGTAAAAAAATAATAATAATGGCAAAAGCGTAACCAGCAATGTTGACCATGCAATGAATCTGCATACATGTAACTATCACACGTAACTGATGGGTATTGCAAAAAATGTAAAGATATATAACTGAATATTAAAGTCAGGATTGTCCATGCCATTGTATTTCCCATTTCTATCTATGGTTGTGAAAGCTGGACAGTGAAGAAAGCAGATAGGAAGAAAATCAGGTCATTTGAGATGTGGTGCTGGAGGAGAGTTCTAGGGATATCATGGACCGCTAAAAAGACAAATAAATCAAGCTTGAACTTTCGTTAGAACCCAAGATGACTAAACTGAGACTATTGTACTTTGGACATATGATGAGAAGACATGACTCCCTAGAAAAGACAATAGTACCTGATAAGGTAGAAGGCAGTAGGAAAAGAGGAAGACCCCATTAGAGGTGGATAGATTCAGCCAAGGAAGCCATGGCTGCCCTGAATTTGCAAGACCTGAGCTGGGCTGTTGATATCAGGGTGACTTGGAGGCCTCTTGTTCATACCATACATTTAAGTCGACCTGATAGCAATTAACAACTATTAACAAGGGTCTGGGATTGATTTTATTGTATTGTATTTTATGTTGGAAGCCGCTCCAATTGCTATGCAGAGGGGCAGGGTATAAATAAATTTATTATTATTATTATTATTATTATTATTATCTGTTCCAAAAAATTATGTAACATATTTCTCTGGTGCTATTTTGAAACTGTTTAGATTTTTTTTTAAATGACCACTTTTCTATTCCGAGTAAAATTGACTTTACCAAACATTGCATCTCTGCTGGTCCTGTAAATTTCACTGCTCTGTCGACTTGTAGAGTACTTTAAGGTTTACAACCATAGAGTTAGGAATAGGAAAACCAAAGCCCTTGTCGGGTCCTTTCACACTACACACTTTGGAACCATGGGACTTGTAGTTTCATGAAGTATTTAGTATGCCAGAGAGCTCCAGTGTCTCACCAAACTTCAATCCCAGGAGTCCCAACATATAGCCATGTCAGCTAAAGTGGAATCAAAGTGCTACGATTGCATAGTGTGAAACCGAGTCCATGGCCCTTCCATGAGGTGCATCTCTCCTCCATTTCTGCAATGTTTCCAACACTGGGTCATAGTTAATACAACAGGAATGGTAAAGAGGCACTGAAGAAATATAAAGGGCAAGGTAGGGGAATATCTATTTTTCCACTGTGTCTCCTGGATCCTTCCTCGGAGGAAAAATGCAACATGAGTCTCCATACCGTAAAAACACGTTGAGGGATTGGCTTAACGTTGATCTCATGCCAGTCAATCTCTGACACATCGTGCTGATCCAAGAAATAGCCCAGAATTGTTGTGCCTCCTTTGCGTTGGGGAGGTTTCCAGCAGATGGTCATGTTGTTCTTCCCGCAGTTCAGCAAGGCAAAGCTGCGAGGCGGTGATGGACATGCTGGGTGAGGAAGAAAGAAAAAGACAAGGCAGGTTTGGAATCCAGTCTGGCATGGGGCTTCTCTCCCCAATTGTGGGTTGGTTGGTGGGGTTTTTGCAGGTTAGGTAGGTCTGAAAAAGAGACTGCACTCCCAGACTCTTGCAGTCAGCACAGCCATAGTCATCATTTGTAGTCCCCTTCAAGGAACACTTCTGTGTTTAGGGACTGCATCCGTCCTTCAAGAAAATACTTACAGATAGCCTGTCTGACAAGGATTGGGTCAGACTCTGGGGAGCTCTCCCCGACTCCTGCTTCATTGACGCATTTCACACAGAAGACGTACTCTTTCCCAGTTTTGAGTCCTGGAACAGTGAACCTGACCAAGAAACAAAAGGAAGAACCAAAATGTCAGTAGCAAATATAAATCCCTTCCTTCCATCTCACAATGACAGAAGTGGATATCAAGGTCCGGACCATCTACTCCAAGTAGAGAATGCAAGGGCAGCCTACAGTTTGTCCCTGAAGGAAAGAACAAAATGGCGGCCCACTTTGGTTCCAATAGGGCCACTTCTACCATTCCATGCTGCAAAAGCTGGCTCAAGGGGTAGATGAATCTTTCTCTGGCATTGCCTACAGGGACAGCATCCTCAGCAAAACCGAAAGGCTAGATTTGAGGGTGCAGTGTAGGCCGTAGGTACCGTGCTCTCTTTCCTGCAACACTTTGCTCACAGCATGTGCCGCCTGCCGAACAAATAGGACTGGCCTTGGGAAGGTGAAGAAAGGAGGCAAGGATTGCTTTTTGAACTCACTCGTTGCACGTGACGGGCTTATTGTTGGCCGTTTGCCATTCCTCCGTCCCAACCTCCTGGCAGTATATGTAATAGCCAAGGGGTTCTTCCTCGCCTTCCTTTGGCTTGCTCCATTGCACAATGACAGATGTGTTGGTGTCTCTGAAGGCCAGAACCTGAGATGGCGGTGGGAGGGGAGCTAAAGGGGGTGGAAGAGAAAGGGGATTAAGCTAAGAACAGTGGTCATTTTGGAGTCTATGCTACCTCATCTCAGGTTCTGGTTCATTATAATTGCTTTCAGATGTGGACCAAACATGCTTATCTCAATGCTCAATGCTCTTTTGTTGTTGTTGTTGCAGATCACAGGTTGCATTCTATCAAGAGGTCGTTCCCACTTGTATAGATTTACTTGTTTTGCAAACAGTGCAGCTTCAAGAGGGGCTGCTTAGGTTGCTCTTTTGACAGAGCAAGGACACTTCCAGAACTCAGAGCAAAAGACTGGGGCTTCCTAACAAACTCAGTTTATACTGTCAAAAAAAGAGGAAAGAGACATTACCTATTTTTTTTCCAGCTGAGATGGGCTCACTGGGCAAAGACGGTTCACTGACTCCATATTTGTTCACCGATCGGACTCGGAAACGGTAGGACTTCCCTTTGGCCAGGTCAAAGACAGCCAAGGTTGTGGAATTCACTGGAGTGTCCACATTAACCATCTGCCAGCTGTCACTGTCCTCCATTGACTGAGAAGATTAAAAAAGGACAATCTACAAATGAATAATTGCTACAAAACTGGAAACACAGTTTTCAGAGGCAGAATCCATGGTGGCTGGTGACACCCATGTCAGTGGGAATAAGGAATCCATTCCAGAGCATAGTTTGATGTTTAAAGGATCTATCCAAGGTGCAGAATCCTATCCACTCAAATAGGTGCAACCGCTTTGATAGATCCTTTAAAGTCTGAATTAACCCTAGAGAGGCTTCACTGACATCCAAACCGCCAGCTACCAGTGGGCAGAAGATGGCAATGGATAACTACATTCTGACAATTGCTGTTGTTGCTACTATGTGCCTAAGGAGTCACTAGGAGGGTGCGAGGAGTGCAGGTTGAACTGGGTGACACTCTAAAAAGGGTGACACCATTGATCCCCAAGCACCCACCTTTTGGCAGAAACAGGCTGTGGTGTTTTCTTGCATCCCTTTAAAATACTGGACATGGGATGAGTGAGGTGAGACTCAGTACGGAGAGAAAGGACAGGTTTTTAAAAAATAAATTTGAACATTGAAAATTTTAGATTAAATGTTTATTTTTTTTAAAAAATTAAATTTTAAAATTCTTTTAAAACTTTCTTTAAAATCATCACACCTTACCAATTTTCCCCTTTAACCCCATGAAACAATGTATATGTGAATACATTTATGCTGTGCATATGATATTGCATGTAAAGGTATATTTTACTAGTCGTTTATGTCACAACTCTTGCCATTACATTCAGTGATATATGGAAATTATGATTTATGAGTAACATGAGTACAAAAGAAACAGTCACCATGTCTCAGGATTCTGTAGGGTGCGGTATGGGAGGAGGTCAATGAGACCTCAAGAGACTAACCTAAATCTCATATAGGGACCTCAAGCGACTAACCTAAATCTCATATAGAGACCTCAAGAGACTAACCTAAATCTTATATAGAGACCTTAAGAGACTAACCTAAATCTTATATAGAGACCTCAAGAGACTAACCTAAATCTTATATAGAGACCTCAAGAGAATAACCTAAATCTCATATAGAGACCTCAAGAGACTAAGCTAAAAAGGAACCCCATTAATGCTCAAGTCATACTGAATGCAGACATGCATAACTCCTGCCTCACTAACCAGAATATAGCTGAAAATACATATTTGGTAGCCCACAGAGAGTTATATAACCATCCTGTTTTTCTTTCTATTTGGGACAGCAAAAGTGTGTGTTGTGTGTGTATGTCTGTACATGTATGGGTGGGTGTAGTGTGTGAGAGGACACAATGTCCTTTTTGTCATCTGCTTACCTTTTCTACGAAGTAACTCAGTGGTTCTTTGCCCCTGGGATCTGGCTCATCCCAAGAGAGGACCACGTAATCTTCCCGGACTTCGCTCGCGTGGATGTTGGTGGGTGGCAAAGGGAGCTTGATTTTGGCTGTGGGAAGGGGGAAATGCACCATCACCACCATTACACAGCATTGTAGGAACACAAGATGAAATTGCTAACAATGGTAGGCAGATGGAGCACTGACTCACTAGGTTTAAAGACTGTCCCATGAGAATCTGTCCAAAGATTCTGGCCTGTAGCACAAAAGCACATTTGCCAGTTGCCAGATTCAAGGTCCAGGTGGTGGTTTGCATGTGTTAAGGGACCACCATACATTAGGCGGCACAGATAATATTTTCACACCATTGCAAAATGCAATCCCTTTTTTTTTGTTAGGAAGGAAAGCTCCCATGCACACATGGCTCTTGAACAGCATCATGTAGAAGAGCCTTCTCCCTTTGGGTTGCTCTCCAGGTGTGTTGTGCTACAGCTCCCATCATCCCCTGCCAGCTATGCCATGTAGTGCAACACACCGGGAGGATGCCCAGTTGAAGGAGCCAGGAATGGAGAAACCAAGGGGTGTATTTGTCTGCACAATTTAATCAATCACATGATTTTATTTATTTGACCTATGTCCCACCGTTTTCTTGTGAATCGAACTTCAGGTGGCCTACAATTTTAAAATAAAAGCACCAAATTTATACAATTATAAATACAAAACACATGTTTTAATCCCATTTAAAAACACTCTGCTAAGTGGTGCTTTCTCTGGCAAGAGAAAAATGTGGCACGGATCCAGTTAAGAGTCCTTCTACAAGCAAGCAAGATCAAATGCAACAGGCCTGCCAATGGAAGGAGAGAAGGGAATGAGCCAACTTAATTTATTTCTCTAGGGAATTCCAGAGAATTGGGAACAGACACTAAGAAAGCCCACATCTTGCAGAAATGCCAACTCAGAGCTTCTGTTGGGAGTGTATAGAGATTTATTCAGGGATCACCATTCCTCTAAACTTCAAAGTCAGGGGTGGCCAGACACAGACTGTGCATGGGCCAATAATTTTCATCCTTCTGCCTTTGCGACAGGCTGCAGTGCACCTTTTTTGCCTGCAAATTGCTCCAAAATCATAACTGGAACTGGCAACCTCTGGGTTCTTCAGTCAGTAATATATAGTTGGTGGAAGTTAAACTCAGTTCATTGCACTTGGAAGCCTCCTTAAGGATGGGAGTGGGGATGAAAATCATCTGAATTAAAAAAAGAAGAAGACTAGGAGGGGCAAAGGGGCTTTGGGAAGGCTAGGGAGACCATAGGGATTGCAAAAGAGCTCCAAGGCTGCATATAATCCATTGCCCACACAATGCCCACCTCTGTCCTAAGTGGCAATTTACTGGCAACATGGTCAAACTCTAGGGCATGAATCACAGGGAAAGCCTAGGATCAAGCTGCCTTTGAATTTACCTTCTAGTTCATCTTTGGAGATGGTGATTGTCCTCATCCCATCATCATAAGGGATGTCTGACCAGATGGGAGAAAGAGAGACCGAGAGGTTAACAATGGAGATAAAAACTCATGTTTATTGTATTTGTTGGTAGAACCTCAGGAAGAAATGGGTCCTGCAAGAAATCAAGCCTGAGCTGTATCCAGAAGCCAAGATGACTCCACTGAGGCTATTGTACTTTGGCCACATCATGAGACAACAGGATTCATTGAAAAAAGTGATAATGCTAGGAAAGGTAACAATAGAAAGCCAGGAAGACCAAATGCCAAATGGATAGTCTCAATCAAGGAGGCCATGCCCTTCATCTGCAAGACATTAGCAGGGGGTCCTGGAGACATCTTATTCATCATGGGGTCACCATGAGTCCAAGCCATGGAAGGCAGTTAACAACAAGAACCCCAAGAAAATGAGTGACACTCTTCTTGACTAGAGAGGGTTACAGGGTCAACTGTCCAACACATGATGGCTTCCAGGGCCAAAGAAACTTATTATGTGAACTTTCAGAATCATGGGATTTGCAGTTTGGTGAGGCACCAGCCCTCTTTGGTGAAGAAGGCTACAGATCTTGTAAAACTACAAGTCTCAGGGTTCCATAGGCTGGAGCTCCAGCACTAAAAGTGGTGTGAAATTGCATTCTTTCTACAGTGTAGATGCAACATTCAGACCACTGTACCACATTGTCTCTGTTGCTGATATAGAAGGTAGTTGAAGGCATAGAATAACTATCCCTTATATCTATATAGGGTACTTAGTCCATGTGATTGTTTTCTTTGGGTTCACTGATGGATTTTGTTGCCCCATAAGCTGATTTTTGCTATTTATGGCCTTTGCAGACTGCCAGAAATAGTGCAAATTGAGTCCACTTTAACTGCCCTGGCTCAGTGCTAGGGAATCATGGGAATTGTATTTTTTTTCTGAGACATTGAGCCTTCTCTGTCAGAGCGCCCTGGTGTCACAATAAACTACAGTTCCCATGATTCCCTAGCACTGAGTCAGGGCAGTTAAAGTGGACTCAATTTGCACTATTTCTGGCAGTCTGCAAAGGCCCTTAGAAAAGTTCAATATAATGGGAGCAAGATAAAACAAAGATGCAATACTCATCAATCTTTTGGCCTCATTGGGATCGATCATTGTCACTGGGTCGCTGGCCTTCGATGGGTTACTGATCCCAGCACAGTTGACCGCCTTCACTCGGAATTTGTACGTCTTTCCTTCAGTGAGTCCCACAATGGGAGACCGGCATGTTTTCACAAGCATGTCATTGCACGACACCCATTCATCCGTGCCCACCTCGCACCTGAAGAAAGGATATACCATTTTGTTTAATGCAGATCAAAAAACATGGTCCAATGCTATTATTGCGGGGGGGGGGAACTTATCATAGATACATACACTCCTTATGAAAAGATGGAGGACTCCATGAACATTTTTAAACAATTGCATTTCCATTTATTTCTCAAGCTGATGGCAATATAGATGAAATCATTCTACCAATTTCTTCAGCAAAAGTAGGGAAAGATCTGATGCATCATATATATATATATATATATATACACACACACACACACACACACACACACATATATATATATATATATATATATATATATATAATATAGCCTTTCACTGAGCAATGGATAGAGTGCTAAGAGTATGAAAAGATGGAGGACTCCATGAACATCTTTGGAGCATCATCCATCAAATATAGATAGATAGATAGATAGATAGATAGATAGATATTCATTGAGCAATGGGTAGAGCGCTAAGAGTATGAGCTTGACGAGGTTTTTTCATCTCTCCTTGAATAATTGGAACAGTGTTTTCTATTATCATACTATGTTTTCTACATGATTTATATTATTTGTTTAAATATAGATCTATATATACCTCTATCTATCTATCTATCTATCTATCTATCTATCTATCTATGTAATCTATTATTGGAAATTAAAGAAAGAGAAGCACTATATTGATCAGTGATGTAGTGGAACCAGGGATCACAGGGTCAAAGCTCCAGGGTTCTTTGAGCAGGGATTATGACATAATTTGCTACAACCACCCAGACTTCACTATTATCTTTGTTTTGTTTGCAAGCACCACTGTAGTTAGAAGGGAAGCAGGTTTCCCCAGAAACAATATATTGCTATGAACAATCCCTGTTGTAATCCAGGGTTGCTTGGTCTTGAATGGGCAAGAGCCATTAGCTTTACAAAAAATGTGCCCCCAGTAGAAATTAAAACCGCAAGATTTTTTTTACAAGATAGATCCAAAACAACTGCCTGCATTTTTGGACTCTCCTTGGGGACCATCATAAAGAGGGTCGACACTTAAAAGCCTACAGCTGCAACAGTGTTTTTGGTGGAGTATAATCTGGGAAAAGAAAACAAGGCAAATGGTTGTGTGCTTTATTTATACGGACCTTTCAATAAAATAGCCAAGGACAGGACTTCCACCATTATTGCTGGGCATGATCCAGGAAAGCACGAGGCTGTTTTTATTCACATCGTGGCATTTCACACAAAGAGGTGACCCAGGAGCTCCAGCGGTTTCTGCTGCAGCATCTAGAAAAGAAATATACAGCCAAGTTTGAGAGTATTTTGTCAAAGGCCAGGGTTAGCCATCCTTTAGATTGGCTCCTAGTTTTGAGTTTCTGCCCATGAGGCACTATCAAATTTGAGAGAAAGGTATGGAGACGAATTTACTCATCCTTAAGAGCAGACCCTTAGAAATCAATGGGACTTCAGTCAGTCATGATGAGAAATCCCATTGATGACTATTCACCTACCATAGCTGAATCGAAGGACTCTTTCACTCCAACTTTCTGTCCCATCATAATTGCACTAGTTTAAGAATGAAAATAAACTGGTTCGGCATAATTTCTTATCACGCTTTCCCCCTAAGATAGCACTTTGTTGATCCATGGTTGCATGATCCGCTTTCTGCACTGCCAAATGCCATCTTCCAGAAGGAAGTGTGGGAAGGAGTGATTGCGGCTGTCAACCATTTCCCAAAGTTGGCTGCTGTATGAATGTGCATAGGGACTTTCTCCCAATGTGGGAATTGGGGATGTGTAGGACTACACAATCCCCAACCATCGTGGCCATTGGACATAACACTGCCCAGAGGACTTTTTCGGCTATCGCTCCCAGACTTTGGAATGACCTGCCAGATGACCACCTTAAACAGCTTTTAAAAAGCTGTTAAGACGGATCTCTTCCGGCAGACCTTTCCTGAGTAGATAACTGGCCACCGAAAATATTTTAAATTATTTGATATTTGTAATTTTTAAGTATGTTTTCATATTTTGTTTGTTTAATTGTATTTTAGGGGAGGTGGGATAATGGGGGTGGGATTGATTGTTTTATCCTGTAAGCCGCCTTGGTTGGGATAATAATAATAATAATAATAATAATAATAATAATAATAATAATTCTATCTTCAAACAATCAAAACAAACAATCCAAAAGCAACTCCTGCACTCTCTGTACCCACCCCGAATAAAGACGTAAGCTCTTTGCTCTTTGTATCCATCTTGCGTTGGGATCCGGATGCTGTAAAACCCTTCATCCTCTTTGTAAGCGCAAGATACTGTCAAGGAAGCCTCATGGTCTTCGCACCGTATTTTTCGTCGGTCAGAATCTTTCAGCAACTCACCTGGAGCAGAAACAGAGATGCATTTTATGCTACATCAAGTTGTTGAAAAAATAATGAAAGTTTCCAAAGTTACATGCTGGGGGATTATGTTTCTTATTGCCAATGATGACGTTGCTAGTGTCTGAGAAGTATTCTCCAACAGTAGCAGAAGAAAAAGCCACATTTCTGTTCATTGGCACCAGGTATGCTTTTGAAGACTTTGGAAAAACTGAAATAATCAGCACAAAAGAGTGGTTAATGATCTCTTGTACTGTCTTGCCAAACTATAAGCAGAAATCAGCACTGCATATATGAAAAAGTAGTATAGGAATAAATTTTGATGTGTTCTGCTCACTGTGACAATCTCCAGTCCTTACAGCCACCAACCCAAGAATCCAAAATTTAGGGAGCAGCTATCTTGATCTATATCTTTCAGCCAGTTATAGCAGTTTCCATTTTACCAGGAGTGCATTGTTATAAAGCTAATGGGTCTTAGTTATCTGTTCAGGCCCAAGACACATAAAAATACTTTACAAAAATATTTTTTGCAAGGAAAAATATTTCAGTTTGCTCCCCAGCACAGCGAACTCTGAAGAAGACAGCAGATGATGCCATCCTCCCTGCTATTAAATGATGATAGACATAGTGTTTTGGCCAAACAATGGCTGTGGGGTTCCCATGTCATTTGGGCCATAAATCCAGATTTTATCCCAGGCTTTTAAAGGAGCTTTCCAAGGTGCTGAACTCTACCCTTAAAATAGATTCTGCACACTGGAGAGTTCCTTTCAAGCCGTCCAAAACCTGGAATGGATTCACCATCCCACTGACATGGAAGTCATTGACTGACCATCTCTATTTAGCCAGAAATACAAACCATCTCTGAACCAGCGGATATCTCGTTGGTGCTCCTGCAAGTCCACGGTGAAAGAACAGAAGAGTGTGAATGGCTCCTTCTCTCGAGAAAATACAGGTTTCAAAGTGCTGGCAAAGTCTGCCTCTAAGCCCCTGAGTGACTCTGAAAAAGAAGATGATGCTGGCTTAAGCGCTTAAGGAATTGTCTTCTGACCAAGGTGGTATAAAGATAGAACTTGGAAAAGTTTTAATTTGGAACTACAGCTCCCAGAATCCAATGATCAGGCTGGCTTTGGGCATTTGGGAGTTGCTGTCTTCAAAAAAGATTTTTCTCCCCTAAGATCTGAGTAAAGGTTTTTCTTAGCCATGTTCCTTGCAACCATAAAGGCCATCCAAATGTTCTTAGGAAATAGGTTCTCAGTCTAGGAATGATGGAGCTGTGCCGGCCTTTTCTTTTCTCCCTCCAAGAGAGAATATTTTGAAGACGTGGACGGTTGAATCTGTGAATGCAGAATCCATGAATACGGAGGGCTGACTGCACATCTATACATACATATCCTTTTCTTCTTCTATCCCCTGTGCTTCTGCTTCCATTTTATTAATTTTTAAAATTTCATTTCTATGCTGCCTTTCTCCCAGAAAGGGACCTAAGGTGGCTCACAGATAAAGCTACAATATTTTAGTTACAACATTCACCACAGTCCTACTTTCCGTTCACCTCCCGAACTCCCATTTTTCAGCAACCAAATAGCCCAAACCTGTATTACAAATGCGGATCTGAGCATCAACAAAGCAAACAGGAAAAACAACAGCAATAATCCTGTGCCGTATCCTTACTTTTGTATATCTCCGAGTCAAATCCAGACTCCTTTCCGTAATATTCTGCAAAACAGCAGAGGAGAGTTAATAAAACGAGAGAGAAATACGTCTCTATTGACAAAGATATTCATTCAGTCTTTGGCTGAAAGTAATGCTCTGGAGCCATATAGTAAAATTGAAAATAAAGTATGTGGGGCCCTCCAAAGTATTATTTTGTTCTCTTTCGGGGATGAAAAATTCCAGAGGAGTACTGAGGAATGTTCCTAATGTTCTGGTCATACACTTCTAAATAAATGATCAAATGCATCTGAGGAAGTAGACTTAAGTCTGCGAAAACTCATGCTGCCAACTTCTTTCTTTCAGTTAGTGCTACAAGATCTCTCTACATAATTCTAAATAAAGTGAGTATTACAAAATGCCCCCAGTATCTCCCAGTGCTCTCTTATCCAAAGAAGAACATAGAAAGCTGCTTTATACTAAATCATACCATTGGTTCATCTAACCTAGTACTTCCAGCAGCCAGGGCTTTTCAGAGTTTCAGGTAGGATTTGTTCTTCATCCTACATTCTCTGGTGGTCTCCCATCCCAGTACTACTGAGTAAATTGAGTGTAAAGTGGCTTGAATGTTGGACTATGGCTTGGGAGGGAGACCAGGGTTCAAATCCCTGTTCAGCCATGGAAACCCACTGGGTAATCTGGCAGAGTCACATTTTCTCAGCCTCAGGGGAAGGCAATGGCAAACCACCTTTGAACAAATCCTGCCAAGAAAAACCCATGATAGGTTTGCCTTAGGGTCGCCATAAATTGGAAATGACTTGAAGGCACACAACAACACCATCAAATTCCTTTTGCACTTTGAACTCCCTTTTGCAGCAATTGGCATAAGATGAGGATAAAGGGGTAAAGTGGGAGCAAGAGAGAGAAGCCAGGACATTTTAAAAGCAGCTGAAAAAGTGGGATGACAGAGAAGTAATCAGGGCTGTCCCTGCCAAATTGGAAATGTTGGAACATCTTGCTTCAGGATGTCTATTTACACTTTGTACTTTGTTAACAGGGACATCCACACTCCCCAAGTGGCTGTAATGGATACTAGGAAGAAAAGGAAAGCAAATCCTCCCAACTTACTCCGGACAAGCACCGTTGCGAATGAGTAAGCCTCTCCATATGGATTTTTCACCTCCACGCTGTATTCAGCAGAATCATCCAATGAGCATCTGAAAAATAAAAGCTACTTATGAAGTTTTGGCGTTGAGAAGGACTGAAACCTTGTCCTTCCAGTTTTGGACTACAATTTCCATCTTCCTTTACTTTTGGCCATACTGATGGGGATACTGGGAGTTGGAGTCCAAAGTAACTAGCGAGAGCCAGAGGTTCCCAATCCCTTAAAGTCTGATTATTATTATTACCCTTTATCTATATAGTGCTGTAGATTTACACAGCGCTGTACATACAGTCAATAAAATAGATAAAAATAGAGAAAGAGAGCCTGCCATTGGCGTACATTCTGCAAAATAATAAAATACCGGTAATACATATTAATACAAAAAAGTGGCCTAAACAATTAAAAACAGCAATAACCACAAGAGCTTCAAAAGTAGCTGTGTGATCCGTGGATAAAAATAAAACCTTTATTAAGATCATCAAAATGTCACAATAATGGCAAGCTAGCTGGCCATATGGATTCAGTTAAAGGGTGGAAGACTCAGAGCCTTCCATTAAAGAGAAATTACAGTAGAAGTTTCCCTGGATTTTCAAGCTGACTGGGTTACCTGCTAATGTCCAAGGTCAGCATGCCAAATTCATTTTTCACCTTGTATTTCCCAGCTGGAGATAGACGGGGATCAATCCTAACTCCATTTTTATACCTGGTTCGGTGCAAAGAAACAGACAGACATGATGGGAGTGTATAGATGCTTGAATTAATGGGTAATGTTCATTAATATTATGTACCATCTATCGACATATGGGGCCAGAGATATTTTGGAGGTAGTGTTCTGCACTTTGGATAAGATGCTTTCAAGTTTGGACTAAAACCCAGAGCAGATTCCCTGCCCCAGTTACATAGAAACCACTGTCCACTACTGGGTGGATCTCCCCCCCACCACTTATAATGGAAAAGTTACTTTTTTGGATTAGAAGTTCCAGAATCTCCTTAGTATTTCCTTCAAAAAGGTTCAGGTTTCACAACAGAAATGAATCCTTCTCCTTGACATGCTGCTTTTCTGTGGGCAGGGTAGCGTATTCGAATTTAAACCCTTAATTCCTTTGCAGCTTCAAATCTTGGGGCATTTGGGGGAAAAGGACCACTTTTTCCTGCCAGTTCTATAAATTTGCACCATCTCTAAAGTGGCATACAGGTAAATTTTGGACTGAAGGATCCTGACAAGAGAGTCCCTTACCTCTCTGCCCCCACCGAGAGAATTGGAAACATCAAGAAGCTCAATGCTTATGAAATTCTGGGAATTGTAGTTCGTTGGGGCACCAGACCAAGAACATTCAATGTCTCATGAGACTATAGTACCCAGAATTCCATAGCATTGAGCCACGGCAGTTAAAGTGGTGTCACTCTGGATTATTTTTGCGGTGCAGATGCAGACCTGCTTGTACTACATGGACTAGAAGGCCAGCATGCAAAGAGCTGGCAAGATCAGTTTGGGCATTGCCAACTTACCAAGTTACAGTGGGCAGAGGAGAGGCAAAAATGGTGCATTCCAGTTTCACACTCATTCTTTCCCAGACGGCGTGAGCGCGGAGTGGGATCCAAAACATAGGCGCGCGGCACGACAACAGCTCCATGACCTCCTTTTCGAGCCGTGCCTTGGCTTCCGCCTAGGACAAGGACCAGGGACAATTTTTAAACTTTTTATCTCTCTGCTCTATAAATACATCTGCAGGAATGGTGCTGGCAAGCATTAACTCTTCTGTTTTCTGATACAAAGCAAAGGAGGCAACGTTAAAAAACCTCAACCAAACAACTCTTACACTCATTGGGTTCTGGGTCCTTGCTGTTGTTGTTGTTGTTGTTGTTGTGTGCCAGCAAATTGTGTCAGACTTATGGCGACCCAAGGCGAACCTGTCATGGCGTTTGCTATTGCCTTCCCCTGAGGCTGAGAGTGTGTGACTTGCCCAAGGTCACCTAGTGCGTTTCTTGACTGAGTGGGAATCGAACCCTGGTCTCCTGACTTGCAGCCCAACACTCAAACCACTATGCCGTGCTGGCTCTCTTTGCCTTACCATTGGCCAAAATGTGAGCACCTCAGGCCGTATAGATGGAGGCATGGCAGTTAAAGTGGTGTGAAACTGCATTATGTCTACAATGTAGATGCACCCAAAGACTTGTTGTTGTGCGCCTTCAAGTCATTTCCAACTTCCGACGACCCTAAAGCAACCCTATCATGGGATTTCCTTGGCAAGTTTCTTCAGAGGAGGTTTGCCATTCCCATCCTTTGAAGCTGCACCCAGTGTTTTACACGGCCAAGCCAGGATTCGAACCCTGGTCTCCAGAGTCATAGTCCAACACTCAGACCAATACACCAAACTGCTGTCTCCCAATCCATCGTCTGGAGGACTCTAAAGTCAGACGTTGTTCCTTTGCAAAGGTGTGGTTGTGCAACGATGCTCCAGATGGAGCCATTTGCAAACTTCTGGACTAGCCTTAAGGCTGGCAGGTGGATGTGGGTGGAAAGTTAGGCATGGCTAAAACGCCCTATCTGCTTGCGTCTCTCTCTCTATCCTATCCTCTGAACTTTGCCCAGTTTTCAGTGCTGCTTGCATGCCAACCGAAAGCAAACATGTGCAACTGCTGGGCTGAGTTCATCTTCCCAACCGCCCACCTCTGACACACCCAGCCCAAAAATCCCTCTCCTCTTACCTTCCTCCGGAGGGCTTTCCTGTCCGCCTTCACCCGCAAGAACCGACAGTTCCTGATGACGTCTTTCTCCAACTTTTCCATGTCGTTCCCAAACCGAACCTGTTTCTGGCCTCTCTCCTCCAGCTTCAGAATAGCTGCCTCCCGTCTCATCCTTGTTTCCCTGGGAATGAAAAGCAGAAAATATAGGATCCGAGCATCAGGACTGGAAGGATTGCAAGGGGTCATCTAGTGTAACCCACTTCCACTTGGAGGTGCGGAGGTGCGGACCACACCGGGTGACACCCTACGTCCATCTTGACCGCACTTTGCCATCTTGACCACACTCTGATCATGCTTGGTCCCCTATTTCTCTGAAATGTTGGAGGATATGGACTGCCTGTTCCATTGTCAGTGTGTGGATGATGGATGTTGCAGTGATGCTCTTTGACACCCAGCAGAATCTGCAGGACAAGCTGGCTGCTGTGATCCACAGCCACTCTGTATCTCTTACCATCAACTAGCCCAGCTTCTCTTCTCCAGGCAATCCTGTCTTCCTCAGTCAAGAAGACACATTGTAAAGTCCAAAAGCATAGTTTTATTAATGCATATAAAAGAAAAATAAGATAACTAAGTAAAATCCGTTGTGATAAACTTATCCAGTTCAGCCATGAGAGATGACATCTTTAGCAATCCCAAAAGTATAGGATCCCAACTTGTTGTAGTTGAAAGCTAAGAAGAAGTTACAGATCCATGTTTCCAGATCTAGGAGTTACATTATAAAAGCAATATAAACATTACCAAAATCCTCAGTGATGTTGGTACAAGCTCATGGGAGTTGCAACTCAACAAGATCCGGAAGACCACAAGTTCCTCATTCATGGTTTATATCCACTCCTGATTTGCAACTCCTTGTCACACAGATCTTGTACATATTGACCTAGATTGCTAAAACAAATGACC
The DNA here is from genome assembly GCA_026167975.1 of Phrynosoma blainvillii. Lineage (NCBI taxonomy): Eukaryota > Metazoa > Chordata > Lepidosauria > Squamata > Phrynosomatidae > Phrynosoma > Phrynosoma blainvillii. The sequence continues at coordinate 27,975,786 of JANUYF010000008.1, forward strand.
CTTATGAAACTGTCCTTTAGGATTTTTTCGAAAATGCAGTATTTATCCGGTAAATGTTTAGGCATACCATGATTCTTCTGTCGTCAATGCAAGGGCCGATGCGATGGATAAATCCGACGCTGTGAAGCTTTCCTCTTCCTCGCTGTTGCAGGGAAAAGAGTAGATCAAAATGAAGGAATGAAGAAGCAAATATCAATTTGGGAGAAAATGGTACAGAGTTAGTACAGAAAGGGAGATGAAACGACAGAGGTCCGTAAATAAACAAATCAGTTTGCATGAACAAATAGAAAATAGTCCATCACTGAAAGAACTAGTGTCACAGGACCAACTATGGAAAAGTTTAACAATCCAGTTCATTTTGAGGTACAATGATTGTCATCAGCAATCTAGCTGTTCAATTTGTTGCTGATCTGTGCCTTTATGTAATTTTCGACGTATGGGTCCAAAACACACGGCAGAAATAATCCAGTTTGAGACCGCTTTAACTGCCCTAGCTCAGTGCTAGGGAATCCTGGGAATTGAAGTTTATTGTGGCATCAGAGCTCTCTGACAGAGAAGGCTAAATGTCTCACAAAACCACAGTTCCCTAGCACTGAGCCAGGGCTGTTAAAGCGGTCTCAAACTGGATTATTTCTGCCGTGTGTTTTGGACCATGGCAACCCCAAGACCACTGGGGTTTCTCAGCGAGATTTGTTCAGAGACAGAGTTTACCCTTTGCCTTCTTCTGAGGCTGAGAGTGTGTGACTTCTGAGGTTGAGAATGTGTGACCCCGGCTGAGTGGGGATTTGAACTCTGGTCTCCCGGAATCCAGGTCCAGCATTCAAACAACTACACCATGCTGGCTTTTTTGGCTAAATTTAAAAATCTACCAATTCAAAGTCATTTTCATTGCAAAGGAAAAACCTGTGGTGGCGAGAAACCTTGATAGCAATGAGTTGAATTTTAACTAGGTGCTCAAAACCTTTCTCCCAGTCTGAATCTGGATTTATAGAAACAGGAGTTTACCCTTTCCTCCCCTCTTTTTTTTACTGTGCTTTTTTATTTTTATTTTTAGTGTGATTTATTGTGCCACGAGGAAGCCTTAGCCAAGGACTGACTGGCCTTTTAACATTTTAATAGCTGCCTCCAGAAGTATTAGCAGGTGCCATTCAAATAAGAGAAAGCGGGCAGCCAAGAAACTACAACTCCCAAGATCCCATAAGATGGAGCAATGACAGATAAAATGGTTTCAAAGTGTTGCAGGTACAGCCCTGGAGAAAGGAGAAAATGATGGATATTCTCTATTTATTGCACTCTTGGAGAAAAAAGTGGGATGTAAACATAATAAAACAATGACTTCTCACTATTCAAGGAAGTCTCACTGTAGTGCAGTGGTTTGAGTGTCAGACTAGGACCAGGGTTCGAATCCCTGCTCAGCCATGGAAACCCACTGGGTGATCACACTCTCTCAGCCTCAGAGGAAGGCAAGAGCAATCTTTCCCTCTGAAGAAATCTTGCTGAAAAAAAACCCATGATGGGTTCACCTTAGACTAGTTCCCAGAAGTTGGAAATAACTAGAATGCACGCGAGAACAAAATTCAAGGAACGAGAAAAGTTGAAGAACCTTTTAAAGTTCAGAGGATACAAAATGAAAGTCTGTATAGTACAATACATGTAATAACAGGAACACTAATACTAGTATACAGTGAATATTCCAAATCTGGAGACATGCATGCCTGGATATTGAAAATCCAGGATAAAAAAATCCAAGATTGTCCCTGATTCTGTTGCAGTTATTGCTTGTTGGTGTTATTATTTTAAGTGTGTTTTAAATTGTCAATCGTTTAATAGTATTTTAAGGGGTGGGTGGGAATGCGGGATATAGAATGTATATTTTAATGTTGTAAGCCGCCCCGGTTGCATTACGCAGAGAGGCGGGATGCAAATAAATATTATTAAAAATTACTAAATATTACTAAAATAGTATTTTAAGGGGTGGGTGGATGTGGGAATATGGTATGGGATCTGGATTGATTTTAATTTATTGTGATGTTTTAACATGTTGTACGCCGCCCCGATTGCGTGGCAGAGGTGCGGGATATAAATAATAATAATAATAATAATAATAATAATAATAATAATAATAATAATAATAATTTTCCAGAAAAATTTCTTAGTACCAATTTGGTTTCATGCATTCACAAAATGCATGACAACCTTATCTCTTATCCCTAAACCTTATCCCTATCAAATGTACCGGTAAATCTTATCCCTAAAGGTTTGCATTTGCAAATTGTGTGTCTCTCTCTCTCTCTCAAAAAGCAATCTTCCTAATACTACGTCTCATCCTTTCCTTAACTCACTGTCTTCACCTTGTCTTGAACTTGGCCTTCCTTGTCGTAGAGGTCATTTGCAGATTTCGGTGTCTCTCTTCCTTTTGCTCTTCTTCCTTGCGTTGGAAAAAGGTTCGGGTTTCCATGGCGGATGCTTTGGAAGCGCCTCACCTGCCAGAATAACAATAACATCAAAACAATGAATAAATCCAACTTTTGGAAAGAAAAAAAAAAAAAGCAGAAGGGACCAAAAAGAAGAGGAAGGTTGGATAAAGAATAATGGTACCCACATGGGCAGGCAACTGGATCTCTTCCAGATACGTTGGACTACAACTCCCATGAGCCCCAGCCAGCATCACCAGTGGCCAGGAATGATGGGATTTGTCATCCAAAGGGCCTGGAGGGCAGAACGTTGTCTGCATCTGGTGTGAGGCATTTCTATTCACTTTCCTTGAAATAGGGATTTCTATTCTATTTTTTTGGAGAGGGCATTTCTTGGACGTTTAGTGGGAGGGATGATGGAGTGTTGTTGTTGGGTGCCTTCAAGTGGTTTCCGACTTGTGGCAACCCTATCATGGCAAGTTTTTTCAGAGGGAGTTTGCCATTGCTATCCTCTGAGGCTGAGAGAGTGTGACTTGCCAAAGGTCACCCAGTGGGGTTCCATGGCCGAGTGGGGATTCGAACCCTGATCTCCAGAGTCATAGTCCAACACTCAAACCACTACACCACGCTGGCTCTCGGATAGTGGACTAAATCCATTCAAAATACATCTAATGTGTATAAAATTCCATTTAGGAGTAACTGGAAACATAAAACGTTGCTTGTTTCATCAATACGACAGTTTCATTCCTTTGGGACTGCAACTTAATCATGGCTATGTTAACCCTTAAGCAGTTGGCTTGGGAAGTAACTTTTTAAAAGTAATTTATTCCTGTTACTTGTTATACTGTTTGGAAAATAGCTTCTTTTCATTATTCGTCAGACTCTGGAAGTCCCTTCCAAAGAAGGTTGGGTTGTTCCCACACCTTCAGGAATTGCATTTAGACAACATAATTTCCAAAGTCTGTAAAATAATTTTAAAAAATGGATTATAATGACAAGAAAAGAGATTTCATGTAAATATTAGGAAGACGTTCCTGATGGTAAAAGCTGATCAAGAGTGGAATAGACTGCCTTGGAGTGCGGAGGCAGACTCTTCATCTTTGGAGGTCTTTAAATAGATGTCAGATAGGCATCTTTTCAGGAGTGTTGCGATTGTGTATTCCTGCATGGCAGGGGGGTTGGACTAGGTGCCCTTTGTGGTCCCTTCCAACTCTTAAGATCCGATGATTCTGTGAAAATTCCTCCTTGACTCAATCCGTGTAAAAGTGTGCCTCACGATACATTCAGAAGATGCATTTTCTATTTTAACTAGAACCGTGAATACTTTGAATATAAACTGCTGATGCTCAAAGGCAAGTAATGGGTTTTAAAATAGCCCAAGTGTTAAACCACTGCAGTGAGCGAGGGCAAAATACCCAGGCTTAACAACACATGTGTTCCTATCACTCTTGCACTAGGAAAAGCTCAGATGAGGAGTTGGGCATAATATTTATGAGGAATAGAAGGAGGAAGGCATAGAGGAAAGAGGGACACCCCCCCCTCACAATTGTTTTCTGAAATTCAAAATTAAGACTGCTTTTAAAGAAAATAAGAGATGCGTCGAAGTTTAGGGAGTTGGACTGGAGGTGCCCTTTCCAAGTGTTTAGATATTCCCCAAATGGCTGTGGTTGTGTTGTTGTGTGCCTTCAAGGCATTTCCAGCTGAAGGTGACCTGGCCTAAGGCAAATATATCACAGGGTGTTCTTGGCCAGAATTGTTCCAAAGGCAAGATTTGGCAAGATCTGACACCTCACAAGGGTTTCTTGGCAAGATTTGTTCAACCTTGCTCTGAGGCTGAGAAAGTGTGACTTGCCCAGGGACACCCAGTGGATTTCCATGGCTGAGCAGGGACTAAAACTCTGGTTTTCCAGAGTCCTAGTCCAACTCTTAAACCACTGCACCACACTGCCTTAACTGCTTTAAATCAAGTTGTGGCAATTTGCAAAAACACTTCATTTTCCAGTGAGGAAAATAGGTTCTCTCTCTATTGGTGTTTATTTGAATGATCAGCTGTGAATGAATGTGGTTGATGCTTGATGCATAATGACATCACGGGGATCCCCCTATGACATCACCAGAACAGGCCATGTGACACACACAAGCCACATTGCACACACCAAATGTTCCCCATGGCTTCCCTGTGGTCTCCTGCCACATCCTCGCCACCTGAGGATGTATCTACACTGTAGAAATAATGCAGTTTGACACCACTTTCAGTGCCATGGCTCCATCTTACAGAATTCTGGGATCTGTAGTTTTGTGAGGTAGAGAAGGCCAAAGACCTGGTAAAACTACAAATCCCAGGATTCCATAGGAATGGAGCTCCAGCACTTAAAGTGGTGTCCAACTGCATGCATCATTTCTACAAAATGCTGTTTTCTGCACAGAACAACCATGTGCGAATATTTCAGAGAATAAGTCCCGAATTGCGAATAGGCTTTGAAACTGCAGAGTTTTCCAAGATTTTCTTGTCGGGGGAAGAAAATTGCAAAAATTACTGGTTGCTTCCTTCCAAAAAGAAAATTTGTGAAGAATTACATCCCTTCTGTGAAGCTCTCTGAACAAGGGCACAGGTGCCCTTTGTAACTTACAATGCATTTTAGAAATGATAAACACAAATCATGCAAAAATACGTACATCCAGATGGATTATAGAGACCAGAAAATCCCAGGTTTTATTCCTGCTCTTTATGATTTTATTTTGGAAATCCATACACATTTTGTCTATCGAAGAAGATTTTCTATCAGCTCCTGGTACAATCAGGGACTTTTTATACCGGCTCCCCAGGTATAATTTTAACCCAATATAAAACTGGAAAGATCAGGAATAAAACCTGGGACTTTTCAATCAATCTGAATGAGACCTGAGTGAAATCTGGATCCAGATATAAAAGGATGAGGCATTCTTTTAGTTAAAACTCCACGGAGAGGCTCCATTTCTGTACAATATTTAACTTGTATTAAAAATTGAGCACAGTGGTCCTCCCAAGCAAACTCTAAGGAGTAGAAATGATTCACCCGTACATTCAAGATGTATCAAAGGGGGGTTGCAGACTGCCAGAAATAGTGTGAATTCAGTCCACTTTTAGGGTTAGGGTTAGAGTTAGGGAACCATGGGAACTGTATTTTATTGTGGCATCAGAGTTGTCTGACAGAGAAGGCTCAATGTCTCAGAAAAATAACAGTTCCCATGATTCCCTAGCACTAACCCTAACCCTAAAAGTGGACTGAATTCACACTATTTCTGGCAGTCTGCAACCCCCCAAAAGACTCATTAACAGTTTTTAAAAGCTGAAAGCAAGATACAAATTTGGAAGATAGGGGGAATATCTTACCTTCGTTTTGACAGGCATATGAGGAGCAAATCTTCCTCTTGCTTATGCTACGAATCCCAAATGCAGGAGCCTGGTGCCAATGTTCGTCCTGAAGAAAGATCAAAGGACAAAAGAGTGATGGCATTAAGAACGACGGGTGTCCCTGCAAGAATGTGTCCAAGGGTAAACTGCCCACCCTTCCAGCCTTAAATATAGCATTATCTCATGCCGTTTCAATGACAATGGAGAGAACCATCCAGGATTTATGATCCACAAACAGCTCTCTGCTTGGGCGACCCAGGATCATTTTTCTAGATCGGAGAGTATTTCTGACCATTGTCAAAGCAGAACAAGAAAGAAGGCTTGGGGAGAGCTGGTCCTGGGGATGGGAGGAATGAGTATGGCTCCTTCCTGAAATCTTCCTATGAATTGTATGTTGCTGCCTTCTTTAAGCAAGTTTTTAAGTGGTTTAAGTCTAGGGAGGGAAAGACTGCAAATAAAGGGGAGACATAACTAATAGGGAGGTAACTAATGGATGGTGAAGAAACGGGAATAAGAAGAAAACCAATGCATTTGAGATGTAGTACTGGAGAAGAGTGCTGAGGATCCCGCGGATAGCCAAGAAGACAAACAAATGGATCCTAGAACAGATCAAGCCTGAAATCTTGGAAGCCAAGGTGATCAAACTGAGGCTGTCGTATGTTGGTCACATCATGAGAAGGCATGAATCATTGGAAAATACATGAATGCTATGAAAGGTGGAGGGCAGAAGAAAGAGAGGAAGATTGCATGCCCGATGGATAGACTCAATTTGCGAGATCACGGGCATGAATTTGCAGGACCTGAGCAAAGCAAAGGGGGTCTTGGAGATGTCTCATCCACAGGGTCACCATGAGTTAAGGTGGACTCAAGGGCAGCTAGCAACAACAAATCTGGAAACCTATTGCCTCTTAAGTATCTGTATGCTACAGAGAGCACACAACTCTCTTGTTGCAACAGCTTCGCTAGCTGTTGATTTGTTACCAGGCGCAATTCCTAGTGCTGGTTCTCACAGTTCAGGTCCAGGTTATTTGAAGGACTGTATGCTCCAGTGTAAACCTGGCCAAGTTTTGAGATCTTTTGTGCAATCCAGATCTCTGTGTCCTGCCATCCTCACAAGTACATCTGGTGGGAACACAGGAGACAGGGCCTTCTTGGTTTCCAGATATATTAGCTTGGCATCCTCCCTACCCTCTTTCTGCAAACAGGTGAAGACTTTTCTGTTGCAACAGAACTGATTGTTTAGAGGGCTGAATCCACACTGAAGAAATAATCCAGTTTGATATCCTTTTAACTGCCGTAGCTTCATCCTATGGAATCCTGGGACTTGCAGTTTGTGCTGCCACCGAACTCTCCGACAGAGAAGGCTAAATGTCTCGCAAAACTACAATCCCCAGAATTTCATAGCACTGAGCCATAGCAGGTGGTGTCAAACTGGATTCTTTCTGCACTCAGTGGGATGGCATTAACCACTTTTTAAAACTTTTGCATTCTGTAAATTTTTAACTATTTTTTTTTAAAAAAATCTGTTGGAAGCCGCCTTGAATCCCGAACTGAGAAAAAGGTAGGATATAAGTAAATTTAATAATAATAATAATAATAATAATAATGATGCAACTAAGGAAGCGATGGACTGTGTCTTGGGTTCTCATCTCAGAATGCAAGCTGCACCAAATGATGTGGTGGCATTTAATGACTGGTTGAGAGGCATCACCTGGCATGTTGCTGACATGGGATCCCCAGGCAATTGCTCAGAAAAGCATGCCGCATCAAGAGCTTGGAACGCAGCCCTTGGCAAGGCAATGCACACCCTTTCCAGCCCTCGCCTTCCATGGAAACAGCAAATGAAACAGATGGTCTGCTTGGAACAATTACTTTGTGTGTGTGTGTGTGTGTGTAGGGAGGAATTACAATTCTTGCCATCTTTCAGGCCAGCATGTCCAGAACACTGAACTAACGCCAGCAGCTATTTTAAAGTTAGTTGCAAATAGTTGCTGCACAACGTCTGATAAAGTTTTCCATTGCTAGACTTCGAGCGCCTGCTGCATCAAGTGAATAATGCAAACATGAGAAGTTACATACGGGAAAGGGGAAGCATCCAGAACATTTGGACAAAACGTCATACGTGGCGGAAAGTGTACATATAAAGGATTTGTATTTGGTTCTCCAAAAAGGGCTTGCATTTAAAAAAACAGACCTGCCAAATTGGTGACCCACTATGTCAGGGACCGGCAACCTATGGCTCGCAGGCCGGTTAAGGCCCAGGTCCCTGTACTTACTGGCCCAGGCGGAAGGTTGCCACGCGCTGTGGCCGCCCCGCATTTTGGCCGCCATGTGGCCGCGACGCGTTTGCGCATGCGCAGGAGTACTCCTGCGCATGCGCAAACGTGTTGCGGCCGCCATTTTGAAAATCAAAATGCTGGCCGCGGCGTGCGCGGAGCCGGCTGCGCAGCGGCAGCGGCAGTAGTGGCAGCGGCGGCAGTGCGCATGGGGGGGTCGTGTGTGGCGGGTGGTGTGTGCGCGTGCACGCACCACCATTCTCCCCCCTCGGCCCAGAGGTGGAGAGGACTTCGCGGGACCGGCCCCCGGCTCTAAAAGATTGCCTACCCCTGCACTAAGTAAATGCAATTCCGTCAATTGAGTAGTGTAGCATCCCAGCTTTTTAAGAACTGCCCTGTTGTGTAGTTTCATACCCTCCAACTGTCCCAGTTTGGCAGGGATGGCCCTGGTTAATTCTCTGCCATCCCATTTTCTCAGTTGTTTTTAAAATGTCCCAGTTTCTCTCTCCTTCTCCCCTCTTTCCCCTTCATCCTCAGCTTACATGAATTTGAATCTGTCTTGAATCCTGCTGTGAGGCAAAGGCAGGATATAAATCTTGGATATAAATAAATAAATAAATAAATTTCTGCAAACTGAATCCAAAATATATTTATAAGATATTTTATTCTGTAGACATATTTTTGGAGTGGGAGGTGGGATAAAACTGTTTAAATAGCTATCCCTAAACAGATCACTCCTAAATTTTCTAGCTTGGGCTTTTATTCATTACACAAATATAGGGTTTTCTTGGCAAGGTTTGTGCATGAGGGGTTTTGCCAGTGCCTCCCTCTGAGGCTGAGAGAGTGTGACATGCCTAAGGACACCCAGTGGGAGCACTGAGGACACAGACCTCTTACCTTCCTTCCAAAGCAGCCTAATCCTGGCTAATTCCTTGCGCGTATCCAAAATATTCTGGGAAAGGTTGCTTGCAAACTAAGGATGTTGCCTAGTGCAATTGTCCTTTTCTGCCACTCGCTTTTCAATGTTGTCGTACCCTTTGATTTTTGTATGGCTCCTCTGCCTTTCCCCCACATTTTTTCACCCGTCCTTTAAAAATTTAGAAACCCAGTCCATCCCAGTGGCCTCCATAACGTTATTCACGATTTCAACAACTCGGTTGTTGAACAATTCAACAAACTCTGCTCTGTACACAGAAGCTTCCTCCTTGCAGCTTCTGCTTCCAATTGCTTCTTGTTCAAGGCAGGAGAAGGATCACCGATGAATTGCCCTTTTATTTGTTAATTCCTGTTTTTATCCTTTTTTCCCGCCAGAGAGTGGGAATTTACATTAGTAAGAGGAAATCGATGAAATGAAATGGATGAAGTGCCTTCTCTTTTTCTGATAGGGAACAGGCTTTTGTGGAAACAGAGCATGGTGATTTTTCAGCGCTTGGGGAAAATCCATCTCAATGATTGTTGTAATAATAACACATTGATTTTGGACTAACAATTACCAGTCTTTAAATAAAGGACCACTTTTACGGAATAAAATGGGATATTTGAGTTGGCTTATATAGCACCGATTGTGTTCTCTTCTGACGTTGGTGTCAATGATTTATATGCTACCCATTGTATATTTATATTATAATTTTTTGTATATTTATATCCAGCTTTTATGATTGTTGTTTTTAAATGGGTCTATTCCTCCATGGTTCGTTGACTGAAATAAAAGCATTCATCGATCGATCAAACTACCGTTATTATTGTTTGCTTTTCAAAAGACCTTGTATAAGAAATAAGATAATGCAACTTAATTCCCCACCTGATTTTATATCCTTGTGTTAATCGCATCTGATGAAGTATTGAACAGATTAATAAAATCTTTCCTGAGCAGTAACACTGGGGGACAGCATTCGACTAGAAATCTGGAGATCAGGGTTCAAATCCTGGCTCAGCCAGGTGACCCTGGGTGGGTCACACTCTCTCAACCATTGGGTTAGGGATGGAAAAAAATGTTCACAGGTGGAAAAAATTGATTTCTTCTCAGTCAGTAAGCTACATTAGGAAGAATAGTGGAACGGTAAGAATTTTTGCACAATTTTGTATAATGTTTTATTTACATTTGCATTTTTTGCCATTTTTGCAGGGGTCTTATGCCCCTAATCCCCACAAAACTGGACACTTTTGCGGGGTTTAGGAGCACAAGACCCCTGCAAAAATGGAAAAAATGCCAATGTAAATAAAAATTGTACAAAATTGTGCAAAACTCTTATTGTTCCACTGTTCTTCCTGAACTTATAACCATGGTATAAACACCATATAACCATGGTATCAACATAGTATAGCCAACCATGGTATAAACACATTGTTCAAAAGCCCTACTTTTTGCCTTTTTCTCCAACCACTCATCACTATTAGTTATATTACTGAGGGATGTTGCAGTTTTATGCCATTAAAATGTCTTGGTTTCCTGCAAAGAGTCTTGCAAATTCTTTGCTCCAGGTCCACATAATTGTCCTCTTAGGTCTCTTTCACTTTACACACTTATAGCACTTTGGTACTACTTCAGTCGTCAGGATTGCCATAGTTGCATGGTTGCATACTACGGGACCTTGGGATCTGTAGTTTATGAGGCACTAGAGCTCTTTGGGCTGAAAATTCCTTCATAAAACTGCAAACCCTATGATTCCATCAGAAGGTGTTAAAGTGGTATGGAAATACTGTAATTGTGTAGTGTGAAAGACAGATTGGAGTATAACTGTATAATATATATAGCAATTGGTTTCATGCTAAGGAGAACTTTGTGATATGAAGGCTTTACTTTTGGGATTGGGAATTGCTAAGTGGTTTATGGAAATTTCTTTGCTCCAAGCCATGTGAAAGATTTCTTTGTTGAGGCTAGAGAAGGGAGATCCAAAATCTTGCACTTCTCTATGCAACATCTGACTAATATATTTTATGACATATACAACAGATTTCTGATAATCTCATGATCATAAAACATGCTCCGGCAAGCTGTGACCCTTGAAATGTTTTTTCCTCCCAACCGCTTCCTCAATGCTCAGCTTTTATTAAAAAGAGAAAAAGAGAAGTCAATAGCCATCTGCCTTACTTTAACAGAGATCTAAGGAAAACTGGGAAACAAGCTTTATTTGTTTTTCACTGGTTAAATATGTATTTAGCCCATAATACGTAGCCTATAATTCCACCATACGGTGCTCAAGGTAGCAAAAAGTAATAAAATAAAATAAAAAATAAACAATCAACATAAACGAAAAGAGAGGCAGATAAAACCCTTCAATAAAACCAACAAAGACCGCAGTTAGGTGAAGATATGAAAACACAGTAGTCGCACGCAGATAAACAGAAAGGTCTGTCTGAATAAAAACTGCTTTGTTCGCTTAATAGAAGGTCACTAGAGGACAGTCTGAGAAAATAAGATAATTTTAGGGGAAATAACTTGAAGAATCCTCCCAGTGGTCAAAATTCATGCTGGCTGAGACAGTGTGACAGTTGTATTCTAAGGCTTAAATCCTACTGTTCATTCCAATATAGTAAACTAATTGAATCAATAGAACCTACATAGGAATCGACTCAGCAAGTTCCCATTGATTGAATGGGTCTCCTCTACTTGCAATTGAGAATTGGATGGAGACTGGGGTGGGAATTATGTGGCCACCAGATATTGCTGGGCTTCCATTCCCATCAACCCTGGCCATCATAGTTGATCGGGAATGCTGGGAATTGCAGCCCAGCCCAACATCTAGAGGGCGGCATGATTCCCATCTCTGATTTAAGCCCCCCACAATAACATCCAAGCTCTGACTAGATACGTCTCTTTGACAAGACCCTGAGAGAAGCCACACAAAAAGGCTGTCTAGTACAGGGCCTCTCAAGCTGTCCGAAATGGGGGCACCCATAGTAACAGGGATGAGGATGGAGAGATGAATCACTTCCTTCAAGATGGCTGGATGGCACCTATCCATGGCAGCTATCCATGATGCTGAACCCTCTCTCCAAAACAGAGCCAACACCTTGGATAGCTCTATTATGCTTCAGACTAAACCTACTGACATGGGAGCCGACTAGAGCAGGGGTAGGCAACCTATCCCCTTTAAGGGCCAAGGGACTTCATCTCCCAGAAACCTCAGCCATGTTGGCCAATAGTCCCATGTTGGCCAATAGCTCCTGGGATTCTGGGAGCTGAAGTCCCTTGGCCCTTAAAGGGGAAAGGTTGCCTACCCCTGGACTAGAGGTTCCCACTCTGTTGCCAAAAACTTTGAATCAGCCTCATGAATCCAGATGGTAGGTTTCTTAGTCTTCCCTTTAATGAATCATGGAATTATAGAGTTGGATAACCAAGGGCCAACCAGTCCAACCCCATTCTGCCATTCAGGAATAGACACTCAAAGGACTCCTGAAAGATGGCCACCCAGTCTTTGTTTAAAAACCTCCAAAGAAGGAGACCCTACCACTTTCCATCGCAGCAACATCTTCCACTGTTGAATAGCTCTTACTGTCAGAAAGGTCTTCCTAAAGTTTAGGTGGAATGGGTAGAAGTGGGATCACACAGAGGAATCAGGGATGCTAAGGACATATGAGCCAGCATTGCATCATGGTTTGAGTGCTGGACTATGACTCTGGAGACCACCCCTACCTTGGCCATGAAACCCATTGGGTGACCTTAGGCAACTCACACGCTCTCAGCTTCAGGGGAAAGCAATGGCAAAACCTGCTCTGAACAAATCTTGCCAAGAAAACCCCATGATAAGTTTACCTTAGGATTGCCACAAGTTGGAAACGACTTGAAGGCACAAAACTACAACAGCAAGGACACATCCCTTCTGCTCCATTTGGAGGAATGCGTTACCATACCTAACACAGGACTATATTTACTAATAAAGGGCTGAATTTTCATCTGGTCCATGATCCCACTGTATTTTCAGTTCCAAGTCTCTGAACAGGTTTGTGAAGAGTCCGCTGTTTTGAGCCGAGTCCAAGGTGTTTGGGATGGTATTCCTGAGAGAGTCCGGCTCAGTTTCCAACCCATGGCTCTCTGGATTTACACAGTCTGTTGTTTGGCATCCGAAAGGTTGCCACTGGCTAGCATCCCAGGCTAAGGTATCCCAACCCACCCACTGTCCGGTGTTGTGATCTTGACACACATTCTGGTGGTCACCCTGTAACAATAAGGATTGTGTTTGGGAGGGCAAGGGTGGGTCAGCCTCTAAGATGGGGTTTTGGCTGATTTCTGGGGATGATGGTAACAGTTCCACAGATTGTTTCCTATAGCTTCCTATCCTTTTGCCCACACTTTCTTCTAGAAGGGTGTCATATCTATGTTGGTTGGACTGGAGAGTCCTTGCTTGTGGTGTCATTGTATCTTGAGTGTTTTCCTGGTATAGTTGCTCTGCATTTTCTGTCTCCTGTTGGGCCTTGTTCATCATCCACCATCCACTTTTGATCTGTTCTGGTTTCTGTGCTTTATAGAGTCCACTATTTGTGGTGTTTTCAGCACAAGAATCAGGCTCCATCGCTGGCTTTGGTGGAGAGTTCATCTTGTTGGTGCAACTGGTGCCTTGGATGCATAATCCATATGTTAAAGTTGAAGGAATGGCATCTGTTGTGCATGATGGATTGTGCTTCACTATTTGTGGAGCATAAGCTACGGGGAGGTGATCTGCAGGAACCGCAGGAGGAGTGACGCTCTGCAACGATGGCAGTTTGGCCTGTTCCTGGTAAGCTGTTTCTGTCAAACCAAATAATTTTTGGTTCTCCCCCAATGTTCCCAAGAGATGGTGGCTAATCTGTGGCATGATCTGCATCTCTGGAACATCTTGTGCCGACTTGGACAGGTTGTAAGGGATCAGAAAATGTTCCGCCTTTGGCACAAGAGGTTGAAAACGAGAAACGCCCTTGAAATCCTGCCAGGATTAAGATACATTTATTGATTAACTAATTTAATTTATATCCTGCCTTCTCTGGGTACAAGAATCAGGGCACTTTGCAACCAATAGAAACAAAGTACAGCTAAAGCCTGTTTGATACAAAAGTTTTAAAACCATTAAACAAACAATTTTTTTTTAAAAAAAGCAGTAAAGTAAGAGTTTAAAAACACAATGGGTGCATCTACATTGTAGAAATAATGCAGTTTGACACCACTTTAAAGTGCTTGCAAAGGTGTTGGGAAAATTTTGTGGATTTTTTTCTCTTCACTTAATTTCAGATCCAGAAAAATATTTTCTAATTTGTTAGTCTTAGGATGCATCTACACTATAGAAATAATGCAGTTTGATAGCACTTTAAGTGCTGTAGCTCCATCTGATGGAATCCTGGGATTTGTAGGTTTTTTACAAAGTCATTTGCCTTCTCTGCCAAAGAGTGCAGATCCCAGGATTATGTAAAATGGTGCCATGGCCGTGGCAAGACAGAGAGGGTTATGGAAGGAAGGAGAAGATTTGGGGAATCACAGCCCCCCACAACCCTTCTTGCAAATATATTTCTAGAAAAGAGATTAAGCTATCTCCTTTTATCCATAATGCACCCAGACACATGGTGTACAATTCCCCCAACAACCACAGGAAAAGAACAGCCAATTAAAAAAAAAAATCAAGGATGATCTTTGCTGCTTTTAAGAAAAAGCATGCACACAATGTCTTGTGACTACAAATTCTGGCCCACTTAAGACACCCTTCGTAATGCTCAATATAAATACCTACCAAAGCTGTGGGTTGTTCGGAAGTGTACCGTTTAATATTCCTGTCGATCAAGTAGTATAACGTTCCAAAGATCAGCACTATCATAAATAGAATTACCACAAACAAATATGGCATCCAGGTGCGGTCTACAAAGGGAAAACAGGACACCAATGATCACCACTGGGCTTACTATCAGATAAGGTGGAGAAAATGTCTCAGGCAGCAAATGTTGGGGGACGGCAGTAGCAGAGTGAACTGGGCCCTGGCCATTCATTGTGAGCATCTCATACTGGAGGACAGAGCCTGTGTGTGGCACAGCAGCCGTGTCCCGAACCTTTAAATTTTCTGTCCTATTTGAAGAGGTGCAGTAGAGGACATGGTCTCACAACTACGTTCAACGGCCAACCCAGATTGCATCTACGCCTAGAGGAAGGGGTTCCATTTTATTTTTTCCCTCAGGCAACAAAATATCTGTGGAAAGAGAGCAAGCCTTCCTGGCAGGGGCAGCTGGTGGCCATTCATTCCAGTTAATCTGCTCTGGAGTTTAGTCCAAAGTTTAACAGAGCTTCCTACTGTTGTGGATGTGATGCACCTTGAAGGTGACCCAACATATGGTGACCGCATCCTAGAGTTTACTTGACAAGATATTTTCCTAGGAGATTTGCTACTGATCTCTCCTAAGGCTGAGAAAAAGTGAATTCTACCCCCATGGAAAGCACTTACTAGTTAGTACGCATGACACCACCAACGTACCAATCCCATCAATGATTGTATATAAGTGGCTTTAAAAAATATAATGCTTCCTGGGAGTTGGAGTCCTGCAACTGTTTGGAAGGCCTTCAGAGGGTTGCAGAGTTCATAAAGATACAGGAGAATAGATAGAATCATAGAGTTGGAAGAGACCCCAAGGGCCATCCAGTCCAACCCCCCTTTCTGCCATGCAGGAACTCTCAATCAAAGCATCCCCGACAGATGGCCATCCAGCCTCTGTTTAAAGACCTCCAAAGAAGGAGACTGTATAGAGACTGAGGCCACCATTTCATTGTGCAGCCAAAGCCTGGGAATTAGAAATCCACTCTCGAATCTGCACAGAGAGGACAATGTCCTTCCTTGCCCTGCCATTAAGTTAATGAGTTTCAAATCCAGACGATAACAGCCGTTTCTGTTTAACTAAAAGTGGAGAACAAATGTTTTTGAACTTCTTTTTCTCACCACTCAAAGGGAGGAGTGTGCAAGTTTGATGCCTCTCCAGCTTTGTTGCTTCTCACAGAGCTTATGGTTTAATACTGTGATGTGCAAACTGGTTTATTGTTTACCATAAGCCATGGTTTGCTGGGATGTGCAAACAGGGCCAACATGGGTGAATCACCAACTTATTCCAAGGTTTTCCCCCCGAGCAGAATCAAAACAAAACCAGTGCTGCTTAAGATCAGATGAACATGAAACAGTAAAAGCCTCACCTGGTAATGTCCTCACTCGAAACACGTAGGGCTTGCTGGTTTTGTCTGACGTTTTGATGTGGATTGTTCCATTATATTCTGTGCCTGCATCCAAGTCAGTGATTTCAAATTCTTCACTGCTCACCATCTTTACCCACTATATATATATATAGATAGATATAGATATAGATATAGATATAGATATAGATATAGATATAGATATATAAAGAGAGAGAGAGAGAGAGAGAGAGAGAGATTTACTTGAGAATGTTGTTAGGTGAATCTGTCCCAGCTTTTACTCTGAACTCTAAAAGACCTGTCCAAGGCCTTGAAACCCAACATTAGGCACCATTGTACCAGCCTGAACACACTGATTTTGTCTGATTTCTGAAGCTAAGCAGGTTTCTACTTGGATAGGAAACTACTAGGTTGTACTAGAGTTCTCCAGATAGGTCTAGCAAAGGACTGAACCCCTGGATTAGCACTGCTAATGGTCAGAGTTGACCACACTGGACGAGGTGGACCAAGGGTGCATCTACACTGTAGGGGGTTGGACTGGATGGCCCTTGTGGTCTCTTCCAACTCTATGATTCTATGATTCTATGAAATAATGCAGTTTGACACCATGGCTCCATCCTACAGAATCTGGGGACTAGTAGTTTGGTGAGGCACCAGCACTCTTTGGCAGAGAAGGCAAAAGACCTTGTAAAAGTAAAAATCCCAGGATTCCATAGGATGGTGCTACCACACTTAAAGTGGTGTCAGACTGCATTATTTCTATAATGTTGATGCACCCCAAGAGTCAATATATGACAACTTCCTATATTTCTGTTTCATAATGCCACTCCTCTACAGACTAACACATTGCACTAACACACATTGCACTAAATCCAGTGAGAGGTAAAACTACGTTGTTGTTGTATGCTTTCAAGTCATTTTCAACTTATGGCAACCCTTAGGCAAACCTATCCTAGGGTTTTCTTGGCAAATCCTAAATGCCTAGTAAATTGGAGAAAGAGATTTGGCAGCCTTTGCAGAAACTGCCATTCTGTAGACCCCCTTCTTGCCTTACCTTCTGTTTCGTCTTTTGGGAGAACATAATTATTTGGTACTGCACCGCATTGCCAAGCTGGCTGAAAATGTCTGCCACAGTCAGGGTCTGGTTATCCTCATCTCTCAGAGGGGTATAGGGTGGCTGGATGAAGAACTTTATGGACTGGACGCTGGGGATGCATTTCACCTCCGGATTCCCAATAATAGCTAGGAGGAAGAAAGAAGAAACAAGGATTCTTAAAGGGCTGGAGACAGAGCGACACAAGATTATTCAGGGACCTTAGCACTGGGTCTTTGGTAGTTGTCGTGCTTTGCTTTGCTTTTTGATGGGCAAAGTTTCTTAAATATTGACATTGCATTCTAAGCAGCCCTGGTACTCAGTTGGGAGCAAGGAGGAGTAGGAATGTAAGAACCAACAATGTATTCAATTTTAGTAAAGGTCAGGCAATGGAGGAATTTATCACACAAGGCTAGAAAAGTGGAATTTTAACAGGATAAAAGGGTCTTTGGCTGGTACCTATCACAAGACATAATGTCCGTCTTGTTGCTATCTTGCAGTCTATACTCTTGCGCACCTTTTCATTGACGGGCAAAACCCATCAATAGGCTCAACAGGCCAGAAGTCACTTCCAATTTTTTAAAAATTGCCATCTCCTGGGCCTCCAATGGCTAGGAGGGGTGAAAATAGGATTGAATTGCCCCCTACCACATGCCCTAGGGGATATTAGAAAAAATATCTACCCCTTGGTAGACTCTTGGAGGCTACACTTTGTCCCCAGCTTCAGTCACTGGGAACACTTACTATCTTTTAATGGGAAGAACCTTGAGGACATGACCCAGTCGGAGGCACAACAGTTGTGGATGAAGGCTCTCACTCTGGCGTAGAAATTCTCAGAGAAGTTTTCCGTCTCTCGTGTGAGGTTGCAAAAGCGTCGGGTGATGTTCTGGCATTCACTTTTCTCCTGCCATGCTTTCCCGTACCTAAAACAAGATAATAATGCCCTTTATAACACTCCTCACACCTGGCGTGGAGGTAGATCAGGAAACAGGTCGCAGCACCGATGCCACAGACCCTAAGAGATTCCTTTCGAAGTGTACAGTCATTTCGACTTCAACATTTGCGACTTTGACTTTTGACTTTCCAGGTGATTTTTAAATTGTGAATTTTCAATGATGAATTTTGGATGTGGATTGTTTTAATATGTACACCTCTTATTTGTCCTTTCAAATTGATGTGCGTTTTAACTGATGGGCTTTAACTGGTGTTGTTTGTTTGTTATTGTCCCCCACCTCAATCCATGGGAAGGGACAAGGTAAGAAATAATAATAATAATAATAATAATAATAATAATAAACAATAATGCAGATTTGATTATTCACATATTTGAGTAATATATTCTCTCTAGGAATCTCTTCTAAGTCTTTCAGCACAACTCTGCTGAAAGTAGATCAAAGAGTCACAATGGATAACTTAGAGATTCCTAGGAAAAATACTTCTCTAAGCATTTGTAGGTCATCCATTGGTCAAACAGAGCTATGAATGCATCTACATGGTAGAAATAATGCAATCTGACCCCACTTTAATTGCCATGGCTCCATCCTACAGAATCCTGGGAGCTGTAGTTTTGTGAGGCACCAGCACTCTTTGGCAGAGAAGGCTGAACACCTTGTAAAGCTACAGATCCCAGGATTCCATTGGACGGAGCTACAGCAATTAAAGTGATGTCAAACTGCATTACTTCTACAGTGTAGATGCGTCCTTAGCTATGGATTTCTTGCATTAGTGGGGATTTGGTCTAAAATGATGGCCCTTGGTGTTCCTTCCAAGACCATCACTACTTTTCCCTCTGAGTAGTGTATCAGATTGTCATCTTAAGTAACTAAAGTTTGTATAAAGAGAAAATGCTGGGAAGAGCTTCTTGCAGAATTCAGTGTCAAATGCTTGGCTCTTAGTGCCAAAAACACACTGCAGAAATCATCCAGTTTGACACTTCTTTAACTGCCTTTGTTCAATGCTAGGGAATTAAAATCTTCACCAGACAGTCCTTCTCTTTTATTGCTTTTACTATGTTGGGAGTGACCAGAGAGTGGAGCCTTCAGGCTGCCTAGTGCCTACGTATCACATTGAAACAAGTAACATATGAGTCAATACCTTCCTTCCTTCCTTTGCCTTACACAAGTACACACCTGAGCTGTTTACCTGTTAGTTTTACTTTGCTCTACTTTGATTGTGACGGAGAAGAACACAACAGTTACAAAATCAGGGCCTAATGAGTGCCTCCATTTTTTACTTATTATCCATGGAAACTCTCCGTAGCTTCCAAGAAAGCAGCTCTGGTTACTGGAAAGGTTGGAGAGAAAGCACTCTGGATGCCAAGTTCAGATATGCTGATGCTCAGGATGGATCCAAAGTACAACACGTTGCAGGGAAAAACAAGACTCTATTGCAAGGGACACGTCAGTGAGTCTGGCAGCATGATGGAACCGACGGAACAGAAAGCAACCCCAAGCAATTTTAAAATTAATTTCCCAAATTAGTTAGATGCTAGTTTCTGGATATCACAGTCCCTGGGGGAAAAATCGCATGCACACTGCCTGGATCTATAACAAGGATGGGCAAAGTGCAGCACTCCAGATGTTGAGCTGCAGGTTTCATCACTCCTTGCTAGTCCTAGACCAGTGGTTCCCAAACTTTGGTCCGCCGAAGTTTGGACTTCAGTTCCCAGAATCCCCTGCCAGCTTGGTCAATAGTCAGGAATTCTGGGAGCTGAAGTCCAAAACATTTGGAGGACCAAAGTTTGGGGATCACTGTCCTAGACCAGCGGTTCCCAAACTTTGGTTCTCCAGATGTTTTGAATTTCAGTTCCCAGAAGCCCCATCCAACTTGGCCAATAGTCAAGAAATCTGGGAGCTGAAGTTCAAAATATCTGGAGGACCAGAGTTTGGGAATCACTATCCTAGACAACAGTGAGGAATGCTGGAAGTTACAGTCCAGCAACATCTGGATGCACATGTTTTGCCCACTTCTGGGCTCAGGGCTGTATTATCAATCCATCTCACCCCAGTGTTGAAGGAAAAAGAGCTAGCTAACTTGCTTACTTTTCTTACTTTTCTTTTCCAGACACTTCCAGAATCTCCCATGCTTTCTAGTATTTTGCATGCACTTTGAGCAATTAAGTGAAAATTGCAGAGGATGAAGCAGTTGGTCTTTTTGAAAAGTTCAAGGCTGAAAATGGGTTTGTGAAGATTTTTGTCTTGCTGTTCATTGCTCCGTTTAATTTCTGTGCCATATGCTTGCATCTGTCAAAAGGGTGGATTATACATCAAATAAAGGGGTTCTGATAATAATTTAACAAGAGCCAGTGTGGCGTAGTGGTTTGAGCACTGGACGATGACTCTGGAAAACAGGGTTCAAATCCTGGTTCGGCCATGTAAACCTACCAGGTGACCTTGGGCAAGTCATACTCTCTCAGCCTTAGAGGATGGCAGTGGCAAGCCCCTCTGAAAAAACATGCCAAGAAAGTCCCATCCACTTTGGATTTTAGTCTGAACTTGAAAGAAGCTATCCTCCAAATAGGTTCATCCCCAAGGAGAACTGCCTCAAAGTTTGGACTAAACCACGGAGCAGATTCATCACCCCACTGACATGGAACTGTTTCTCAAACCCCTTCCTGCCTTCCAGTACAAGTAGATTTCATTGCTAAATTATACCAGCCATCAAAGAAAAAGCAAAGCCTCCTTACTTTTTATATTGTACATAATAGAGCGTCCCTGGGGAGGTTTCCTCCTCGCTTTCCCACGCGAAGATATTTTCAAAGTTTGTGGACAAAAATGCTGCCTTTATAATGAATGGCGATCTCTCCGTCCGTGAATTCCCTGAAGAAAAAAAAAATATGGAGCAATTTGATCAGACTAGATAATAAAATGTGATCAGAATAAATAATAAAATGTGTAGCCTCACCACTTTGTTTACACCCATTGTGTAATTTTCTGGATTTCCTTACCTGAACCCTATGGGAGTGAGTCTCAGAGAGACTCTCCCAGGGTGGCATTTACTTAATTAATCAATTAATTAATTACATCCTGATCTATATCCAAGAATCTCAGGGTGGCACAGAGCAAAATCAATTCGGGACAAGAAATATCAATAATTTTAAACTACTAGATATATATTCAATTGAGACTCAGCTCGGTGTAGTGGTATGAGTGGTGGACTAGGACTCTGGAGACCAGGGTTCGAATCAATTTATTTTAGCTGTGGGCAAATGCAGAAGGTCTGGGGCCCAGTTTTCTGTGCCTGGGACCCCCTGGGGACCACATGGACTGCTAAACATATTTTTAAAAACCCAGAAAATTCATTTTGTAACATTATTTTGTAACATTAAACAGTGGGATCCCTGTAACCTGTTTAAAACGTTAATTGCCTCTTCTGGAGACTTTTGCAACAAGCAATTCAGACCCTTTTTTTCCTGTCTAGAAAAATGGTAACCCACAGAGCCAAGGGACATAAAAGCAGTTTTTTAGAAGACCACATCCAACCCCAGGGCTCCATTTTATTCTCTGCAGGGCCAGGAAGAAAGCCAATCTGGCACCTTGGGGAATAAATGAAGTCCACTTTCGGTTTTATGAATTGTTGGCCAGGACTTTGGCACAAACTCTGCTTCGTGAACTCTGCTCCTGGGAGCGCCAGGCCGAAAGCAAACAATGCCAAGGGCTGAAGTGGCCACTTGAAGGTGTGTTTGCGTGTGCTTTTTCTCCCCCGTAGCATAGAATCTCTGGTTTTAGGAGAAAAGGCAGCTACTGCCTTTGACTTGTTGCACACTCAGAGCTGCCGACTGCTGCCACAACAGCCATCGCCTCATCAGATCTTGGTTACAAGAACTGCAGAAATGGATAGGCTTTGCTGGGGTTTTCCCACTTGCTAGAAAGGAATGCAACAAGGTGGGGCTAGTAGCCAAAGACACTGGCTGCTTTCATAAATAGTGTGGCAACCAAAGACACTGAGATACTTCCTGGAATGGCATTGAGAAAACAGGCACTTTTCTATGCCAACATCAACTTCTGACCCCCTAAAAATCTGAGTTAACTTAATCAAATACCGGGAGTCGCAGTCCAGAAAAGTAACTTTTCCAAGCTCTAAGGCCAGCACTTATAAGTAATAATAAAATACAGTTGGCCCTCTGTATTGGTGGATTTTTTTATCCACGGATCCAACCATCCACAGCTTGGAAATATTCCAAAATGTATGTTTAAATTCTAGAAAGCAAACCATAATAATAATAATGATGATGATGATGACGACGACGACAATAATAATAATAATAATAATAATAATAATAATATATTTATACCCAGCCCCTCTGCATTGCAATATTGCCAGTTTATATTTGCATTTAATGGGAGTTGAGCATCCACAGATTTTAGTATTCATGGGTCCTGGAACCAAATCCCAGCAGATATCAAGGGCCCACTGTATAATAATAAATTTTATTTCTTACCCATCTTTCCCCAAGGCTTGAGGTAAGGTATAACATAGGTTAAAAAACAATATACAGTTGGTCCTTTGTATCCATGGATGCTGCATCCGCTGTACCTGTATTTGCATATAACTAAAGCCAGTGTGGTGTAGTGGTTTGAGTGTTGGACTATAACTATGGAGACCAGGGTTCAATTCTCAGTTCAGACATGAAACTCACTGAATGACCTTGGACAAGTCACATGCTCTCAGCCTCAGGGCAAGGCAATAGGAAACCTCTTCTGATCAAATCTTGCCAAGAAAATCCCACGATAGGTTTGCCTTAAGGTCACCATAAATCAGAAATGATTTGAAGGCATGCTACACACACAATACACATAAGCAACATAAGTAGCATAGTATGCACAATATTTGAGAGGCTGGAGAGAAGTGAGAGATGTAAGGCTGGCAAGAGACATGGCTGGAGAAAGATCTGTGAAATGGCAGGAATCCAAATGTTGTGGTCAGCATGAATCCACACCTCCATCCATTTCACAGATCCTTATATTTCTCTCCAGCCTTGCATCTTGTTCATTCGCTTCTTGTGTTGTGTATGAGACATGAACAAACAGGAGTGCCAAAGCCACTGTCTTGAAGATGGGAACAGGTGGCTGCCAGCAAAAAGTTTCAGTTTTTGGAGGATTTCAGATTTTGCATTTCCGGATTAGGGATGCTCAAGCTGTATCAACAAAATGATGGATTGGTTGGTGAATTGAAGTCCAGCCAATTTATTTCAGCATCAGCTTTCTTCATCAAATGCACCCACTTCTCAAAAAGTGGAGTGCAAGCTGCATGCATTTAGGTTGCAAAAAATTGGTTTGTCTTCAAGGTGTCACCACTCCTTCTTCTTTATATAAGAAACAGAAGGTTAAGCTTCTCAAGGGCATCGTCTTGTGAAAGGCTGCTTAATACAGTTTGGAAAAGTTCCTTTTTCAGATTACAGTTTTCAGAAACTCCTAGCCAGCATGACTCGTGATTAGGAAATTTGGGAAGTGTGGTCCAAAAATGCAACGTTTCCCAGCTCTTCCTCCTAAAAAAATGTGCAGCTGAGGCGAAAGTAGAACGAGGGGCTTTTGGATCCAAATTAGGAGCTGCACAACAATCTGTTCACACTCTTAATCTCTCTATTACACACCGGCGATTATTGTGAGGCAAATCCTGAGATGTACTTTGATTGATTTTTGCATTGCAGATTGCTATCTGTTTGCTAAGCAATGGATGGGATGTCAAGCAAAATTGATTGTGTTCTCTTGATTGACAAACTGTCACTGTGACTAAAGGTTTATCCACGCTGCAGAATTAAAGCAGTTTGACACCACTGTAAGTGCTATGTCTCTCTCCTGTGGAATCCTGGGATTTGTCATCCGGGGAGGAACCAGAGCTCTCCAAAAAATCATGCTGAATACATCACCAAAGTACAAATCCTAGGATCCCGTAGGAGGGAGCCTTGACAATGCAAGTAGTGTCAAATTGCTATAATTCTGCAACATGGATCCATCCTAAAAGAATCTGGGCTAAGAAAGAAGGAAGGAAGGAAGGAAGGAAGGAAGGAAGGAAGGAAGGAAGGAAGGAAAAGAGGAACTGAAGTATAAGTTACTTACCCACTAGGGAACATAACATCAAAAAGACAAGAAGCTCCTTCATTAATGGCACGGCAGGATTAGTCTGTGTAGCGAGGCTATTTTTCCTTAGCCTTGGCTGGATCACTTTTGGGAAGGATCCAGATTCGAGTGTTGGTGATTGTGGGCTACTCTGGCCAAAAGGTTCATGTGAAGTCTCATGTCCCACTGCAGCGCACGAAGCCAAGTGAACCTGTGGCTGCAAATGTCAGTCCACAGCCTCTTCCCAATGTATGTGCCACGGGTGAATGGAGGCGCATGACTCAGAAGACTCAGGCTCCTCCACGAACACTGAACCAAAGCCAAGTGTATTTCCTGATAAGGTATTTCCTGCTGGCATTCCTCATGACAAGAGGCAAGTTTTTCTGGTCTGGTGGCTTTTTTTCTCCCCCCTCTTTGGTTACCTCAACCGGCAGAAGGAGAGCTCCACATCTCAGCTTGTGGCCAGCCGGACTTCTGCAATTCTGGGGCTCCTCTTTCAGGTGGTGAAAAGGGAATCATTCTGAAAACCTTAGACATCACCACAGGAGGAAGGACCAGGGTGTGCTTTTGCAACTTTTTTCATGTGCATCTCATGTTTTATCCAAAAGGACCAGAAAGGATCGGGGTGCAGTTCTGAAACTCTTTTCACATGTATCTCATATTTTGTCCAAAAGCCATTCACAATTTTATTTCCAAAGGAAATCCAAAAATACAATATATATATATATATATATATATTAAAAAAAAGACACATATCCCTGGGTGCAAGGTGAAATGAGCTACCTCTCCATTGAGATTTAGATTATGAAATAAAATGTGAGAACGATCTCTTTAAAAACCCAAACCCTCTGAATTTATTACAGCTGGCCATCCATATCCACTGATTCCTTGTGTACAGATTCAACCATCCATGACTAAAAGCCTTGATTTTGCCATTTTATATAAGGGACACAATTTCACTATGAAATTGTAATTAATGGGACTTGAACATCCACGGATTTTGGTATCCATGGAGGATCCTGGAAAAAAACCTCACTGAAAATAGAGGGTGGGCAACATAGAGCCTGTTTGTAGCCTGTTTTTGTGACCCTCTCACTTCTGCTTGTTGTTGTTATATTGTTATGTGCTGTCATGTCAACTCAAAAGTTATGGCAATCCTATCACAGGGTTTTCTTTGTTCAAAGGAGATTTGCCATTGCCTTCCTCTTGAACGTGAGAGTGTCACCCAGTGGATCTCCATGGATGAGGAAGGATTCGAACCCTAGTCTCCATATCCATCACTCAGACCACTATACCACACTAGCTTTCTTCAGTTCTGGTGCTATAAAGCAAATGGTGTGTGTGTGAAAACAAGGGAAATCCTGATTTTGGATGGCTCTAGGAGCAGCATTTCTCTTCTAAATCCAGGGCTCAAGAGGAACAGAGGTGGAACACCCTCTCCATCTTCTACTTGCAGGAGTTGGCTCACTATTTTTAATGTTTGGACCGGCCCTGCTTTGCACTCGGTGGGGAAAGTCAAAGCTGTATGCATGAGAGTGCAACTAGTGAGAGAGGAAGACAAAAACCTGGGCTGAGATGGTGCACTGGGCTTGAGTAGTGGAAATCTCCTCATCGGGAAAACTGCATACATAGTGCTATGCAGCGCTTGCTTGCACTGAAGGGCAACACTGTGCAACTGAACCAAGATGGCAAAATGTGCAAGTGAATGCCGACCCAAATGTGCCTGCACATGCATGCTAAATGCACATAGGTACAAATGCAAAAATCAACTTCCATGCACAATGCGCAGGGTGTACAATGCTACCACATGGGAAACTCCCCTCTCACAACTCCAAACTGAGTGCAGACATTCCATATTGGGCAAAAACATTCAACTGTTTCTGTAGGGGAACTTACGCATGCGTAAGGGTTGAGAGCCAGCATGGCATAGTGGTTTGAGCATTGGACTAGGACTCTGGAGACTAAAGGGTTTGAATCCTGGCTCGGCCATTAAAACCCACTGGGTGACCTTGGGCAAGTCACACTCTCTCAGCCTCAGGGGAAGGCAATGGCAAACCTCCTCTGAACAGATCTTGCCAAGAAAACCCCACAATAGGTTTGCCTTAGGATCGCCATAATTCAGAAACAACATGAAGGCACACGAGAACAGCACGACACCAACAGGGACGTATCCCTGTTCTCCCACTCCTAAGTGACCCAAGTCCTTCACTGACAGAGGGTTCTGTGTGTGCATCTTCAGAGCCATTTAATCCCGTAGCATCCTCCAGGTATGTGGCACATAAAGATGGCATCCTTTCCTCCAACAGGGATCTTACCAATACACAAATCCTCCTCCAGCCGCCCAGCTCCACAAATTCCCATGTAGGTTATCACATGGCACTCCTTGGCTATGGCTGCTATCCTTCCCTGAAGTTACCCAACAGGTCTGTCTCATTAGAGAGCAGTTTATTCCCTTGACCTCTTTGTTGAACTGGTTTAGGACTTGTTGTCAGAGCCAAAGAGAGCCACTCATCTGTGTCAATAGCTCAGTGCCTGCCTTTTCATTAACCTAATCTAAGGGAATTGAGTTCCTAGTGAGAAAAATTTCAGAGAGCATGTCCCCTTGCATGCATCTCTTCCCCTTCTGGTTACATACTCTTCTCGGTTCATCTCTTCTGATGCACAGTTTCATCCATGGCATCTCTTGAGCACTCTTTTCTCCAACTTTGCACTGACAAAACAGTCCGCAGCAACAGTGGGTGAAAAAATTCACATTTAATGAAGACTTTCACACCGATCCGCTCCCGCTCACTTTGAACAGAAAGTTCTTAACCAAACTAATAAAATGCATTTGCTAGTCTCCTTCGCTCTATGGAAATGGGCACGTTAATTTCTCCTTGAGTGTTTAGGAGTCTTATTCACACAAGAAACACCCTTGAGAGGATTTTTATTGAAAATGTTATTGATTTTTCTTTTATTAACGGATATAAAATATGAAACATGCTTTGCTTAGCAATAGTAAACATTGTTAACAAGAAGGCAAGACACGTTTGCAGTTTCTTGGTATGGCTGCCACCATCCAGCCTGGAGGTTTTCCCCATCTGTGAGGTGACGGCTCCAGATGTTCTTCAACTCCCAGCATCCCTGCTTATCGGCCACGCTAGGTGGGGATGATGGGTGTTGAAGTCCAACCCCATTCGGGGCCTCTTGAGTTGAGAACCACCTGCTTTAAGTTCCTACCTTTGGGGAGTATCCACACTGCAGAAATAAAGTGGTTGGACACCACTTTAATTGCCATGACTGTATTCTACAGAATCCCGGAACGGTGCACCAGACCTGTCTGGCAGATCAGGCTGAATACCTCACCAAACTAAAAATCCCAGGATTCCACAGGATGGAACCATGACCATTAAAGTAGTATCAAATTCTTTTATTTCTGCATTGTGGAAGAGCTGTCAAACAGGCGGCAGACAGACAACGAAACCACAACAGCTCCTGATACCTCCTTCCCATTCCTTTCACACACCTCTGTTCACCTGGTTGTGCGACACACCTACAATCCTCTTCACCACAAAAGGTGGAGCGCTAGCAGGTGAACAAATGAAGTGAAGGAGCGTGGCCACTCCAGAGCAGCTATTGCAACCTCATCTCCTGACACAGCAGCAAAAGCAAGAAATCCATGGGAGATGTCTAGACTGGATATTCAACAGCCATTTCTCCTTTTAGAGAGGAAAAACCAAGATGGTTTTGCTGATATCATGGGAAAGGAACCACCTCGGTTGGACGCAATTGTGGCATCGCCAGTAAAAAGGAATTTCAGGGACAACAATACAGACATGTCTATGTGTGCAGCAAACTCTGTCACAGGCTGCATCTGCACTGTTGAAATAATCCAGTTTGACACTGCTTTAACTTCCATGGTTCAGTGCAATGGGGACCTGGGATTTGTAGTGCATTGTGGCATCAGAGCTCTCTGACAGAGAAGACTAAGCATCTCACAAAACTACAACTGCCAGAATCTCATAGCATTGAGCCATGGCCATTAAAGCGGTGTCAAACTGCATTATTTCTGCAGTGCAGATGCAGCCGCAGTAAACTTCCATAAGAAAATACTGCTTGGATAGCTCTAAACATTTCTAACTCTATATCTGCACTACCCATTTATAGCAGATCGACTGAACTTGAACTGACACAGCTCCATCCTGAGGAATCCTGGGATTTGTAGCTTGATAAAGTATTTGGAGTTCCCTGCCAGCAACCTCTAGTACTGTAGTTTAGGAGAGTGGACTTGGGCTTTCCAAATGAGAATTCCAAGTCCCTCACCAACCTACAAATCCCAGGGTCCCATAGGGATGGAAAACCATGACAGGTAAAGCAGTATCAAACTGCTGTAATTGAATAGTGTGGATATGCTCCAAGAATAGCTA
The DNA here is from genome assembly GCA_026167975.1 of Phrynosoma blainvillii. Lineage (NCBI taxonomy): Eukaryota > Metazoa > Chordata > Lepidosauria > Squamata > Phrynosomatidae > Phrynosoma > Phrynosoma blainvillii. The sequence continues at coordinate 28,004,561 of JANUYF010000008.1, forward strand.
AAGGTGTTGGATTTCTCACACACTCAGCATGATGATGAAGGTAAAAGGGAAGACTGAAAGCAGCTTTGGACAACCATGAATTGGTATGAGGTATATAGACACACACACAAAGTTAATACAAAGATAAAAAACATTTGTCAGAATAAGTGCCATAACAACGTCAACATTTGCATTTCTAGACAGCTATCTTTCTCAAAAGACCAGTGAAAGCCTATGAATAGGGTTGCCAGAGCAAAAACTGGAGCAGGCTCTTGTGTTAATGTTGTGCAGAAGGAATTTCACTTGGTTTTACTTGTTACTTGGTTTCATGACAAGCTACACTTGCTGAAATTCCCCTTTCTATACAATCTTTAATGGCATATTAGACCACTCCAGTTTTTACTCTGGCAACCCAACCTAGCTACAAGCAAGCTCCATCACTTAACTTTTATTTCCAAGTTAAAATATTATATTATATTATATTAGTGCATCTAACTTTGGTTCGTCCCTCAAGCATTCTTTAGCATGTTGTACACAATGTAGAAACTGTCGTTGCAAGTAAGGTCTAGAATTAAAGGGTTCATTTGAAGAGAAAGGAAAATCTTTCTCTTCCATTCTCTATCCCCATGAATAGGGATGACAGCTGGGGAAGAGATTTGCATCCTTGCAAATAGCACCAATTTGCCCTGAATTTGATTCTTTGGTGGTGATTTTCTCACACTAACATCTTCTTCCCTGTCTGTTTTCCACTAGTATTTGTTCCCATGCACAAATCAATATGCACAACCAGTTTAGGTACACTGAATACTGAGTTAGGATCCAATACACAAGTCAAGTCCGAAAAGAAAGAAGTATGCCATGTTCTTGGCTTGAAACTGGAGACCCAAGATGAACATTCAAGAGACAGACAGTCCCTTACCTTTAGATCCAACTAGGCTCCATGAAAGACTTAAATGGAGATAGGATTTAGGGGCATTTTCCCTGGGAGAAAATTCTCCTGACATAGGGGATGGAGATCTACCACCAGGTTCAGACTCAGGAGACATGTTCCCAACAACCCCTTCATCTCCTGACACCAGGTGTAGTCAATCCAGTACTTCCCTACCAAAATTTTCAACTACATCTTTCCAAATCCCTGAGTATCAGCCAGGCTGAGTGAGACTATAGTCCAAAACACCTGGAGAGTACCAGGTTGTCTCTCTATGTCCTACACCATGTAGAAGCTAAGGTGTGAAGAATCAGGTAGCAGCCTTTTAAGGAACATACCTGACTCCGTCAAGGAATACAGGTCTTGTGCAAAAATCGCCTTGCCTCCCTTTGAAAGGCTCCAGTTTCTGTTCAGACAACATCTTTTGATAGCTCTTGGACCTATGCAGGGATATTTCCATGGTCAATGTTGCTTCAAGCAACTTGTGGGGACTTTGACTGGCTTGATACAACCATTCCTAACCTGGCGTAATCTGGATGTATGCTAGAGTAAACCTAATGTTGTAAATACTTTTTTAAAAAAACCAAACCACTGGTGCTGACTGGGAATGATGGCAGTTGCAATGCAACTCATTTGGAGGGGGAGATAAATGTGGCTGAAGATAATGGAAGCTGTGGTCCAACAGATTTGAAGGGCACCACATTGGGAAAAGCTGCGACTATGGGTGATTTACTTGCACCATTTTTGTAGCACTGTATCTGACATATACTGATGGGAAGGCCTCACTTGGTGATCTGAGCTGGGATCTGATTCTTTGCTTGGAGGATAAAGACATAAGGGCTCTGTTTGAGAACAGGTTTCCATTTTTTGTGGCAAAGTCTGCAATGAAAGCTGTTTTTGATCTAGGAAGCAGACTGGGGTTGGAAATACTTTCTAGTTAGTTCTGGTTTGGAAAAGAAGAGGTAGGTGCAACCTGCCAGGCTTTGGTGCATGTGAAAATGAGGTAGACCAGGCCCCTGGGTCTTGGCACCACCCAAACTCTGATATAGAAAGAAAAGGATGCACAAGCCAATTCCAGTTCCTCTTCTTTCCATTTCTCTTTCATAGAAAGAGTCCCTTTGGCTAATGTGGACAATGCGGGGAACTCTTGTCCCTTCTTGCCTCAACTATTGTCATAGATCAGCCAGGGGAGGGGAAACAATCATATATCAAACAGCTATGAAGAAAGATATACTTAGAAACAACAACAACAACAACAACAACAAATCTAACTACAACACTGTTTCAAGAATGCAAGTTGACTCCTGCCATTTGGCTAAAGGCAGAATGTTGATCTTTTTTAGTCCATTTTTTATCTTTTCATGCAAAACATTAGCCCTGTTGAGAGTAGATGCCTATGGAAATCCCTAAGGTTACTCTTATCACTTTTCGGATGAGACCAAAACACCCCAAGTCAGATTCTTGAAATATAAGGAATGTGCTTGGGCCGATAACCGTTGAACCTGGGACTGGACAAAACCTCAGTGCCTACCTCTCTGTTTCCTCCTAATAACTTGTTTTCTAAGTCTTCCTTGCAAGAAGGCACTTTCAAAAGAGGCATTTCTATGGTGGGTGTCTCACAATCCTGGGAGTCTTTTTCAGAACTTTCCTCCTCAAGGAAGAGATCAAAGGAGTCCAGACTGATCTCACCAAGAGTGACCTGGGCATTGTCCAGTCTTTCACAGGTAAGCTCAGGATGGCCTTTTGCATCTCCAAATTTCAACCCAGTGAGAAAGTTAAAGTCAGGCTCTTTTGTCACTAGAGGCCACTGAAGCAAAAAGTCTACATCCCCATTTGCATCTTTTTTTCCTTCTGTTCTGGAGGTAGGATGAGTAACTGGGAAATCAAGGGAACTAACCACAGATGAATTTTCAGAAAGGGACATCCTCTTACTCTCAGAGGAGCCAGACATATCATCTACACCTGTTTCCCATTCTGTTGAAGCAAACTGCCTTTCTGAGACCATTACATCTGGCAAGCAGCATTCTCCATTGGGTTCAGAATTTCCAGATCCAGATGAAGGATCAGGTACTTTCTGATCCATGGCAATCCTTTCACCATTCTTTTCTTTCTTTTGGAATTTGAGCATTCCAGTGTATGGTACAAGGCTGTCATTGTCATCTTCGTCATCCTCCTCATCTTCCTCTGCCAGTGAATGTGCAGATGGAGCCAATGTTGAGTAGAGTTGGAGACCAGGCCTGCTCTGCATTTTGGATACCAAGGACACCTCTGTGCATATGAGGGTATAAACTGTAATTGATTCCCTTCCATCAAATTCCAGTAACTTCTTTGTACCTTTGAACCTGGAAAAATCCTGACCAGAGAAAAAAAAGGAGGTGGTTGAGAATGCAGTTTGAAGCATACATTTGGATCTTTGAGCCTAGTTCAGGGGTGGGAATCAGATGGTACTAATTCAGAAGTTATTGGACTGCAGCTCCCCAAATTCCTCACCATCGGTGATACTGACTATGGTACCTGGAAACTGCAGTCCAGTGACATCTGGAGGACTGCATAATTCCCACCTCTCAACAGAATCCCAGTTTGAGGAGATCCATTGAAGGAAAGAGATTTACATCAGTGTTGAGTTACTATTTGATGGTGCTATATAAACAAATGGCATCATTTTTGCACATTTCTATAAAATTTATAGTTGACAAAATGGAGTAATTGTTGCAAAATAAGGTTTCCTATATGGTATGGGACTGCAGTTCCCATCAGCTCTAGATAATATAGCTAATGGAGGCAGCTGGTGTGGTTCAATACTGTCTGGGAGGCCTGCCTGCATTTTGCTCACTCTGCCATAGGATCTTTGGAAACTGAGAGATTTTACACCTCTTTACCACATTGGACAGTAGCTGCTGATAGCACTACTGAATTAGACAGTGCAAAATACAGTATTGTATGATTGTCATGCATGCCAGCTGTCAAGCCGCAATAAATATCCTAGAAATCCAACTTCAAATATTTGAGTACTTGAGTGTTTGAGAATTGCTGGTGAATGTTCAACTTCAATAACAACATTCACGGAAGAAAGACTTCAGAGCAAATTTGCTCCAGCTCAGGTGAGAGGAAGTTGTGCCATTTCTCAGTTCTTCTAGACAGTCTCGACTGTGGTTGATGTGGGTTGGTTTCATATGTATAATTTCTAAAAGATACTCAGTGAAATGCTCATTGTCAATACGAAGGGAACCTCATAGAAGTTTTGGTCATCTTCCAGATCCCTTGTATTTCTGTTTACACCCTTTGCCAGTTGCTTCTGCAGTTCACTGAAAATGCACTGTATGGAACTGAACAGCAGCCCACTGAAATGCATGTCTGCTGATGGTGCTAGTTCTCTCCCCTAAATCTGCAATAATCCAGTCAATTGCAGGGACAACTGGTGTCTTCCATGTCCGTAGGGCAGTGAATTCAGCCCAGGCACTGAACGTATTTGCAGGGTGCGGTTCAACACCTGGGATAGTTCTTTTCAAGTCTGGATGAAAACTGGAGTGGAGTCACTGCCCCACTGACATGGGAGACACCAATTGCAGCTAAGCTAAGCTGAAGCCGGACATTTGTGAGGTGCAACAGAATCATGTGCAAGAAATGGAGCAATTTCTCAGTTTCTTAAGCAGGCATGTAGTGGTTCCTTGGTAAAGGAACAGTGGATCCCAACCCTGTGAGCAGAAGACCATTGGTGGTCCATGAAGATACCATAGCTGTTTGGGGGGGTTACTTTGCTGTTTCAGCAGTGAAGCCCTAAAGCACAAGATGGAGTGAAATGGATGATCCAATTAGCTATGAAAAATCTGGGAACCAGTGGTCAACTTCGGACATACTCAACAACTCCCCTCAACCACATACAGTCAGCCCACCCTAGCCATGGACTCTATATCCATGATTCAACCATCTATGGCTTGAAAATACCCTCCCCCAAAAAATAATAATTCCAAAAAGCAAACCTTGATTTTGCCATTCTATATAAGGGGCACCATTTTACTAAGCCACTGCATATAATGGGACTTGAGCATCCATGGATTTTGGTATCCATTGGAGGTCCTGGAACCAAACCCCAACAGATCCCAATGGCCTATTGTATTAAGTAATGGTAGATCTCTAACAGCAGAGAACTCTGCAATACCACAGAGTACTATTCCTCTTCTACCTGAGAAACTCCTGGTAAGTTTTGGAGGAATGATAAGATTTCTGGCACTACAGGTTAGAAACTTACGCAGTAAAGAGATTTCCTAACTAAAACAGGGATGGGAATCGTGCTGCCTCCAGACTCTCAGAAACATTACCATTTGGCTAAAGCTGATGGGAGCTGTAGTCCAACAATCTCTGGAGAACCACCCATTGTCCATGCATGAATTAAAGGGACAGCAAGCAAGGGGAAATCTATAGAAGTAGAGACTCTTAAAATGATGGAACTTTTCAGGGTGGCCAGCGAGGGAAAGGTGCCAAATATGCTCTATGGAGAACTTAGATGTTCTCCATAGAGCATATTTGGCACTTTTCTCTCACTGGCCACCCTGAAAAGTTCCATCATTTTAAGGGTCTCTACTTCCATAGATGTTCTGGGGAGGCCCTCTCTGATGCAAGGGTAGTCTAAGCTGGCTGATGGTCAGCCCTGGTTGACCACCAAGACTCTGGGAAGGAGAATGAACCTTGTGAAAGGAAGGATTTGAGAAGACTCACAGAACATATATTAACTAACTCATCTCACATCTGCCTTCTCTATTTCAAAACCTCCATACCAAAGCCTGAGGCATCTTGATGTTCTTCATCTTGTATTTGTACCACAAGAAGAAAGCAATGGGACCAGCAGACAACATGATCAGGAATGGAAAGGCAACAAATCCCCAGCTTTGGGCTGTAAAAGAAAACAAAAGCAAAGCAGTCAGCGCCTCAAAATATTCTTTATAACATGAACATAATAATTGGAGTTTAGGGACATTGCCGTATTAGTCTGGAATATCAGTATGCAAAGGGATCTTGTAACATCTTGGACTGTAATTGAGCGAAAAACATGGTAGCCTAAGCTGTCATAGACTTGGTCTGATTCCTGATATGCATGAAGTGATCTGTTGCCCAGGAAGGACCTTTATAACAAGACTGTGTGAATAGACATAGAAATGCAAAACTTGTGATTTTGTCTATTCCTCCTTTTAAGCCACCAAAGTCAATGGTCCTCACCACATCTTGTAGTGGCAAATTCCACATTGTAACTGAGCCCTGCATTTCCTTTGAAAGAAGAAGTCCTTGTAAGAAGAAGGAATTCACACTTCCTTTGTATGAAGGAGGACTTCCTTTTGTCTGTCCCGATTCTCTCACATTTTGCATATACTTTTACACATTAATGCTGATCCTTGGCTGTAATAATAAAAACACTGTAACCTTCTCATGGACACTCACCTCCTCCTTGCAGGGCTGCACTGTTTTCATGTAGCAACGTGCAAATTGGCTCAGAGAAGTTGCTCCATTTCTTGTTATTGCTGAAGAAAGCTTGAGCACTGACACAGTAATTGCCGCTAGTCCAGTCTGTAATGTTGATATCCATTACATTCTTTGTCAGGTCTTTGAATTCCCTCTGGCAGGTAAAGAAAGCAAAAGATATCAAGAGAGAGGCTGACAACTTGGCTACGAGATACAAAGGGACCCAACAACAAAACAAATAGAAATGGAGCAAAATCTGGGACTTTTGGTCTGGATGGGTCCTCACTCACTCTTTTGACTTCTCTGTTAAGTACCCAACAACCAACTCCCCTCAAATACTCCCTTTAAGATGCTGCAGCCCACGCAACAAGTCATTCAAGTGGAGGCCGGTGGAGGAGAAGGGATGAAGGATTACAGCAATGACATGGTTCTCTGAGACCTCCAGAAGACCTCTGTGGGACCTCCAGAGAACTTCTACAGAAGTAGCTGTGCTTCCATCAATAGCAGTAGTTCTCAACCTTTGGTCCTCCTGATGATTTGGATTTCAGCTCCTACAATTCCTGACTGTTGGCCAAGTTGGCTGGGGCTTCTGGAAGCTGAGGTCCAAAGAAATAAATAATGGAGAACCAAAGGTTTGGAACCACTGATCTATAGGAATTTAGCGGGATGATACTCTGGAACCCCATACTCACCACCAATCAGTAAATGGTCATGGAGGATGGGTACAGAAACTCAAAAGTTGAGTTTGGGAAGGAGTAAGGGGTTGTAGAGAACTTGTAGAGGACCAAACCTATGCTGGGGACCACTGATCTATAGGGACTTAGGTGGATGCTAATTACAGTTAGCATCCAGCTAATGTACAATTACATAATGTACAACCACACTACATCTCTTGGAGCCACTATCTTGGCTAGACACTGACTCTTCTGCTTTGTGTGGATGTGTTTGTAGCTTAGGAGCCAAATCTAACTTAGTACAGTATATGCTTATAACATCCACTACAGGCCACTCTGTCGCTGTCAGGTCCCCCTTACCCATAGTCATCTTGTACTCACTGGTTTTTCTGTCCCCTGTTCTGCCCAAATCTTCAAGTCATAGGTCAGACCTTGTTGAAAGATGGCCTTCATGCAGGATGGATAGGCAAAAGTAGCATTCACCCCAAGGGTGTGTTCAGTCTTTCTTAATTGTAGCATTGGGGGAACAATGTCCACTGGGGAAAAAAATAGGTCTTTATTTATACTTAGGGATTCATTCATTCAATTTATATTCTACCTTTCTTCCAATATGGAACCCAAAGTGGCTTACCATATGAGTTAAAACAAGATAGCCAAGACAACAGGGCTCAATCCAACATCCCCTCAGCATAGCGTAAATAACTTCATGCAGACCTACGCTATGCTGAGCCCCGGCTTCTTGAAAAGGTCGCGAAGCCATTCCATGCTATACACCAAGCAGACAGCAAGCTATGCCTCCATTTTTGTTATTGTTAACTACCATCAAGTCAGGATTTGTTTGAATCCCTGCTCAGCCATGGAAATCTACTGGTTGACCTTGGGCAAGTCTCATTCTCTCAGCCTCAGAGTAAGGCAAGGGCAGACCTTCTCTGAATAAATATTGCCAAGAAAACCCCATGATAAGCTTGTCATAAGTTGGAAATGAGTTGAAGGTACACAACAACAACAACAACAACAACAACACAACCAGCTCCTTTAAGGCTGGCGTTATATATTGTCTATATGGTATGGTTCCCACCATGGCACTAACTTTCTGTGATGGTAGGATTGTGTGCTTCTCTGAGACAAGAGACTATGCTGTAGATGGTAACACTGGTGCTGGTAGGATGTCCCATATCAGACAGGCTTTTGCTGAGGAGCCAGACTAAATGTGCCAAATGGGCATGGTAGTGTGTGTGTGTGTAGTGTGACATTGGTGGAAGATCTCTCAAGAGATAATGGCAGAGGCACCATAGCTAATACTTGTTAGTACTGAGCAGAAGGAGGCACCCATGAACCACCTCTGAATTTCCTTTACCATGAAAACTCTATGCTGAGACCCTATGCTTCCTACGATTGTCTATATTGTGCCTTTGGCACAGTCACAATCCCTACATGTCTTACTGTAACTAATTCCCTTAGGGTCAGGACCTAGCTGCATGCCTTTTGTACAATGTCATGCACATAGCTGTTGCACTGTTGTTATTATTATTAGTAGTAGTATCACCGTCATGACCACCACCACCACCACCACCACCATCATCTGCTAAACCAGCTATCCCCAAAGAAGAGACTTTTGTAATGTGTTGTACTCCCATTCCCAATCTGACCAATGGCAATACTGGCAGGGGAGCATGGGAGTTGCAGTGTGACACATTTGAAGGTCACTAGGTTGGGGAAAGTCTTTCCCCTTGATTTAAACATAAACTCTGGATTTTCCCTATTAGGGGTTTGGATTTTAAGAGGGCCTTTCTCAGTTCTCTCTCTCTCGCTCTTATTCTATCTCTCATTGTCAAGCTATCTGAAGAGAAAATGTTATCTGAACATGTACAGAGAATTTCCACAGAAAGTGAAGCTTCCGGCAGGCAGGAACGTTTATTGGCTGCATTGGGAAAACCACACACTGCAACCTTATTCTGACTTAGGATCAAAAGGTACCAGCCATACCATCAACTTCGTAATCGACCCGTTTGTATTTATATCTTGATGAGATGGTTCTGTTGCCAGTCCTCATCTGAGCTTTGACCCAGACCCAATATCGGTTGTTCAGCTCTGGAGACACACAAGTTATGTTGCAGTTTGTTTCAGAGATGTCTCTGCAGTGTGAGATGTCTTTCCGTGGAACAAAAGAGTTTCTGAAAGAGGGAGTGAAAACAGTGGTGGGCTAGTTAGCATCATCCAGGTTCACCCAGGACATGGTGATTTTAGCAATCTATAGAAGAGGTCAGGGTGGAATATAATATAATATAATATAATATAATATAATATAATATAATATACATTATGTTAAGTTCTCTTTGCCCAGCTGTTCTGAAAGTGTGTATGCCTAGCAAATCTACCTTGAGAAATCTGCAAGGAGACCTTGTAGAATTTGGCACTAAATAATTGCAAGGAACCTAATGACTTGTTATTAGCTCAGTAGTTCTCAAATGTTGATTCTCCATTTGTTTTTGACTTCAGCTCCCAGAATCCCCAGCTTGGCCAACATCTGGAGGACATAATTTGGGAATCACTGGACTAGCTACTTTTTTGCCTAAGGAGTTTGGAACGAAGTAACATTTCAACAACAAAATATAATGAGATGGGGAGAAATTATGTACTTTACTGCTGCTAAGAGGAGTGCTATCCATTTACTTCCAAAAAATATTTTTAAAGGTCATTCTGAGCCATTTTGGTTGGAATTTTTCAATATTTTTTTTCGGCATTCTCCCATCAATCCTAAGCCCTTCCCAAAAGACTAGTAAGGTAAAGCAATGAGCAGGACTACAAGTAACAACTAACAGTGAATAACTTTCCAAATAGTGTAATGATTATGCCTTATTTCTGAAATGAATGACCTTTAAAATAAATTGCTGCAATGAAAAATAAAAACCAAAAATACTGTAACGAAAACAAAACAAAAATGCAAAATACTTTCAAAATGAATTACTTTTTAAAAGTAAATTTCTAAGGGCAGAGGATTTGTCAACTGGCACATCAATCTCCTTCTTTTTATTCTGTGTTAGTAATATCTCTCCAAAATATCAGTATGCAAAGGGATCTTGTAGCACCTTTGAGACTTCAAAGAAGTTGTAACATAAGCTTTTGTAGGCTTGGTCTACTTCCTCTGATGGATGCATGGAGTGAACTGGTGCTCAGGAAGGACCTTTATAACTGTATACAACCTTCATAACTGTATGGGTACTCATAGAAATGCAAAAATTGTGGGTATGGGGATGAGGAGGCATGTTCAGTTTTAACTAGGGTCATTGAGAGATAAAGGCAGGTGGACAGATGTTATCTAAGGCCAGGATGGGTGGATAACCATAGGGATGGCAAAGAGAGTTTTTGAATGTCGGGTGTACAGGCTGGGAAACAGAAAGGAGATATGATAAACTGGCCAAGAGCATCCGCACTATACCCACACATTTTGCATTTCTATGACTATTCATGCAGTCTGATTATAAAGGGCACCAGTTCCATGCATCCGAGGAAGTCGATTAAGTCTACAAAAGCTTGTGCTACAACTTTTCTTTTCTTTTTTTAGCATAGTTAGGTGCTACAGGATCCCTTTGCGTAATGCTATTCCAGATTGGCATGGCTATGTCTCTGCATTCTTTTTTATTTTTTTTATTAAATTTATTTATTACACAAAACACACACAAAATTACATTCATACATACATACATACTCCAACAAACAAAAACAATTACAAAAACAACTACTAACACATCTTCCTTTCTTCTAATTCTTCATACTTTCACTTAAATTTTAACATAGCTTCCTGTATGATTGTTTACCTTAGTTTTGACATTAATTTGTAACCAAACAAGTACCCTTATTATATATATATATTTTAGAACAAATCTTAATTAAAGTCATCTTTTAATACTTAATACATTCAAGATATTTGACTGTTATCTTCACCATAAACTAAATAGAGCTTAGTTCCATCTCTTCTATTATCCATTGTTTTTATTATTATTATTATTATTATTATTATTATTATTTTCTAATTCCCAAAATTGTGCGAAACATTGCCAATCATTTTCCACCTCTTCTTCTGATTTCCCCTTTAACAACGCTGTTAATATATCCATTTGATAGGCATCCCATATTTTTTCCTTCCATTCAGCGTTACTCGGTATTTTCTTTTGCTTCCACACTCTAGCATATACGATTCTTGCTGAAGAGACCATATATAAAATAATACGCTTGTATTTTTTCTCAGTTTTCTTATCAAGACCACTTATCATGTTCAACAAAAATAACGTTGGTTTATATTCAATCTTTATTTTTAAAATGTCCGAAATGAGTTTGTGTATTCTTTTCCAATATCTCTGTGCTTCTTTACAATCCCACCATAGGTGGAAAAAGGTTCCACCTTGGTGACCACATTTCCAACAATTGCTTTTCCCGGTTTTATATAGTTTATTTATTTTATCAGGGGCCAAGTACCATCGGTAGACCATCTTAATATGGTTCTCTTTATAGTCTTGGCAACAAGAAAATTGCTTAGTTATGTCTCTGCATTCTATCTCCCCAAAATGTCATGGATGTTTTAGCTGCCCATTCATTTTTTGGAACTCACTCCCACTGAACGGTGTAGGACACTCCAGAGGGGTAATGTTCATCTGGCAGCCATGTCAGGAACAGACTGAAATCCTTTGACACCACAGTGACGTTACGAGGCGGCGGCAGGAATTCTTTGCCTGTTGGAAAGAATGGCTTCATTAAGTGACCTGGTTTTTAGTAGTAAGTTCACATTCTCAAGGTTGGCCCATGACATTTAAGGGGTTAGGGCAGACTATCCGATTGGAAGCTATCCTTTCTGTTGATTCTCATAAGTCTCAATGCTGACTAGGACGTTCTTTCAAGAAAAGAAAGGAACCTCTTCAAAGAACCGTCCTCTGTATTTGGACATCATTTTAGGGAGAAATGCAGTCAATAGATAACATAAAATAATCTATCTCTTGGATTCTATTCTCACCCCATGTCTGGGGTTGTACCGCTTCATATTATACTTGGAAGATAATCAGATTATACTTGGCAGATCCTACAACTTCTTTTGAACAAAAGCATCTGAGGAAGTAGACTGAAGTCTAGGAAAGCTCACGCTGCCAACTTCTTTCTTTCAGTTGGTTTCAAAGGTGCTACAAGATCTCCTCTACAGACTGATTCTACAGACTGACACGGCTATATCTTTGACTTCTTTCAAACAGTTACTCCCAAAGGTGCTACAAGTTCCCTTTGCATATTGATATTCCATACTAGCATGGCTATCACAGGAGGAAGGATTGTGATGATGGCTTTTGACAATGAAAAGATTTCAATGGAGCAGCTCAAGTTCTGGAAGCATTGGCACTTATGGGAACCTATAGCCAAACAGAGAGTCATCTATGTTGGTATGGACTGGAGACATCTCATGGCATCTTCTCTAGGGGTAAGGGGGCAAAGCTGGCATAGTGGACTCCCTCTCCTCTGGCAGGTTCATTCCCTCTACAGTCCTTGTGAACCAGTTGTTGTGCAAATTTCCAGTATAAGGTGTGTATCGTGCTTTTTCTAGGGGCAAAATTATGGCAATAATGCTTTCACTTGCCCTCTTTTAACAACAGTTCTCTGTCTCCCTTAAAGACTTTCTAGAACGGCATTCTATGGAATCTGAAGAACAGCCAACTAAAGGAGAAAAATTAGCAAATTCCTTTCTCGTGTGCACACAGAGATATCTGTATAGATCTTGGTCTTAGAACAGGGGAAGAGCGGTGGCCAGTGGCGTCACTAAGGTTGCCGTTACCCAGTATGGTAACTCATGGTGTCACCCCACCATTGACCTCCTCCCATACCCCACCATACAGAATCCTTAGCAATGTTTTTTGTACTAGTTGTTACTCATAAATCGTAACTCCCATATATCGCGGAATGTAGTGGCAAGAGTTGTGACATAGGCAGCATCCACACTGCAGAAATAATGCAGTTTGATACCGCTTTAACTCAGTGCTATGGAATTCTGGGAATTGCATTATTTCTGCAGTGTGGGTGTAGCCATAAACAACTAACAAAATGATCATTATACCTTTACGTGGCAGTATCATATGCACAGCCCCAAACTATTTACATGTGCATAGTTTAAATCTTTAAAGTGAATGTTTGGTAAGATACGATGTTTTTAAAGAAAAACTTAAAAGGATTTTTTTTTTAAAAAAAAATTAAATTTAAATTAAATTTAAACTCTGATGCCTCTTCTTTCTCCTCTCACCCCACTCACACCATTCCTTCTGTTGAGCCCCAGCATTTTAAAGGCACTCAATGGATGTTTGGGGTGCAGTGCTGTCACCCCATTTAGGGTGTCACCTGTGTGGTCCAGACCCCCGCACACCCTTTGTGACGTCCCTGTGGAAAGTAGGTGTGAGAAACAGGTCGCTGTCTGGCCCTTTGTCAATCACATTTCCACGTCCCCTTTCACCCTGATCCTTTTGAGATGCCAGCTTAAGACTTATTTTTCTTCCGGTGAGGCCATTGACTCTGGTTCTTGGCCACAAATCTCCTTCTTCATCTACTCTCGTCAGCCATATGTGTGTATGTGTGGGAGACAACTCCGACAAAGACCATGCAAACAAGCTTTCGGTGCGTGACTCTTTTGGGGGAATTTGCAAAACAGCCCCAGGGAGTTGGGAAGAAGGGGGAAGGATGAGGTCTCGTACCTATAACTTGCTTGAAGGAAACGAGAAGAACCACCAGGATGAAGACCCCAAGGGGAGACATTCTCCAGAGAAGACAGGCTTTGTGTTTGGTCGGGTAGACTTTGCTTTTTTCACTTTCACTCTCAGGTTTCCTGGTTGGAAGGAACCCTTGCAGCACATGTCAGGACATGGCAGCCCTCTGCAGGACGAGAAAAGGAACTGATGCACCTGCTGAATTTTCGGGAGAAAGACACCTTTGCATGCAAGGTCTCCCCTCTCTGGATCAAGGATGGGTGGGCAACAGCAGTGAGCCCATGGACCGATTCGCTCTCTTGCCAAGTGCCAAAGCAAAACACAAAGAAGGAATTGGAAGAGGCCAGAAGACTCTACATCACAAAGGGATCAAGGGCTGCATAAACAGCTGGGGGTCCCACTTGATTCTCTAGCAACGCATCTACACTGTAGAAATAACTCAGTTTGATGGGAATAAAAAAATGAGAACCTCCTAGGTAGTACCAGTGTTCATCAAGTAGGTCTAGGAAAGGACTGAAAAACTTGAATAGTATTACTGTCAGTCGGACCTGACCACACTGGAGTAGGTGGGCCAAGGGTGCATCTACGCTATAGAAATAATGCAGTTTGATACTACTTTAACTGCCATGGCTCTATCCTACAGAATCCTGGGATCTCTAGTTTTTGTGAGTCACCACCACTCTATAGCAGAGAAGGCTTGTAAAACTAAAGCTCCCAGGATTCCACAAGATGCAGCTACAGTGCTTAAAGTGGTGTCAAACTATATTATTTCTACAGTTTAGATGCATCCTAGGGTTGCATTTTACCTGCCCTCTGCTTAATGTAAGAGATTGGAATGGCAGGCCAGGCATAAAGTTTGGCAAAGTACGTGGTCAAGCTGGCTGGGGATTTGGGGAATTGTAGTTCAAAAAAGTAACATTGCCCAGTTCTGCCATGTCCTGCATGGTTCCCTTCACATTTATACATGCAAATGCATATACTATCTGTGCAAACTGGTTAGACATTATGAACTGAGGCTTGGGTGAAGGGAATCTACATGAGTCTGAGAAGAAACAAATCTATACAGAATTTGTTTCAGCTCAAATATTAACCCATAACAATGTTTGGTGGTTTTTCTTCTTCTTCTTCTTTCTTTCGAAACACTGGAAACCTCCCAGGGAATGTCTTTCGCTCGGCCGGGTGTGGCCCATCTTGAACGCATGCCGAGTTTCATGCACCGTTGCCTGAACATCTGGAATGAAGGTGCTACCAACTCTCAGTCTAACTCTCAGACGGTGCTACTAACTCTCAGACCGGAACACATGAAAATGAAATCAGACTCATGAGGAATGAACTGACGGTTTTGTCAGCTTTACACATCCTTTTCCAAAAGCCGGGCTGCACATCGGAAGGGAGAAAGCCCAGGAGGGGAGGATTTGGCTGATGCCTGTCTCTTTGAGCAAGTGGGGAGAAATCATCGAGTTATAGAATCCTCAAGTTGGAAGAAACCCCAAAGGCCATCTAGTCCAACCCTGTGTCATGCATATTGCATACACAATCCCAAAGCACTCCTGACAAAAAGGCCATCCAGTCTCTGTTGGAAATCTCCAAAGAAGGAGACTCTACCACCCTTTGAGTGAGCGTCTTCCACTTTTGAACAGCTCTTACCTCCCAAAGTTTAGGTAGGATCTCTTTCCCTGTAGTTTCAATCCGTTGCTCCTTGTCCTAGTCTCTGGAGCAGCAGAATGCAAGCTTGCTAGAACATTCCCTTTACTTCTTTAAAACTTTGGAACAAATCCAGAATATCTTTCACCTGCAGCACCTGATCTTTCTTGACAGTGTCCCATCCAAGAAGTTAATTCCATTTAATTCCATGGGATTTGTAGAAGTGCATCCTAATGGATGCTGAAAAGGTGGCGATGCCTTCAAAAGCAAGGGCCACTAGGTGTCACTGCTTGCCACTCAAAATCCCATTCAATTGAAAGTGTAGTTAACTTCTGTCTTTCTCTATCCTTCATTCTTCTTCTCCAGGGCAGACTGATGGGCATCTTTTGTTTCCATGTAATGTGATGATCTCACTATTAAGTTTTTCCTTCTTTCCCCCTCTCCCCTTTTCTTTCTTTCTTTTCCTTTCTCTTTCTCTTTCTCTTTCTCTTTCTCTTTCCCTTTCCCTTTCCTTCCTTCCTTTCTTTCTTTCTTTTTCATGCACATGCTGAATTCACTAACTTTTGAAATATTCAAAAGCTTTTCCAAAGCAGACTGAAGGAAGGAGAGATTCTCCTCCACTGTCCATTTGCTTTCCATTCTCTCTTTTTTAAATGATTATGACTTGTCTAAGGCTGATGGGACTTGCAATCCAGCAAGATCTGGAGAGCCATATGATTCCTTTCCTTGTTCTCTAATGGGAAGGTGCTCTACTGGCTGCAACATTTTAGTTTGTCTTTCCTTCCCTTTTCCAGCCTTAACATATTCTTTTTCAACACGGTGTAGATCTGAGTTCCTTGTTTCTGAACAATCATTTCCACTGTTTTGGTCTGCCTCCAGAAGGTTATTATGAAGAAGAACATACAAGATAGGCAAGGCCTCAGCAGTTTGCTTTTGTCTGAGCCTACTGGGAAGGGCAAGACTCAGCCTCCTCCTTTCCATCCCCTGCATGAGTGAATTGATGGCAAAATGCATTTGCACTTTGAATTTCGTTTGCAGCGATTGAAGTAAGCTGAAGACAAAGGGCAAAGGTGGAAGGAGGAGAGAGAAACTGGGACTTCATAAAAGCAGCTGAAAAAGTGGGATGCCAGGGATAAATTGGAACTGTACCTGCCAAGTCGGGACAGTTGGAGGGTTTATTATTTGCATTCCCTGTTTGGGTTTATTTGTGTCCTTGTACAGGATGAGTTTCCTTTATCCGGAATTCCAAAATTCAAAATGCTCCAAAACCCAAAACTTCTTTTCCATGGGTAGCTGAGACAATGGCACCTTTGCTTCCTGATGGTTCAGTGTGCACAAACGTTGTTTCAAGCACACAGGTATTTGAAATGTTGTCTAAAATTGCCTTCAGGCTATGTGTATAAGGTACATTGTTGTTGTTGCCGTTGTTGTACGTCTTCAAGTTGTTGCCGACTTATGGAGACCCTAAGCAAGCCTCTCACTTGGGTTTCTTGGCACATTTCTTCAGAATGCCATTTCCATCATTTGAGGCTGAGAGAGTGTGACTTGCCCAAGGTCACCCAGTGGGTTTCCATGGCCAAGCCAGGATTTGAACCCTGTTTTCCGGAGTCTTCCGTCCAACACTCAAACCACTGCACCATGCTGGCTCTCTATAAGGTGTATAGGAAACAATGGAAACATAAATTAATTTTGCGTTTCAGCTTGGATTCCATCTCCAAGACATCTCATTCTGTCTATGTAAATATTGCAAAATTTGGGGGCGGGGGGATTCTGAAATCCATAAAATACTTCTGATCCCAAGGGAGAGTCAATATGTACTTTCTACAGCGAATTGGATGGGTTGCTGCTTTATGTGTCAGCCAGATCCGGACTTAAGCAGTGCAAAATGTCACCACCTCCTGTGTGCAAAATGAATAAAACAACAACCCAGAGGTCTTTAAAAGCAAAAGAGGACCCTAAGGCGTGTGCTGGCTAAACTTTCCCCCATACCGTCCCCCAGGTGTGTGTTCATAGCACAAGAGAGTTGATAGACGGGAGGCATTTCTAGCAAAGTCCCTGTGAAACCTCCTCCCCCACTTTGCAGACATAATGGAGGCATTTTCCCTGATGGAAAGTGTCCGGGATTAGGGCCTGGTTTTGAAGATCCAAAGCTAACATTCCTTCCAAAGTTGTCTCTCAAAGAGGCTTTTAACTGTTAATTGCCTGGAAACAAAAGCTAGGTCAAGCATCTCGAGATGGAGAGAACCCAAAGGCTGTATAGGAGTATGTGTGTGTGTGTGTGTATATATATATATATATATATATATATATATATATATACACACACACACACACACACACACACATAGTCCTATACAGCTTTTGGGTTCTCTCCATCTCGAGATGCTCGACCTAGCTTTTGTATTTTAATACATAGCTTTTGTATTGTTTAATATATATTAAAAAATAGTGCTGTGCCTGCAGTAGCGTGGAAACCAGGTGCTGGTGGCATGATATTCAGGGAAATGTTGCATTAAAAACTTATTTAAAAAAATAATAACAATTTAAGTAAGCAAAATCAACACAATGAAACGTAAAAGCACCCAATGAGATATTTTAAATGGAAGACAGATGAATTCAATTGAATCAACCGAAAAGTTATTTTGTAGGGTGCTAAGATTAACTCAGTTTGAATTAATGGGAAGCTTGGTTTTGTGATCTGAATTATTCCTTATTGGACTATTTGATTGTTTTTAACATCCTTTTGCAAACTATCTGGAGTTTATAGAAAGGAGGTGAGATGGAACAAGGAAGAAGGGAAAGTAGACAATGAATTGAATTTTTCTTTTGGTTTCGACCTTTGCAGTTACACTTGAGGATCTTGTCTAGTTTCTTTATAGCTGCCCTTCCAAGTCCAAGTCTCCTTCCTTGGCTGCAGTTTCCATTCTGATCAATGTTTGATCCTAAGTATGGGAACTCTTTAACTATTCCAATGTCTTTATCATCTACTTCAACATTATATGTAAATCATCCATGGTCATTATTTTTGTTTTCTTCATGTTCACCAGACAAGGAGCGAGGTTGCATTGACCACATTCCTGATTCTGTCAATGAAGCCACACTCCTGAGTCTGCAAGACCTGAGCAGGGCTGTGGATGATCGGGTGATTTGGAGGTCTCTCATTTATAGGGTCACCATAAGTCAAAGTTGACTTGGTGGCACTTAAGAAACTACCATGGGTTACATGTTCTCATGTCCTGTCTCTCTTCTGAAAGAGTCAATCTTTGGGCAGGGGTTGGGTGATTGGAGAAGGGCCATGGGATGAACTGGAGACTTGTGGCTTCTATATCAGGGGTTCATTCAATCTGCTCTGGGTTTCATTCCAGACTTTGCAATTTAGATGCCCAGCTTCGTTGGGCAATTGGCCCTGTTCTACATACTAGCAGCCCTATTGCCTATAAAGTAGCAGTCCTACCTTATTTTGGGTTTTAGTATGCCAGATGTGAGAGTCAGCATGGTGTAATGGTTTGAGTGTTGGACTATGACTCTGGAGACCAGGGTTCGATTCCCCGCTCCAGCATAACAACCCAGTGGTTGACCTTGGGCAAGTCACACTCTCTCAGCCTCAGAGAATGATAATGGCAAGCCCCCTCTGAAGAAACGTGCCAAGAAAACCCTACGATAGGTTTGCCTTTGGGTCACCATAAGTCGAACATGACTTGGAGGCACACAGCAACATGCCAGACGTCTGTGTTTTGTGTGCATAGATACAGAGGGTTATGTGAATTCATTGTGACTCTCACAATCCCGTTTGGAATTGATGGCAGCCATTAAAAAAAGAAACTTTCAGCAAGAGAGATGTCCCGCCTGAGGCAAGAACTGAGAGCTGGCACAGCTTCTTGATGATACGAGGAGAGGAGTTCATCGATCCAATGCTGGGTTTTCTGGAATGCTTGTCATGAAGAGAAATTGCAGAGCTGAGTTCATCATAGGCAAAGAATCCTCTGTGCAAATTCTAAGAATACTCTCCATACCCTGACCTACATTCTCACCCAAAGTGCTTCCACACTGGGTATTTAGCCACAGTCTGGGCTCTTGTTTTCACTCCATTTTTATGGGACACCAAGTGCTCTTGTCTTCAAACTGTCATCCCCTCATGATTTTCAGCATCTTCTTCCAAGGATGTATCTGCATTGCAGAATTGAATCAGTCTGACACTCCTTTAACTGTCATGGCTCCATCCTGTGGCATCCCAGGATTTGTAGTTTGGTGAGGTATATTTGGCCTGTCCTGTCAGAGAGTGTTAGTGGCTTGCCAAACTACGCATCCTAGAAGTCCAGAGGACAGAGTCATGGCAGTTAAAGTGGGGTCAAACTGCTTTAATTCTGCAGTGTGGCTACACCCCAAATCTTAGATATTTAGCAAGAATGGAAAGGTAGAACAAATCTTTACAGGGGTGGATCACTTACGTACTGAAGAGGACTTTTTCACCTGCAATAATCCCAAGAAAAATTAAAAAGTGAATCAAGGGCCCAGCTTGATTGGAAGAAATGCATTTCTGTCTCATATTCAGACAGCCAGGCTTTTATATAATAAGAGAGTGCTGATAGGGTTTCTAATAAGTTTGTGAAGTTTCTGCATGTTCTGATTATATATATATATATATATATATATATATTACCAAGCTATGCATACCAGACCAATGTTTTTGTTATCTGTCAGGCCACTTGTCAGACAAGCCATTTATTGTTTTCTTCTGAGTGAGCAACTTACTATATGAAGAAACTCCTGTACTCCTGTCTGAGTGAAGAAAAAGAGTTGTTGAATGCAAACTTTTGCTTGCTAGCTTAGCAGTTTTTGATAGAGTTCCCTATTAGCCATGACAAATATTATGTTAAAGCTTTGACACAGAAATATTTGTCATGGCTAATAGGGAATTCTATCATGTTAAAGCCGATAGCACCGTAAGAGATCCAGTGTGGTGCATTGGATTTCGGCTCTGGAAATGCGGGTTTGATTCCCTGCTCAGCCATGGAAACCCACTTGGGTGAATCACACTCTCTCAGCCTCAGCAGAAGGTAATGCCAAATCTCCTTTGAACAAATCTTGCCAAGAAAACCATGTGGTAGGGTTGCCTTAGGTTTGCCACAAGTCGGAAACAACAATAATATCATAGCGCCTTAAGCAAAAGTCAAAGAAAAAAAAGCCATGTTAGATTCCTTCCCCTTCAGTGCTACTCATCCTTCCAAAAAAGAGGTGTGTTTCCAGTAAGTCAGGCAGGTGAGCCTCTTGTCACATGTCTAAAACATAGCACACTTTTATCATTACCACTTCTCTCTCTGCCATTTCGTTGTATGAGTAGTAGAGAGGTAAAGAAAGGCTGAAAGAAATACTCATCCCTGACAAATTTTGGCATTTTGATGCTCTGAGAAGCCTCACCAAGGAATGTCTCACCCTTTCCAACTTCCTGTTGCAGGTGTGAGAAAGAAAATATGAAAGAAAATTGCTGCTCGGCCATGGAAACCCACTGGGTGACCTTGGGCAAGTCACACTCTCTCAGCCTCAAAGGAAGGCAAGGGCAAAGGCTTGGCCCCATCCCTGCTCCAGTGGCAGATAAAAACATTCTTGTGGCATCAGGCTTTTTCAAACTGACAAGGGTTGGGCTTTAAAGGCTGTGTCTTGCAGATTTTAAGGTCTGTATAGAGTTTTTTTGTTTGTTTTTTAAACATACCTTACATTTTAATGCATAGCTGTTTTAACTTTTAAAATTGTGGATTTAAATTTTGGATGTATACATTTGAGTGCTTTTGCATTGTTTTAAAATTGTATTATGTTGGGTTTGCTGTTTGCCGCCTTGGGTCCCTATGTCGGGAGAAAGGCGAGATATAAGTAAATCTAATAATAATAATAATAATAATAATAATAATAATACTCTCTCTGAACAAATTCTGCCTATAAAACCCTGTGATAGGTTAGCCTTAGGGTTGCTATAAGTCAGAAATGACTTGATGGTACCCAACAACAACAACAACCCACTGCATAGGGCTGCGACACATTTCTTCCTATGAGTATCCACATTTCTTCCTATGAGTATCATTTTGCCATGCAAAATGAAATGGCTTGACCAAGGTTGGCCTACAAAGATAAAGTACTGTGAGCAAAAGCCAGACTGCCCAAGGGCTGACCAGATTCACTCTATGAGCCAAAGATCAAGCAAAAGTGTGTCAGTCTTCTTAGCAATGTCCACTTGTACTTTGGTACTCTGGGACAGGAAGGTAGGAACCATACCTGGCACGGAACAGCCCTTCCCGCTTACTCACCAGAAAAATAACTACTTATACTGCCAAAAAAGGTGACTCGGTTTGCAATTTTCTTCCACAAAATGGGAAATCCTGAAAAGTCACTTTCCCTAACCTGGCACTCGCCATTTGTTTCAGAACACAGTTTCCATCATCTCCAAACAACATTAACTGAGGATTCAGGAAGATGGGTGGACAAAAAAAGTTGGGGAATGCTCCTCTATAGGATATATTTTTTTGCGGGAAGCAAACATGCCATTGATCGCTACATCCAGAAGTACTCGAAAACAGTGCTCCAATAATAAAGGAGACCCCCCTCCAAGTTTCAATTTCTTGTAATTTGAATCCATTGGTTTGTGTTCTAGTCTCTAGAGCTGCAGAAAATAAGTTTGCTCCATCTTCTCCATGACATTCCTTCAGCTATTTAAAGATGGCTATCACGTTATTTCAAAGCTATAGCCATGTTAGTCTGTAGAATCAGTCTGTAGAGAGATCTTGTCGCACCTTTGAGACTCACTGAAAGAAAGAAGGTGGCAGCAGGAGCTTTCCTAGACATAGGTCTACTTCCTCAGATAGAGGAAACCCTGCCTTAGGGTTGCCTTAGGGTTGCCATAAGTTTGAAATGACTTGAAGGTACATAACAAGAACAACAAAATATTGGAGACTGCTGGAAATCTTAGTAGGAAACAACCATGGATTCATTCACCCCAGAATAAGGCATTGTTCTAGGAAGTAATTTCAGAAGAAGTAACAATCTGGTCACTTTCGATTTTAACAAAATGGTGGGCAGAATCTACCAAGATCTCTAGACTCTTAGCAGCTGCTTGGCCTTCTTCTCATGGGGTGTTTCACCCACTGAGATGAATGGAAACATCTCAGATATATCCTTGAAATTGGTGGTGATGGTTTTTTTTTCCAGATTAGTAGAAACTAGCCAAGAAAATTCCATTATAGGTTTGCCTTAGGATTGTCACAAGTTAGAGAATGACTTGAAGGCACACAACAACAAAGAGATGGTGAATCCACTCCATGTTTTAACCCAGGTTTGACAGGAGCTATCCTTCTGAAGCGCTGAATCGATTTTGCAGGATGGGATTTGACTTCTTGGATTGCATCTTTAAAATTCAGACTGAAACCCGGTTCGAGCCACTGCCCCACTGAGGTGGAGGCCAGCCCCTGCCGCTGGCTGCGGAGAGTTTCACCATTCACACCAGAGAAAGCAGTTCAGCCTAGCATGAACACTGCATGACCAACTTTGCGTTATGAAAGCAGGGGAAAGGCGATCATTTTTAAAAAGCCTCCTTTGGGTCGCCTGCTTCTGGTTTTGCACTAATGCAATTTCACCCTGTAGCAACAGATACCACTGTGTAAGAAGTCCCATCTGAAATATGTGCCCTCTTCTTCCCCTCTGGCAAATTTTAGAAGAGGATGGAGTGGGTAAGACTTCTCTGAATCAGCCCATGAGTAAAACCTCTCCTTCCTTGTCTTTCTCCCTCCACCTTCTCACCACTTCATCACCACTTTGTCATGCGCTCCAGAGACAGTTTCTCAGGGCAAAGGGGAACAGCAACCAAAGGCACATGGAACAACCAAGTCATGTGAATAGGATCCATCTGTGTCAATAGATCGGGGACAGACCTTGTTTTTTAAATACCATTCTCTAATCAATCATTCTCTTAGTTTTGTCCCAGTTCTAATTGTTTTTTTTTAAATTGTATCTAGCATCCGGTGAATCTGTTGTGTCTAGCATCCTGTGAATTTTTAAAATTGTGTCTAGCATCCTGTGAATTTCTGAATTGTGTCTACCATCCTGTGAATTTTTTAAATTGTGTCAAGTATCTGGGGAATCTAGACAAATTCAACCTAGACAATGAAGAAATAGAAGCAGTAAAAGAATTCCCATAACTGGGGTCAAATATTGATAGAAATAAGGACTGCAGCCAGGAAATTCAGAAGAAGATTAAGAATGGGAAAGGCGACTATGAAAGAACTAGAGAAGATCCTAAAATGCAAGGATATAAAACTGAGCACAAAAGTCTGAATTGTATAAGCCATTGTATTCCCTTTTACCCTGTATGGATGTGAGAGCTGGACAGTTAAGAAAAAAGATAGGGGGAAAACCAATTCATTTGAGATGTGTTGCTGGAGAAGAGTGCTGAGGAGCCCATGGATGGCCAAAAAGACAAACAGGTGGGTCCTAGCGCGGATCAAACCAGAAATCTCTCTGAAAGTCAAGATAACCAAACTGAGGCTGTCATACTTTGGACACATCATGAGAAGGGACAACTCATTGGAAAAAACCAATAATGCTAGGAAAGGTGGAGAGAAGCAGAAAGAGACCAAGGCTGCATGCTAGATGGATGGACTCTATTAGGGAGGTTATGGGTATGTGTTTGTAGGAACTAAGCAGAGCAGTGGAAAATAGGGAGTCTTGGAGAGGTCTCATCCACAGAGTCACCAAAGGTTGAGATCGACTTGGGGGCAGTAAACAACAAACAACAACAAATCATTCTGTTAAGTATTTATGTCAGCATAAACTGACATACAAAGACGTAAAGGTGAACTGTGATGATATGCAACATCCGCATTCCCAGGAGGGGAGCAGAGTCTTGGAAGATTACTACACACAGCTTTTAAACTGTTGTGGGCCTTTGCAGACTGCTAGAAATAGTGCAAATTGAGTCCACTTGTCCTGGCTCAGTGCTAGGGAATCATGGGAATTGTATTTTTTTCTGAGACATTGAGCCTTCTCTGTCAGAGAGCTCTGGTGCCACAATAAGCTACAGTTCCCATGATTTCCTAGCACTGAGTCAGGGCAGTTAAAGTGGACTCAATTTGCACTATTTCTGGCAGTCTGCAAAGGTGTGATTAGACCTGGAAAAAAGCAGCTTCGGCAATACTTATTGCAAGGCATTGCCTCTGACCTGTAGCTGCTGTGTTCTCAGTGCATGGTTAGGGCATCCCTTTCCATTGATGGAGGAAACCCATCGATGAGCTTGCAGTCTTAAAATAGCAACTTTTTCAATCTCTGAATTGGAAACACTAAAAAATATATTTGCCCAGCTACCCTGTTTGTTTCGTTTTGTGTCTGTGTCCAAATGTTCATAAACACCCGAAAGAGGTTGTTAGGAAAGGGTGTGACATGACAAAGATGACATTTTTGGAAGTGGGAGGCAGCCTCTGCTCCTTCTTGCTTCACTCTGCTCTGCCCAGTGAAACTTCCCATACCTTCCCCCTTCTAAACTCCCACCCGCCCCGTTCGTTCTGGAGGTGGAAAATAAGACAAGAGAGAAGCCGCTCCCTTTCTTTGCAAAATGAAGTCAAATCTAACTTTATCAGGATGTGTGTGGGGCTGTGGGTGGGAATCAATCCTTCAGTCAAGGGCACCTCTGTTAAGGGAATGCCATCATGTTTGTCCAGTTGGAAGAGATAGACCTTTGAGTTTCTCCCATCACCAAGGGCCACACAACTAAAGGGCTATGATCCCATTTAAGCTCTGATGGCTTCAGACACACAGGCTGCATCGGCACTGCAGAAATAATGCCATTTGGAACTGTTTTAACTGCCACGGCACCATCCTATGGAATCCTGGCATTTGAAATTTGTTGTGTCAGCAGAGCTCTGAGATAGAGATGGTTAAATAGGTCACAGATCTACAAATCCCAGGATTCCATAGCATTGAGCCATGGCAATTACAGGGTTGTCAAACTGCATTATTTCTGGAGTGCAGATTGGGTCCCAGACATTCACAAGACACACAAACACACTTTTCAAGACAGTGCTCTCAGCCTAAGATTCCTCCTCCTTGCTTTGGAGAGCCATGCCAGACCCTGAGATCAGGGAATCATGAATCAATGAAGCAGTGCAGATACAAGCTTAAGCTCCAGCACAGAAGGAGAGGGTACCTGCTAAGGGCAACAGGGAAGCATTAGCAGGCATTGTATGATGACTATTTGATGTTTTTAATGTGTTGCCTTCTTTGTATTAATATTGTATTTTATTATTTTGTAGAATGTACGCCATCATCAGGCTTTTAAAATCTATTTTCATCTATTTTATTGACTGTATGTACAGCGCTGTGTAAATCTACAGTGCTATATAAATAAACTGTAATAATAATAATAATAATAATAATAATGATGATGATGATGTAGTACTTGGCCAGCTTTCTTGTGGCATCATCTTCTTCAGGCCTGGTTTGTACTATACTGATTTGGCAGGGACAGCCTTGATTAATTAATTCTCTGTCACCCCACTTTTGGGGCTACTTTTGAAATGTCCCAGTTTCTTTCTCTGCCTCCTATCTCCCCCCTTTGTTCTCAGCATACTTCAAATTAAATTCCAAAGTGCCAAAGTTGTTTGCACCCAAATTAGTTTGCACACCACATTGGCTCTCTTACAAAGCATGTATGAAACATAAATGAATTTTGTGTTTAGACTTGGGTCCCATCTCCAAGATATCTCATGATGTATATGCAAATATTCCAAAATTCAAATAAATAAATAAATAAATAAATAATCCCAAATCCCAAACAAGTATTTCAACCTGTATACAGACTGCATCTGAGGAGGTAGACTTCAGTCTAGGAAAGCTCATGCTGCCAACTTCTTCCTTTCAATTAGTCTCAAAGGTGCTACAAGATCTCTGTGCACATTGATTTTACAGACTAAGACAGCTAGTATCTTTGAATTCTGTATTCAGACTTATACAAGATGCCCCCAAATCCTGTATTTTTAGAGTGTGGGGCCTTCCCAAAGAAAGAAATACGTTGAAATCCCAAGTCACACCTGAATGTTCTACCTGCCATCTCTCACAACCAAGTTATGGAAGTGTGAAGCACCTTTGTCGAGATCTCTGAGGAATTTTTTTTGGGGGGGAGGGAAAGGCTTTGCAAAGGTTGATTCTCACCTCCGTAATGTGTGCAAATTAGTGGAGAGATTAAGCAGTAATAAACCACAAGTGGGAACAAGCCCAGTTGGAGATGCGTGTGACAAACACCCACCAAGCCTGGGTATTAGTGCTTCTTGCCATAAATAGGGAGGACTGAACGGAGGGGGAAATTGTATGTGTGTGTGTGTATTTCCCCCCTTCTTTCGCTTGCTTTCCTTAATAAAAAAGTTTGAGGCTTGACTTCAAAGTCTTGCAACTGTGGTGCAAGGAGGGGATTCTTCAAAGCCTCCGAATAGCTTGGGGGAGAAGCAGGAGGATTGCCCACCCTCTGAATTGATATATCGTGGGATTGTTTTTCACTTGCAAGGTTTTTCCCATGGCCATTTCTATATGCAAGTGGTTCTCTTCCTAATATATACCAGAGCAAAGGAGCTGGGCTTTGTGGATGATGCCGGCAGCTTCATTCCCATGGATGGGGGGGAACAGCTGAGAATCGATCCAGGGCCATATGCCAGCTGGGCAGAAGCCAACAGAGGGCTAGGCCAAAGCTAAAGGCAGACGATCCACCCCATTTCTCTTTTTCCTGGCACCCCATTTCCTCTCTCTTTTTTCGACACTCCCTTCTTCCTATCTCTCTTTCTCACACACCCTTTCTCGGCCTTCCTTCCAACCCGGCAGGCTGAAGAAGGAGAGACAGATCTTTCTCGCCCATTGCTGTTGTTGTATGGCTAGTCGTTTCTGACTTATAGTGACACTATCACACGGTTTTCTTGCAAGATTTGTTCAGAGAGGGTTTGCTGTCTTGGCAAGATTCTTCAGGGGAGGGTTGCCTTTGCCTTTGCCTTCCTCTGAGGCTGCGAGAATGTGACTTGCCCAAGCTCACTCAATGGGTTTCCATAACCAAGCAGGACCAGCACATAAACCAGTACATCATGCTGGCTCCACATCCTCCAACATTTCAAGGGGCTTGAGTGTTGGTTACGACTCTGGAGACTAGGATTCAATTCTCAGCTCAGCACACAGCAACAACAAACACTTGATGAAATTCTTTCTTTTTTGTAACTATGAAAGGTACAGAATCCAACTATGAAAGGTACAGAATCCATCAATTCCATATTAAACCTGACAATCTTAATTTTTAGGAGACCGCTTTCACCTTGAACTTTCTCCCCCTCATCCTGAGAATGGGAAAAGATGGGAAGGAGCCAGAAACTCAAGGAAATTTCCTGAGATCTGGGAGCCTTGCCTGGGTAAGAGATGTCCAGTCAACAGTGGCATATCTGGGGTTGGTGTTGCCCAGTGTGGTGGGGGGCAGCAGTGGGGGGCAGGCTGCCTTGGCCTCCGGAGGGCTGTGTGGGCTCTGGCATGGTTGCTGGGCAAAGAGAAAAAGATGCAAAGCCCTTTCTTGCTTGCCCAGGTGTGACACCCAGTGATGTGGACTGGAGTCAATTGACTTGGACTTAAATCATTTCAATGACTTGACTCAGACTTGACTTGGCAAAAATTACACACTGACTTGACTTGAGACTTGTATATTTTTAGTGGTTGACTTGCTGGTGCCATTCACATTGAGCAGCAGGCAAGATCTGCCCCCAGAGCGTGGGGCAAGTTTCTCGGAGGGGACCAACAAATGGGTTAGGCAATGGACTTGAGGTGGAAGGATCCTTCTAAAGCTTTTGAAAAGCTTTAGAAGGATCCTTCCACCTCAAGCCCATTGGAAAACTTTTGAAAAGCTTTAGAAGGATCCTCGGATGTGCAGTGGGGACAAACTGCAGAGCAGACCTCAAGCCTCACCTCAAGCCCATTGCTTAATGTGTTTGCTGTTCCTCTCTGAGAAAAGCACTCTGTGTTAAAAGTTGGCCTCCAGACTTGAGACTTGACATGACTTGACTCAACTTGAGACTTGAAGGGAGAGAATTGAGACTTGACTTGACACTTGGACTAAAAGTCTTGAATACATCACTGGTGACACCCCCTTCTGGGGTGTCATCCAGTGCAGTGTGAACCCCCCACACTCCCATAGTGACACCACATCCTGTCAGGAACGAATATAGCTTCTTCTTTCCTCCTCCTCCTCCTCCTCCTCCTCTTCCACCTCCCTGTGAGAGGATGGGGTGATAGACTTTGCTAGCATTTGGAGCCTGATGCTCCAACTTATTGCAGAGGCTGTGGGTATGTGTGCAGTCCCCAGATGTTGTTTGGACTGCAACTCTTATTATCCCACACCATGCTGACTATGGAGGCTTGGAATGAGGAGAGTCACAATGACAACAGAGGATTACTTGGGACAGTCCCTGCCAAGTTAGGACAGTTGGGGGGAATGCATTATGAGAGTCTTCAACCCTGACCTTTGACTCTGCAGGGCTGGGAATTTTGCTGGACTATAATTCCCAGCAGCCCCAGTCAGTGTGAGAAACGGTGAGGGATTGGCAGTCCAACCACATCTGGAGGGCTGTGCGATCCGCACCCTTGTGGCAACAGAATTAATGTGAGCATTGTGTGCAAATAATGTCGTGTGTGTGTGTGTGTGTGTGTGTGTGTGTGTGTGGTGCACCAAAACCAGCCAGCCCTTTTGCTTCAGGCAGACCCTATGTCAGAGGCATTATTTGGGACAAATTCTTTGTTGTCATAGCAATACTCAGGCAAGATTACCAAACGCCCAGCTGATGTGGAGACCTGGAGAGGTACATTAGCATCTCTCTAATTATTCTCTGCCTTCATTAAGGGAGAAGGGAGGCCACTGACATGTCTTTTTTTTTTTAAAGTGTAGGTGTGAGGGATGATAAACATCATCTCTCTTGAAGAGCGATAAGGCAATTCCGGCACTCACAACTGTGAGGATTGTTTGTTGCAATGGCTTTCTTTCTCTCTCCATCTCCTTGGGCTCAGGCAAACAGACCAACCCAGGGGCAGGGAGGAGTGGGGGGGGAACATGCTTTCGATTGCATTTTTTATCGCATTGAGTGAAACTTGCTTCATCTGCATAAAGCCAGTGGTACTGGAGGCTTTTCCATGGGCGGGAAGGGAGGGGTGCTAAATCCCCATATCCATGCATCTCTAGTCTCTGTTTGCCAGCAGCTGCAGCTACTCCGCTACGGGGAAAACCATGACGTACTGTGCCACAGAATTAGGACTTCCAAATCTCCAGGCCTGGCCTTGAATCTCAGGGTCTGGCCCTGATTCTTCAGTCCTTGGGAGAGAGGGAAGAATCCCAAGGCAAGAGTGCTGCCTTGGAAAGTGTGTGCAAAGGGATCTTGGGGCACCTTTGAGACTAATCGAAAGTCCTTTGCAGCATAAGCTTTCACAGACTGGATCCACTTCATTAGAAATTTGTAACATATACTTTTGTAGACTTTGCCTACTACATAATCCCACCCTCCAATCCCCTACTTTAAGGGGATAGGAGGGCGGGATTATTTGGTGAGGGAACGTTTTTTTAACTCTGTTTGTTTTTAAACTGTTGTACCCCGCCCCGATTGCCATGCAGAGGGGCGGGTTATAAATAAAAATTATTATTATTATTATTATTATTATTATTCAGAAATTTGTAGCATGGATTCAGAAAATACAGAAGTTTAGCAGACACTTTTGGAGACTAGGCCTACTTCATCAGAAATTTGTAGCATATACTTTTGTAGACTTGGATCCATTTCATCAGAAATTTGTAGCATAAGCTTTCATAGACTAGATCCACTTCATCAGAAATTTGTAGCATAAGCTTTCGAAGACTGGGCCAATTTCATCAGAAATGTGTAGCATAAGCTTTTGAAGACTGGGTCTACTTCATCAGAAGTTTGCAGCATAATCTTTTATAAACTGGATCTACATCATCACAAGTCTGTAGCATAAGCTTTTGTAGACTGGGTCCAATTCATCAGAAGTTTGTAGCATAAGCTTTCATAGACTGGGTCTATGTCATCATATGCATCTGATGAAGTAGATAGTCTATGAAAGGTTATGCTACAAGCTTCTTTCTCTCAGGTAGTCTCACAGGTGCTATAACTTCCCTCAGCAGACTGAGCCAGACTACACAGGTTCGTCTTTGAAAAGCCTGTGCATATCTATTTTCCTCACTATAGAGACTCTGGGGGGTTGCAGACTGCCAGAAATAGTGCAAATTGAGTCCACTTTTAAGGTTAGGGTTAGGGTTAGGGAATCATGGGAACTGTATTTTATTGTGGCACCAGAGCTCTCTGACAGAGAAGGCTCAATGTCTCAGAAAAAACCCAGTTCCCATGACTCCCTAGCACTAACCTTAACCCTAAAAGTGGACTCAGTTTGCACTATTTCTGGCAGTCTGCAACCCCCCTCTGTCTTTTCCGACTGAATAGCACTCTCTGATCAACTGCAGGTGATGCTTAATGTGTTGTGCTTAGCGACATCACTGGAGCTGCCCCTTTCTAACATCCCTCTGGTAACATCACCAAGGCCTGTCCCCTGTGACATCTCAAGGGGATCATTCCCAGGTCTCAGATTTTGGTCTAGTGGTGTCACTAGAAGGGGGGTGCGGAGGGTTTGGCTTGCACCAGGTGACACCTCAGAAGAGGGACGACACCTGGTTGGACCTTCTTCCCATTGCGGAGTGTGTTGCTTTTCCCCCTTCTCAGGTCAAGAAGGACAAGAGGAGGCCGAGTGGGTATACAAATACTTTGTAATTAGGAGCTTATTCTTTCTTTTCTGCCTCTCATGTTGAAATAACAGCTGGCATTGGGGACGAATGCATCTTTATTTGGGTGGGTGGTGGTAGGGATGGAAAGAATATTCTCAATTATTTGCTCCCAGGTTGAAAAACGGGTTTTCCAACAGTTGGGAAACCCAGCTGGGGAAAATAACAGAACAATGAGAATTTTGCATAGTTTTCTCCCGGTATTTGAACATCCTGAAGTGTTATGCAGGAATCATTTTATGGAGAAAAACGTATTATTAATGTAACTCTCCCCCAGTCTTATGTTGTTGTTGTTGTTGTTGTTGTGTGCCTTCAAGTCGTTTCCGACTTATGGTGACACTAAGGCAAATCTATCATGGGTTTTTATTTTATTTTTTGGCAAGATAGGTCAGAAGGGGTTTGGCTTTGCCTTTGTCTGAGGCTGAGAGTGTGCACCTTGCCCAAGGTCACCCAGTGGGATTCCATGGCCAAGTAGAGATTTGAACCCTGGTCTCCAGAACTGTTATCCAATGCTCAAACCATAACACCGCAGTGGCTCTCAAAGTCCTAAAAATGCACTATTCCCATCCAGGTTTAAATAAATACATAAACGAACAAACCATAAACAACCAAATCTGGACTGAACATGGTTAGTGTCGTGAAATGCTGACAATGCTAACATCATGACATTCTGTGTGTATGTGTTTTTTAAAAAATAGCATTGCTACTGGCAACAAAATAAGTTATTTGATATAACATTTACTTGTTATTTCTGATGGGAAAGGCATTCATGGGAATCTGTGGGTATTTTTGTTCATCTTCAGTCCGCTTTCAGTAATTTTTAGACCGTCATTTAAAAAATTAATTGAATAAAAAGTAAACACTCGTAGCATATTCAATCACAAAGTAGCACAATGAGTAAGTGTGGTGTACTAGTTTGTGTGTTGGTCTATGACTCTGGAGACCAGGATTTGAATCTCCATTTGGCCATGGAAACCCACTGATGACCTTGGGGAAGTCACACACTCTCAGCTTCAGAAAACCCCAGGTTGCCCAAAGCTGGAAGTGTCTTGAAGGCACCCAACAACAAAATCATTAGGACATGAGAGCCAATATAGTATAGTGGTTAGATCATTCATCTAGGAATCCAGGAGACCAGAGTATGAATCCCCGCTCAGGCCTGGAAATCCATTGGATGAACATGGGCAAGTCACACTCTCTCAGCCAAAAAGGAAGGCAGTGGCAAACCTCCTCTTGCCAAGTAAACCTATGAGAGAGAAATTCCAAGTCAGAATTAATTTGAAGGCACACAACAACAGTGAATAAAACATTAAATAAAAGTCAGTGTTGAGTTTTTAAAATAATATTCCGCTTGCAACCTAGCTGATGTGTAAATTCCCTTACAACATGGTTGTGTTTCTTGGGCCTTGTACAATGGAAGTATACAGCTCACGCTTCTGTAAGCAGGTTGCCACATGGCCTAAATCCTGTTGGTAAAATGGAACAGTTGAATCAATGGGATTTACTTACACACATTGATTCACCATTCAAGAACTGATTCAATGGGTCAACTCTAGTTAGGAGTAGCCAGCAGGATTCCAGCCATGCTCTTGCACATTCTTGGATGAGGCGTAACTATTTGTCATTGTCTTGATTTCATGGGGTTGTAGAAAGAGACACCATGCATTCTGTTGCACAAGACAACAACAAGTAAGCACAGATACACAATCAATTGCACAATGTCAGTATTCAGCAGAAGTGTAACTATGGGTGCGTCTACACTGCAAAACTAATGCAGTTTGACACCACTTGAACTACCATGGCTCCATCCTCCAGAATCCTGGGATTTGTAGTTTTGTAACAGAGCACATGACAGAGGAGGCTAAATGCCTTTGTACAATGACAAATATCAGGGTTCCATAGGCTGGAGCTATAGTACTTAAAGTGGTATAAAATTGCATTATTTCTTTAGTGTAGATCAGTGGTGTGGTTTCCAAATGTTGGTCTTCCGGGTGTTTGGGACTTCATCTCCCAGAATCCCCTGCCAGCTTGGTCAATAATCAGGAATTCTGGGAGATGAAGTCCAAGAGATCTGGAGGATCAAAGTTTGGGAATCACTGGTGTAGATGCATCCTATGTGAGTGTAGATTTGCACAGCCAAGTAGGATCATGGCCTCTAAATTCTGCAAGTCAGTGTTGCGCTGAAATGGTTTGAGCTTGTTCCTACCTCCTCCTCAAAAACCAGCTAAAAAAGACTTGGGAAGAAGGGAGGAGCATTTTGGCTCCCTACAAGGCCAGAATATCGGTTTGGGTTACGTGCATGGGTCCCATCTACATGCCCTTCCACATTTCAAAGATGAAAACTGGGATATGTGTTGCCAAGCAGCTTCGTGTGATCAAGATAGCAAAAATTATTGATGAGGGAGAACACACAAACTGCAGTGGTTTGCTTTTGCCTGAACCAACTGGGAAGGGCAAGATTCTGTTCTCCTCTTCGCCTTGCTGAGTTAACTGAGTGCAAGCTCCTTTTGCACCTCAAAATTGCAATGCAAGCGGAATTCAGTTTGCAGAAACTGATGTACCGTATATACTCGACTACAGTTGCCCCTCTGTTTTCGTGCGGGATCCGTTCCAAATCCCTCTGCGAAAATGGAAATCTGTGCATATTCAAGCCCCATAGGATTGAATGGAGGCTTGAATGGGGATGCAGGGGCATGCTGCAGGAGTGCACCCCATTGTATGCCCCTCCATTTGTCTATTTGATCCAAAGTCCGCGAAAATGGAGGGGCTACTGTATAAGTCGACCTCATGTATAAGTCAATGGCAGGTTCTGGGGCCAAAATTATGGATTTTGATATGACCTGTGGATAAGTCGAGAGTAAAACCTAGGGGCATGTAACAAAGGATCTAAAGGACGAAGCGAAGGAAAACGATGCCCAAAATGCCAATGTCAGTGTTTCCAGGACAGTTTACATGTTCGCCTTTCACCAGGGAATGGTTCCTTTTAAAAAATAAGAGTTAATATACAGTACTTACACTGATCCATGGATAAGTCGACTCAGGTTTTTTGGATCTATTTGTTGACTAAAATTTCTAGACTTATACATGAGTATATACAGTAAGCTGATGACAAAGGGATAAAATGGGAAGAGGAGAGAGACACTTGGACATTTCAAAAGCCGCTGGAAGAGCGGTCGGAGGAGGATTATTTGGGACGGTCTCTGCCAAATTGGGACAATTGGAAGCTATGCCTATGCCACCTAGAAATGCTAAAGTCTTATGGCCTGGGTGAGGTGGGCACAAGATCCTTGAGCAGAATGAATATTAGCTGAATGTTACCTTGAATGCCGATAGTATTTGGACATATGTCAGGAGGCCTGAGCGATGGTTGTTTTTCCAAGGCAGGTCTACCCTTTAAAGTTGAGAACATTGTATTCTGAAGTCATAAGCACCAAGGAGGAAGAAGATCAGATGTTTAACTAGCCTGCAGGCCTCCGAGGCCCTCGCACATTGTGAAAGAGCATTCTTAGCATGCAAAGCCGGCGTTAAGCAACGATGCTAAGCTAAGGCAGGTGTTGCTCTGCGATCTTTATATGCATATATATATATATATATATATATATATATATATATGTCTGGCAGAGGAGAGGGTGTGCTGTGGGGAGCAGTTATTATAATTACAGCGTGCTAATAATTGCTAGCAATGCAGCTAACTGTGCCATGCATCCGCCACAGCCCTCTTCAAAGGCCGGCTCCAACAATTGCTAATTAATGACGCCTTCCGTTGTTTTGCAGATTCAGATTGTGCTATTTTAGAAGGCGTGTGCAAATAGGAAAGTAACTTTGAGAGAGAGGCTGTCATCTGCCACGGCAAAGGCCCTCTTACAACATTGAGCCAAGTGGCAAAAGACGATCCTGAACAGCCAACTAGAAGTAACTAGTTACAAATAGTGAGTTGCTAGTAAATGATTCCCCCCTCCCTTTTTTTTTTTTTGGCAATAATAATTGAGATCTAATCTGCACTGCAGAAACAATGCAGTTTGGCGCCACTTTAATTGCCATGGCTCTGTGCGATGGATTCCTGGGATTTGTAGTTTGTTGTGGCACCACATTCTCTGACATAGAAGGATAAGTCTCTCCCAAAACTACAAATCCCAAAATTCCATCGCATAGAGCCACGGCGATTAAAGTGGTGTCAAACTGCACGAATTCTGCAGTACAGATTAGACCTGGGACTTAATTAGGTTACATTACAGCTACAATACAATGCATTATAATATCTCTTTTGCAGTAAAACGGTGTTGTAGTCCAAGACTCAAACCACTACACTATGCTTTCTCTCAATATGACCTTAGCTGTGTACTCATTTCCATCTCGGTGGGGCTGTGAATCTGCTCTGTGTTTTAGTTTGAGCTGTAAAGGAGGTGTTCACGGTGCTGAACTTATTTTTTGGGGTGTGTGTGTGTGTGTGTGCGTGCTAAAATTTGTCACCCTGGATAGCTGTGCCTTGACTGGATGCACTGTTCCACAGCCATAGAAGCCACCAGCTGCCAGGACCTGCCACATCTCCTGTTTTATAGAGGACAGTCCTCTACTTGAAAGGAAACCAAGTGCAGGCTGCCCTCTGCATTTGCGGCATTGACTTTTGCAAATTCACATCTTTGATGAATATTTTTTTTTCTCTAGAAATCTCAAAGTGTGACTCTGCCAGACGCTGATCATAAAAGTCACACTGGAGGATCCAGAGATCTAGGCATTTGTTGGTCCTCCAGTGCCCTTCACTCTCTGCAATGGTAGAAAATTGTGAACTGAAGAAAAATTTCATGGGGGGGGGGGACACAGAATTCTTAGCGCCCTCATTTTGCACCCGCCTATAGCTACTGGTTTCCTGCTTCCTGAAAAACAAACAAACCGAGTTTAGAAAACAGAACTCAGGATGGCTGCTTGCAAAAGCAAAAGAGGACACTGCAAAATGTGATGTTGCTTCTGTCCTGAACCCAAGGGCACCAGTGCCTTTGCTATGGCCCAGGTGAAGTAGTCCCCTGTCCACCTCCAAAACTCGCCGAGAGAAAACCCGACAGATCTGAAATCCCACCGTCAGACCCCCGGAGCCCAACCCGGCCCCATCCCTCTCTGCCTGTCTGATGCATTACGGCTGACAGCAGTAATTTTTAATGACAGATACAGAATTCACCTTAGGCAAAAGAAAACAGAGATGGAAGTTTCCTGTGGGAAAAAGATGTTTTTTTCAAAGAAGCACTTAAGAGTTTTCTTCCCCTCTCCTCCTCCTCTTTCTGGTTTCTGTCTTTAGGGCCTGGTTTCAGGAGGCCCAGATGTACCCCAGCTCTCGGAAATCCTGAGAAATCCCGAATGTGATGGGATTGGGAACGAACGTCTTTCTGCATCCTCCAAGATCGATGCCCAAAAGCCAAGGGTACATGCATTTTTGCCCCCTTTGGGATTGCCCCCTGGTCTCTATTTGCAAATCATAGGATTGTCAGCCAATTCAAGGCTCCCTTCTGGTGATTTAAGTGTGTGGGTTTGAATCAGATAAGGAGTGCTTAAATGTGGAAATATGTGCAGACAAAAAACAAAACAAAGCAAAGCGACCCAAAAAACAACATCCACTCCAACATTTCACACATGAAAACCAGAACTAACGTGGCTGAGCAACATCAGGATGATGATGATGATAATGATGATGATGATGATGATGATGTCAAGATGGCCAAAGTGATTAATGAGGACAGAGACACAAGCTAAGAGAGGTTGCAGCAGTTTGCTTTTGCCAGAGTCTACTGGAAAGGTGAGATTCTGCCCTCTCTTCTCTCTCCTCTTCTCCTCTTTCCTTGCTGGTTTAATGGAGTGCAAATTACTTTTGTGCTTTGAACTCAGTCTGCAGCATTTGAAGAAAGCTGAGCACAAAGAAGGAAGGTGGGAAGAGGAGAGAGAAACTGGGATATTTTAAACATAGCTGAGAAAGTGGGATGACAGAGGATTTATTGGGACTGCCCCTACCAAACCAGGACAGTTGGAGGGTGTGAAAACCAGAGTTTGGGAGTGTGAGTAAATCAAGAAATATGCCAAAATCAGGGATTCAATATAGGCAACGCTTTCCTGCATTGTGTTCAAAGCTCCGGAGTTGGCCGTGAAATGCTCCAGACAATAGGACTGGCCCTAATGTTGGGGCAATTGCCCAAGGAAGACATGTTCCCAAGCCATGCTCCGATTCCTCCAGCCATTCTCCTCTTTTTGGAGGACAGTTGCGTTATGCCACGCAGGCTGCCTTGCAAGGTGTAGCCCTTAAACATCTCCCTGCAGATGGGGTGAAGGGTGATGTTTTGCCCTTAGTAAGTCAAGCAAGAAAAACAGCATGGTGTGGCGGTTTGATCATTGGACTATGGCTCTGGAGACTAGGGTTCAAATCCCTACTTGGCCGTGGAAATACAGTGGGTGACCTTGGGCAAGTCACATTATCTCGGCCTCAAAGGAAGACAAAGGCAAGCCCCCTTGGAACAAATCTTACTAAGAAAACACCGTGATAGGTTCGCCTTAGAGTTGCCATAGGTAGGAAATGACCTGAAGGTACACAACAATACAAGTCTTCATCCCCAATATCTACACTCCTGCCTATATGGCAGAAGAAAGATCTACAATTCTACTTAGAGTCTATATAAAGAATAAAAGGGTGGAGGCTGTCTTATCCTTCATCTCAGGCCAAAAATATCTCGAGCCAGCTTTACTAGCAGCCTCATTCCTCTTTCTCAGTGAATATTTTCCCTTTCAGGGCGAGGGGGAAATCAGGAAACTTTCTATTGTGAATTTAAAAGAACAACAACAACAACAGAGTTCAACTTTAGATGGTCCTTATTCTAAGCACCCTTTTCCTTCTACAATCCTGGCATAGCATTTCAAAGCTATTCTGACTGATAAATTGAACGGATTGTTTGCAGATGAATAACAAAGATGGCATTTTAGCTTTGTTAGTCATTTACGTAGCCCAGTTGCAAGTGTACAGTAGATTCCGAAGAGTTCAAAATAGTATGCATAGAATAGATGATGATGATGATGATGATGATGATGATGATGATGATGATGCGTGCCTCGAAGTAGTTACCAATTTATGGTGACCCTAAGCCTTTAGTGTATATGTAGTGTACATATATGTAGTGAAACTCTCACTGTCCCTCACCATTTGCTATGTTGGCTGGGGATCATAGGACTTGCAGTCCAATAACTTTTGCTTGGGGTTGTTCTTACGATGTGTCTTCAAGTCAACCCGGATTTATGGCAACCCTGACACAGGGTTTTCTTGGCAAGATTTATTCAGAGGAAAATTGCCATTAATCTGAGGCAGGACAAATGTGACTTGCCGAAGGTTACCCAGTGAATTTCCATGGCTGAGTGGGGATTCGAACTCTGCACTCTGTCCCAGTTGCTGGTCCCTGTAGAACATTTACATGCCATCTTTGGAAGAGGTTTGAGACACTGCTATTTGCCTCCTCAAAGTGTCTACCGACTCTCCCTTAAAAATAAAATAAAACTTTAGTCGAAATAATCAATAATATCCCTCTGGAACATCTTCCAATAAAATGGGTCAAGACAGACGTTCTCCAAAAGAAAAGCTTTGTGCATAAATGGCCGACAACACCTTTCTCCTGTTTTGGAGCTACATGTTGCAAGATAAGATCTGACTCTGTATCTTCTTATCTCAATCCATGTCTATCATGAGTGACTAATTGGTTTAATATTGATGATATGTATGGTGACATTGTGCAGCCCTTGCTTCCCTTAGGAAGTATTTATTGGATCCACATTACCATGTTCAATTAGGTTTATTCTTATGTAGAATATAGGACTGCAGCCAGAACCGTGCCTCTTTACCAAAGCGGATGCTAATGTATGCAGCTATGCCTCACGCGGTGTAGTGGTTTGAGCATTGGACTATGACTCCAGAGACCAGGGTTTCCATCCCGGCTTGGCCATGTATACCCAATGGTTGACCTTGGGTGTCACACTCTCCCAGCCTCAAAGGCTGGCAATGCAACCCTCCTCTGAAGAAATCTGCTAAGAAAATCCCATGATTGGCTTGCCTTAGGGTCACCATAAGTCAGGCATGACTTGAAGGCACACAATACACACAACCCTGGGCAAGTCACACTCTCTCAGCCTCAAAGGATGGCAATGCCAACCCTCCTTGAAGAAACTTGCCAAGAAAATCCCATGATTGGCTTGCCTTAGGGTCACCATAAGTCAGACATGACTTGAAAGCACACAGCAACAGCAATTACTTAGCAAAACTTCTTGCAAAGAAATTCTTTTTTTTTTACAGTCTTTTTAGTCCTCCTAGTTCTCACTTAATCTCCCGGACTTCTGTCTAGCTGGAAGGTTTATTATTATTATTATTGCAGCATGAGCCTTGAGAGGATTGTGAAGGAGGGCTGGAGAAATATAGATTTTTGATGCTGAGTTGCAGCAGATATCTGCAGTTAATACAATAACTGCAGGTTGTTCTGGGAAAGAATGGGTCTCTACTGTATTTGATCTATTGTCGGTGTGTGTGCCTGCCTGCAATGAACCAGCTAAACAGCAGCTGCCTCCACATTCCTGTACTAAGTATGTGCAAACAGAAAAGAACAGAAAGAAAAATGGAAAGCAAATAAATCTGCCTTACCAGCTACCCTTAGCATGATTTTTTAAAAAAGTACAGATCTATAAATCATAAGAAAAGGAGGCTGGTGAAGAAAAATATCATCCCTGGATGCGTTCTGGAGGAAACTTTCAAATGGTCTTTAAGGAGTTCAAAATATTTTTCTTACAAGGCTACCCTGACCTGGTTGTTTCATTTCACATGTGCATATTGTGGGTTTTTAAATAAAAACTGTGCAGAAACTTGTTGAACTGTCCTTCTTTTTGGGGGAAGCAGGAACCCATCCCTATTCTTTCCAGGTTATTTTTACCTCTGAAAACAAATGTTTTATTAAAGGAATAAAGCCCAGGAATGCACCAACTTCACTCACTGAGGTATACCTGTATTTTCCCATTCTACTGCTTTGTCCAAGTTTTGGATTACATAGAGTAAAGATGGCATTTATGTCAAAACACCTGAAACCCACCAGAACCCCAAAACCCATTTTGAGAGGGACTGCAGTGGAAAACAGAGATATTTGGAGGTAATATAGGGTTCTGGGTGTGATATAGTAGTTTGAGCATTGAACTATGACTCTGGAGATCAGTCTTTGATTCCCTGCTTGGCCATGGAAATCCATTGGGGGAATTTGGGCAAGTCACACTCTCTCAGCCCCAGAAATCGTATGGCCTGAGGATCGTCAAAAGTCAGAAAATGACTCGAAGACACACAACAGCAACAACATAGGGGATCTGGGGTAGTTGTGCAGGTGGACATACTATACATATTTTTCTTCACCTATATTGGGGACACATTTTGGAGACAAACATTTCTCAATTGCAAACAAATGCACTGTTTTTTTTTTTTTTTAAATAACTTTTTGGATAGTTTGGAGGCTTTGAGAGGCTGATAGATGGCTTCAGCGGCCACAAAAATAGGATGCACTATGTCCACCCCTGTTCTAGTAGCCAAATGTCTCGGCCAATGCAGAGTTTGCAGCCTGTCGCGGCTTTATTGCCTTCTTTGTGGTGGAATTATACCCGAGCGATAAATGCGCAAGCTCAAAAGCTGCGCATAAAAGGTGTGCGTCTTCTCTGGGGTGAGTTCCTTTCTTGGTGCTGCTTTCTCTCTGGATGGTTATAGTGTGGTAGGAGGGAGGCTGCTTTTTATACTCTCCCCCTCCCTGAATACTTTATGGTTGTCTTTATGGGTGTGTGATCTTTTGATCCTCTGATAATCTCTTGTTTTTAATCCTAGCTAATTAACACGGAGAGTTTTGCGCAATGGCGAAGCAACTGAAGCAGCTCCTCCGTGGAAGGCTGAAAGGTGTTTCCATCCCTCTCCAGTTGCTTTGATTGTATTCAGTGATCTTAAGATGAACACACACATCCCTTCCTACATTTCACAGATAAGAACTGGGACACATGCAGCCGACGTACATCAGAATGTGGTCAAGATGGCAAAAGTTCCTAATGAGGAAGAAAGGACAAGAAAGGAGAGGCGGCAGCAGTTTGCTTTTGCCTGAGCCAACTGGGAAGAGCAAGACTCCCCCTGCTCCTCTATTCCCCCCCTACTGAGTTGAATACAAACTACTTTTATACTTTGAACTTATACAAAGACGAGAGATAGGTAAGAGGGGATCAGAAAGTAGAAGAGGGTAAGAGGATGTAGAAAGATGTATAAGGAAGAGGAAAGTAGAAGAGGATAAGAGGAGGCATGAAATGAAAGAGAAGAAGGAAAAGGAGACGGAAAAAGATTGGAAAGGGGAAGAGAGGGAGATAAGAGATAGGAGTGATTAGAGTAGGGAATAGAGAGAAGGAAGATAGAAAGGAAGGAAAGGATAGATCACACGACTTGATTGAACATGATATTGAAAAGACAAAGAAATGTTATTTTAGTAGGAATTATAGTTTTAT
This sequence comes from Phrynosoma blainvillii, assembly GCA_026167975.1. Taxonomy (NCBI): domain Eukaryota; kingdom Metazoa; phylum Chordata; class Lepidosauria; order Squamata; family Phrynosomatidae; genus Phrynosoma; species Phrynosoma blainvillii. Next base: position 28,046,330 of record JANUYF010000008.1, read on the forward strand.
TATACGGTCAAAGAAATAGAATGTCCTACTATAATTTTGATGAGTTAACACAATTATGATGGAACTATAATTATACAGCAATATATGAGATTGTAATAGTAATATGAAGATGGTGGAGGGTTTTGAATGTATAAATGTATTATGTTTTAATCTGAATATTTAATACTTTTTTTTTAAAGGGCAACTGAAGATCCTGGGTACCGTGAAAGAGACCTTGGTGGGGATGCACCTGAAGAGATCCTCAGTGGTTTTTAAAAGCCAGGTGGCCTTCTCCTCCCAGGCCGCCGCTTCCTGCCTCAGTCGCCCTTCTTGTCAAGCTAGTTCCTTCCTTCTCTCTGTTTTTGGTGAGGGTGGTATCTTGGGTGGAGAATGGTTGGGATTTTTGTTGTCGTCGTCCTCGTCTTTCTGTTGAAAGCTGGCCCTAGAGATGGGAGGCAACAACATCAGATAAAAAGCATCAAACTGTCATTGCCGGAATTAAGAGCAATGATGGGTTTGCTGCAGGGGAAAAAAGAAAGGCGAAGGAAGGAAGGAAGGAAGGATCTCTCCCCCGCCATCAGACCTCAGAGTAACCCTCTATATACTTAGAGTACCGGCCACTTAATAATATTGACTTATAGCCGTGTTTAAAATTAATTTTAATGTTAATAACAATTTAATAATTTTAAGGGGTGTGTGTTATATGTTTATTGTAATTTATATGGGACTGTATTTTAATTGTAAGCCGCCTTGATAGCCCCGGCTAAAGGTGGGATATAAATAAATTTATTATTATTATTATTATTATTATTAGGAAGGAAGGAAGGAAGGAAGGAAGGAAGGAAGGAAGGAAGGAAGGAAGGAAGGAGGAGAAGTGCCCAAGGATTGCTAAGGAATTAGTAGTGTAGCCAGGAAAGAACATGAGGAAATAAATTCTTCCAGAACGCAGACACAAAGCACGGAAAACCCATAGAAAACTATAGCAAAAGTTATGAATGGGGAAGAGCACATGAGCTAGAGGTACTGCAGCAGTTTGCTTTTGTCTGAGCCATCTGGGAAGGTTGAGATTTTGCTCCCCCCGTCCTCTTCCTGTGCTGAATTAAATGAGTGGTTTTTCCAGTTTCTTCCTCTGAAATGTCACCCACGGCACCTAGAACTGGTTGGCAGTCTCCCATCCTAGTACTAACCAGGGCTGATCCTGCTTAGCTTCCAAGATCAGCTAGGATCTGGAGCCTTTATTTCAGCCATGGTTTGGGTCGAGGTTACCTATTGGATCACCTACCCTTGTATAATCTGCTTCAAATGGTCAGATCCTCTGGCAAACATCTGCTTAAATCAGCCAAAACTAGGTTGATGACTATTATTTGGATGAGATTTTCTTCTACTTTCGCCCCTAGAATGTGGAATGACATACTGGAGAAAATTTATCCATTAAAGATGCTCTCTGCTGTAACAATTTTTATACATTTGCAAATGATAAATATGTAAATTATAAATGTGTAACCAATAAATACAAATTTTACAGTACGCATTGATTGATTGAACATGTATTGGTTTTGTATACTCTTTGAACTAATGTTATGCATCTAGCTTGCTGCTGCTCCTCATATATTTTTTCTTTTTTAACATTATCATTTTATCATATATATTCATATATATTTGAAATGGTTTGGAGACTTATTCAATAAAGATGGATATTCATGCTGCTACTCACCTCAGTCCATAGGGACTGGCGGTTTTAATAATGTGTATTATTAAATGTAAGAAGGACCAACACTAAAATAGAATTAAACTTCCAATGACAATAATTTACCAATAGTTTACGATACCATAAAAATGATAAAAAAAGCAATGTTAAAGCAACACAGTTTGTTCAAATGTCAGATTTTGAAATCTGTACTCCCCCAAATTGCTGACTTTAGTGGCCTCAGGCTTGCCATTGTTTCTTAGCCTTAACTTCACAGCAGGGTTGTTGTGAAGACAAAGTGGGCAGCATGGGGGAGAGCCTTGTAAATAATGTTTTCCTCCAAGGAAAAATAGGATATGTGTCATAAACCTTGCTAACTACACTTCCATCCTACACTACCTCCCATCACTAAATGGTGCTGAATATATTTAGGCTGCACCTGTTGTTTTTTGGGTAAGTTTACTCCAACCAACAGGTGCAGCATGAATACAATGCAATACTAATATAATAATTCTATAGTGATATAATTTAAACAGATGTAGCATTCAGACAAATAAGGTCTCTGGATTATCAGACAAAATATTCAGAACAGCTAACTAATATATATATATATATATATATATATATATATATTCTCAAAAAATGATTGCATGTAAATTGCAGAATTAATGCAGTTTGACACTGCTTTAATTGCCATGGAATTTGGGGATTTGTACTTTGAGGAGATATTTAGTCTTCTCTTTTCAGAGAGATTTTAAATTGGCTTGGTTTCTCTCACCTTTTCCCACTTTTTCCTCATTCAATTTCTGCAAATGTGAGCTGCAAGCTTAAAAGTAGTATAATAATAATAATGAGTTTCCTTGGCAAGATTTGTTCAGAGAAGGTTTGGCAATGAGGCTGAGAGCGTGTGACTTGCCCAAGGTCTCCCAGTGGGTTTCATGGATGAGCTGGGTGATCCTGGGCAAATCACATGCTCTCAGCCTCATTGGCAAACCTCCTCTGAACAAATCTTGCCAAGGAAACCCCAGGATTGGGTTCCCTTTAGAGTTGCCATAAGTCGGAAATGACTTGAAGGCACACATACAGATGTAGCTTGAGAGTATACTACCTTTAAACTTGCAACTCATCTTTGCAGAAAAGGATAGGTTCTTTAATTCTGCTTTAATTTTGCAGTGCGGCTACATCCTCAAGCAATCGCATGACACCAACAGGATAGTGGCCAATGTATTTTTAAGTGGTTTTTCTCTCTTCCTTGATTGGGTCTTCCTGCATGGCAGAGGGTTGGAATGGATGATCTTTGAGGTCTCTTCCAACTCTAGGATTCTCTGATTCTCTCTCTCTCTCTCATTCTCTGTCTTTAAAGGAGTTGCTTTCACAACAGCCTCTCCAGGCGCACAGTAAAATCAGGGTGTTGTCTTTTATGACTCCCCACAATCCCTGTTATCCAGTCACCTCCGGGAGACTGTAATGATCCCAGTATAATGTAATACAGCCATTCCAAATCACATTGCCTTTGTGATCTTATGCAACGAAGGCCTACTTCCTCATCTATGCAGATTTCGTGATTCCCCAAAATAAATAAATAAATAAATGCAATAAAAACATTAACCGTGAAGACACCCAAGGTGCTAGTGTAGGGTTTAATTACTTGGATTGGTTTTAATTAAGTTGTTTGTTAACCTCGGCACTTTCTTTAGGTTCACAGAGCAGCTCAACTAGGCAGGAACCAAATAGCCTGAGGTCTGCCTGAGACATATCTCCTGTTTATAGGGCTAATAACAGGTTTGGGGACCACTGTGTTTGGCTCTCTCCGTCTCTCCTTTGACCTTATTTACAGCCTTTCTATTCAATGCTGAAGAACAGCTGTTCTCTCCGCAGCCAATGGATGAGACGCCAGCAGGACACCGACAGGACTTGTGTGGATTACAAGTCCCATAATCCACCAGCCAACATCCTTCATACTCACTTGCCAGCGAATTGCATTTCTAAGTCCACCTTGTATTTCTGTAAGTCCACAATTAAAATTCAAAGAACTCTTTCATATGTTGTTCATGTGAAGCGGTCATCCCATGAGAGTGAGGATGGGGATTTGGGTTTTCGCCGTTGGATACATGGCTGTCTGGCCTTATTGGCAACAGAATGGGAAAAGACTTTGCGGATGTAGCCACTTTTGTGTCATCCATTGGGTACCCCAATGACCCAGAAGCCTGAAGTGTTGAAGGATCTCCCTCTCTGTGTAGATAACCAGAGTAACAGAGATGTTTCATGTCAGGGTGACATAGTGGTGTGAGTGCTGGACTAGGACTCTGGGAGAACAGGGTTCGAATCCCTGCTCGGCCATGGAAACCCATGAGGTGTCCTTGGAGAGGTTGCAGCCTTTGAGGAAGTACAATGCAAATCTCCTTTGAAAAAAATCTTGCTAATTAATATTTGGGATTTCTGGAGGGGGTGGATATGGCCCAGCAGGGAACCCCGGCTCACATGCATTTGCCCATCCCAAGCTAGTAGAAGAAAGAGCAGAAAGATCCATCATTCACCTCAATGGTTGTTGCACTTTGCAAAAATCCTAGCTGATGATCCCCCTCCAGTAGTGTTGAACCTGTGTTTCAACTATCAGTTGTTGTTGTTGTTATGTGTCTTAAGGTTGCCTCTAACCGATGGTGACCCTAATTGTAGTTCCCCCCCCGCTTTGGGTAGGTCCTTTGAATGTTGAGCTGAAATCCAGAGTGACTTTATCACCTCACTGATAGTAAAGCCTCCAGCTGCCATTGACAGATATTATTGGACTGCAGTTCCCATCAGCCCTAGCTAGCATTGCCAATGCTGAGCGGTCATGAAAGTTGTAGACCATCGGCATATGGAAGGATGCAGGCATCCCATCCTTGCCATATAGTAGGATCACTTCTTTAAAGAAGCAAAATCTTCTTTTTAGTACCAATATGCAACAGAGTTGGATTCTTCTCTGCACATACACACCTTGTACTCCATTAGTCACTAAATAATTGTGTTGTGGGCTGTTGCAGCAACAAAAGGGTGTTTTTGTGGGGCTGAAGGAGGAGACATGCCATTCTGATGGAACTTCATAGTATTTTCAGAAGATGTTGGATGCCCATCTCTCAGGAATGCTTTAGTTGTATATTCCTGGACCAGATTTCCTTTGAGGTCTCTTCCAACTCCATTTCTCTGCTTTTATGATTTTGTCCCACTGTTGTCTGTGATTGAACAGGTTTTGCAGGGTGTTTTTAAAATATTACACATACAGCCATGCACACACACACAGACACACCCTCTAGGTGACCAAAAATAGGATTGAGGGAAATTAAAAATAAATGTCAATGCACTAGAAACAACAGGGCTTCCATCACACCACGTTCAACCCATCCTCTTCTTTCTCATCTTCAGCTAAAAATAAAGCCAGAAACTTTTCGGTTTTGGCTTCTATCACACCACAGGGAACGTCAGACCATGATGGCACTGTGCAAGTATCTTACAGATTTTGTAGGTCTGTAGACAGTCTTTTTTGCTCCTTGGGATGGCCCTATTTCAGATTCATTTACTATTTGGGGACAACCCCACCTCCCCCTAAAATGTTGCCCAGGAAGGATTCTTCTCTGAATTCTTTGCAACCACGTGTAACTGATGAGAGCCAGCAAGGCACAGTGGTTTGAATGTTGGACTATGATTCTGGAGACCAGGGCTTGATGCCCCGCTCAGCCATGAAACCTACTGGGTGACCTTGGGCAAGTCACACATTCTCAGCCTCAGTGGAAGGGAATGGCAAACCTCCTCTGAACAAATCTTGCCAAGAAAACCCCATGATAGAGTTGTCATGAGGCAGAAATGACTTGAAGGCACACAAGAACAACAAACACGCAACTGGCCGCTGCATATTATTATTATTATTATTATTATTATTATTATTATTATTATTATTATATGGGTTTTTCGGGCTGTGTGACCATGTTCTAGAAGAGTTTCTTTCTGACGTTTTGCCAGCATCTGTGGCTGGCATCTTCAGAGAAAACTGGAATGGAAGGGAATGGGTCTATATATACTGTGAGACCCTGGTAGTATATATAGACCCATTCCCTTCTATTCCAGTTTTCTCACAGATGCTGGCGAAACGTCAGAAAGAAACTCTTCTAGAACATGGCCACACAGCCCGAAAAACCCACAACAAAACTATATACACTTCTGCTTCCATTGTCACCTATTTCCACTGGCATCATTGTGCGCAGTCTCTGGCTACCAAATAAGATGACCTGGAGGTAGCTTTGTAGAGCTGTATGGCTCTGTTGGCCTTGTTGCAAGCCACAATCACAGCTCATGATCCTGATCTCACTCTCTGACGGGGGTTTATGAAGCCACAATTCAACCTGATGGCAGTCCTAACCCTTACATTACATCTAGCACCACTTATTTACTCAGCCCCTCGGTTGGTGGAGGTTCCTCCAAGCGCTGGAGAAATCATCCATGTTCTCAACTTTGTCTCACAAGAGCATAAGTTACTCCACATCAATACTTAGGCTGCTTTGAGTAAAGCAGGTCAAATCCCATCCTAATCCACTCATGCCATTGAGCAACAGTTGGGCATAGGTAAACATTCCTTTTAAATAAATATATATATATATATATATATATATATATATATATATATATATATTGTGCCTGTAGGCTGCCAGCACATGCCCCATGGCAGGAGCTTCGGTCACCTTCATTCGTTCTTAACCTCCCCTTTGATCTTGTGCACAATTGTTTTGTTTTGCAGTCGTAAAAATTTTCCAACCCATTTTGTACAACTTGAGACACATGTGTTTTTATGTCCCTCTCTTTCTGCCGTGGCTTTTCCGTGGCTGCAGATTCTTCAGGTTCACATGATGATGATGATGATGATGATGATAATAATAATAATAATAATTTTTAGCATGCATACAAATCAAAGGGCCCCTTTCAAAAAGACAGTCCTAAGAAACCTGTGGCTAGTCATCATGGTGTAGTGGTTTGAGTGTTGGACTATGACTTTGGAGACCAGGGTTCAATCCCCGGCTTAGCCATGGAAACTCACTGGGCAAGTCACACACTCTCAGCCCCAGAAAAAACTCCATGATAGGTCTTCCTTAGGATCACCATAAATTGGAAATGACTTGAAAACACATAGCAACAACATGGCCCCTGGGATTTCCATGTTCTTTGCCAAATCTGGGATGTTCAAAATACTTCGGGTTTACTAACTTTTATTTTTATTTTTTAAAATTGTTCATTTTATGGCATTTGCACCCTGCCTTTTGCAGCACATGCCCTCAAGACAGCTGACAACAATTAAAGGCAATCAAATGCAATAAATCATGGTACTAAAAATAAAATTGCAGAAATAAAACCCAAGCAAGCTATCAAATAAAACATGACTGGTCTTTGTCAGTGTGCCCTTAGCTGTACCAGATGTTCATCCTTATCTAGCAGCCATGAAAAGCTTTAATTTGGTGATTTCTGTAGGCTGAATTGTCGCTAAAGGCACTGAAGCCATTTGGCCCAGATCTCTCTTTTTTCTGCCCATTTGGTAACCCTAAATGATTCGATTCTGGGTGAATTGAAATTCACTCAAACTTCCCTCTTGACTCTCTTCCTGTGCTTTAAAGAGCAGCCTGGCAGGAATGTAAGGAATACTCACCAATTTTCTGATGCTCAACAAGAAAAAGTATCTTGTCCATCTCTATTATATTGTATAGTCTAATCAACCATTCCTCTAATGTTGGTACTTCTTTGCTTTTCTATTTTTTTGCAATTACAGATCTTGTTGCGTATATCATATAAAATATAATTTGGCCAAATTTCTTTTCATTTTCTTCGTTTATCATTCTTAACAAATATGTGGTGGGCTCCATGCATTCTGTACAAAATTCAGTGTCGAGCAAAGAATGCGCAGAATATAGTTTTCTGTGCAAAAAGGTTTGGGCGAACACCTTTTGCACAAAACCCTTGCTTTTTGGGGGTTTTGCTCAAATGAATTTTTCCCAAAAAGGATACTACAACTCTCAGAGGATGTATCCGCATGACACAGTCATAGCACTTTGAAACTCCATCTCCATACTCTGACAGTCTTATTTGTCTTTGGTTGACATGACACAACATTTTGACAGTTTTGAGAAGAGAGGCGGAAGGAAGCCTCCCTGAACTACAAGCCTGGGCCTGTCTGGATACCTGTGCAAGTCCACCTGTCATCGGTTGCAACAGGTTCCATGGTGTGTCACATTTTCGGCCAGTGTTTTGGGATAAGCCATGGATTACGGAGAGACAGAGGGGTGTAGCGGTCTGGGCAATGGACCACAATTCTGATGGCTAGGGTTCGAATCCCCATTCAGCCATGGAAACCCATTGGATGACCTTGGGCAAGGCATACTCTCTCAGGCTCAGAGGAAAGCACACAACATCATTTCTTCTGAAGCCAAATTAATTCACATACATAGATTTTTTTTTAAAAAAAAGGTGGGTGCACACTCATGTGTACATTTAGAGTGTACAGTAGGCCTTCCATATTTGCTGGGGTTAGGGGCACAGGACCCCCATGAAAGTAGAAAATCTGCAAATAATAATAATAATAAAGACTACTTTTTTAACCCAAAAGAACACCTCTCTAGGAATCTCTAGGTCCTCCAGCAGAATTCTATGGTCAACATTTGCTAGAATTTGACCACAGAATCATGCTGGAGGACCTACAAATGCCCAGAGAGGTGTTTTCTCTAGGAATCTCTAGGTCCTCCAGTGCACCTCTATGGTAAAGTTCCTTCAGAATTTTCCTGGAGGAGCTAGCGATTCTGAGAGAGGAGATATTAATCAAATTCGTAAATAATCAAATCTGCAAAAACCAGAGCCACAAACGTGGAGGGATGACTGTAGTTCTATATTTTGACTGTAAAATAAATTAAATAAAAATAAATACTGCACCACAGTATTTTTTTAGGTGGAAGAATGAAAAACTGACCCTGTACAATGTCTTTCAGAAGCTTTTGTCAGCCTTTGCTAGCTGTGCCGTGACATTGCATGCTTTCCTGTGCGTTGTTATCCTCAATGCCATTACTTGTGTATTTATTTATTTATTTTTGCACTCCTTGCACAAACAACAACCATTTATTGCCAGCATTTATTCCTCCCCGTCCTTTCTATCACAATAAACAAAGTGGCTAAAGATCATAGAACACAAATCGATGGCAATGCTCAGGATGGGAAGGGTGAAATTCACCGATTTTTGAGACATTGAGGCCTGAAATCCTGCACTGAAGAGATGTAGTGTCCTTGCTTATACGTGTCTGTGTCTCATTTTGAGAAAGAAAGCACAACTTTACCACTGCATGCATATATATATATATATATATATATATATATATATATCTCCATCCTGTCTCCCCCTCTTGCCTTGGAGGTTTGCAATGTTCACAACCATTATTTCCATGGAGGGAGGCCATTTGAGTCGGGAGCAAAGGCGTCACCGTCCGCCTCCGTGATCCACAGATGCATGCAGGTGCCCAAGGCAAGAGAAGGGAAGGAGCTTCATCTCAGAGAAGCAACAAGGATATGGTTAGCCATAAATAAGGGCTGCCGTTTATGGCCACCTCTTACTCCATTTCTCCTGGGAACGGCCCAAGAAGGAGAAAGATGTCCAAAGATACCCCAGATGCTTTAGGCACCTGCCTTCGAGCCACGGAGGGAAGAGAATGCAGAAGCTGATCTCTCATTTCTGTGCCTTTAGGGGGGGAACATTTCCCCTCTCTTGCAAGAGTTCATTGTGTTGCTTTTCATCCTGGCCTGCACACACCAAGGAGACCAAAGGAACAACAACAATAGGTCGCGTATACAATGTCCCACATTGGTGTGAGGGAATATATATATATATTAAAAGAGTTATTCCCTCACACCAATGTGGGCCATTGTATACACAACTTATTGCTGTTGTTCCTTTGGCTTTGTTGGCGTATGCAGGCCAGGATGAAAAGCAACACAATGAACTTGTACAAGGGAAGGTTCCTTCAACCTCTCTTCTCAAAAATGTCGAAATGTTGTGTCATTGTGTCATGCCAAGACAAATAAGACTGCCAGAGCTTGACAATATCAGTATCAATATCGATCTATCTGTCTGTCTATCTATATTGTTGTTGTGTGCTGCCAAGTTGTTTCCGACTTGTAGTGACTGTAAGGCAAACCTCTCATGGGGTTTTCTTGGCAAGATGTGTTCAGAGCAGGTTTTGTCATTGCTTTCCCCTGAGGCTGAGAGCATGCGACTTGGTCATGGTCACCCAATGGGTTTCCATGGCCAAGCAGGGAATTGAACCCTGGTTTCCAGAATCACAGTTCAACATACAAACCATCATGCCGAAATATATATATATATATATATATATGTGTGTGTGTGTGTGTGTGTTGTTTTTCCCTCCATGGCTTGCAGGCAAGTGCCTAAAGAAAACACACACACACACACACACACATATGAAAGCATTAAGCATTGTAGGTTAGTTAATTTCTGCTTTCATAAAATGTGTACATTATATTTCCTCTGGTTATCAAGTATTGGTTGTATAGTATCAACAACAGCAACTTGGAGTCATTTGGATCAGACCAAAGGCCTAACTAGTCCAGCATTGTCTTCCCACCATGGCCAACCAGCTGTCCCAGTAAGAAGCTCCCCAGGAGGATATGGGAACCACTACAAGTTCCTACTTGTGTTGCCAAAATCTAACTTCCCTTAAAACTATTGGCAAAATAAAGCCATTAGGACTGCTAGTAGCCACTGTTAGCCTTCGCCCTCATTGGGTGCATCTACACTGTAGAAATAATACAGTTTGATGCCACTTTAACTGCCATGGCTCCATCCTACAGAATCCTAGGATTTGTAGTTTGGTGAGGCACCAGCAGGCTTGGGCAGAGAAGATGAAAGACATTGCAAAAGTACAACTTCCAGGATGGAGCTACAGCACTGAATGTGGTGCCAAACTGCATTATTTTTACACTGTAGATGCACTCATAAATGTCTCCAATGTCCTTCCATATCCTTTGCAAGTCGACACCCCTAACTACAACTTGTGGCAAATTCTGCAGCTTTATGGCACAATGTGGGAAGAAGTATTTTCCCCTATTTTTCCTGAATTTCCCACTTCTGATGTTTACCTCTAGTATCGTCATTTTTAATTCTCCTGTATGAATATTTTTAACATCTTTGCCTAATGAAGAAGCCAGAGGTGCTTGGAAATCTTGTATGATGTATTTTGTGCTTTTTTTAGTTGTTAAGAAAGGTATCACTGTTTTGTGGAGGTGTATTTTGAAATATTTTGCTGCATGGACAACATGGCTACCTCTGAATACGTTCCTTATACTATTAATTTTCAGTCCTGAAAGGACCGTTCATCTGAATGGTGATTCCTAAATGAAATGTTTGAAATGTCTTAAAATGGCCACTTTTACCTCTCATACTTTACAGAGGAGAACTAAATAGACAGATAAAGCATTTCTTTCTTTTTAAATGTGAATTTTTACCTCGGAAGATGAGTGAAATATGTGCTTGGTTTGCCACGATACTCATCTTTCACCTGCGCACAACTCAGGTGGATTCTTTTAAAATGTTTCCGCTGCTTTCCAAATGTGAATGCAATGCTGTTTTTAACAAAAACCCAGCAAAACAGATGAATTTAGGCATAGCTTGGATTGCATGTCACATGAGGAAATGCTGAAGGGCACATGGAGCATGAAGAAGAGATTTGTCGGCATACTAATGGGACAGAAATTTGAGCTATCTTGGAGGAGAAGCAATGCTGTTTACCAGAACTATGGCGAGAAGGACATGGGGGCAACTGGGTTCAAATTGCGACAGTTTGGTTGACGGTGAGGAAAGGCTGTGTAATACTCAAAGGATGGTTGGAATGGAGCCATGGGGAATGGAGGAATGACCTCTATGTCTTCCTAAGGGCCAGTTCCTGTCAGCTTTGCCACAACTGGGTAAAGCAATATATTTTAGTTGCCTGAGGTGCTTCTCTTTGGGATCAAGGCAACCATGAGTGGGCAATAGGGACAGTGGAAAAATTTGCTTGTACGGTTGAATTCAGACTAAAAAACTGTCTTTTGAGGAGATGGATCAAAGTCGGTGGTGGCTGATGGCTTCCATGTCACTGGGGCAATGGATCCACTCTTGGTTTTATTCCAAACTGTGAAAGAACTGTCCAAATGGTTGAACCTTACATCTCAAATAGAGGCCAACATGGTGTAGTGGGAACCAATGTGGTGTAGTAGTTTGAATGTTGGACTACTGTTCTTGAGACCAAGGTTCACTTCCCCACTCAGCCACGAAACCCACTGGTTGACCTTGGGCAAGTCACATGCTCTCAGCCTCAAGGGAAGGCAATGGCAAACCTCCTCTGAACAAATCTAGCCAAGAAGCCCCCATGATGGAGTCCACTTAGGGTCGCCATAAGTCAGAAACAAGCAACAATGGTGTCATGGTTTCAGCCTTGGACTATGACTCTGGAGATCAGGGTTCGATTGCTTCCTCAGCCATGGAAACCTACTGAGTGACGCGGAACAAGTCACACATTCTCAGCCCCAGAAGATCCTGTGATAGGTTCACCTTAGAGTCGCCATAAGACGAAAGGACCTTGAAGGCACAAAACACCTCAAATAGCTCCTTTAAATGTCAGACTGGAACCTGGAGCGGATTCACTTTCCCACTGTTATGGATGCCACCAGTAGCTGGTGATTCAGAGTAGCTATTTCCCAAATGTGTGTGTGTGTGTGTGTGTGTGTGTGTGTGTGTTTGATTTTGATATGAATTGTCTCATCCCCAAAAGGTGGAAGCAAGGGTATATACATAATAAAAATTGGGGTTGGGTGGAAAGGAGGAAGGATGTGTCCACAAGTAAATATGTTTTCTTGCCAGAAATCACTGGTAAGATTGCAGAATATTTCTCTGTACTCTGTCCAAAGAATGGACATCCTGTAGAGCAGTGATTCCCAAACTTTGGTCAACCAGATGTTTTGGACTTCAGGTCCCAGAATTCCTGACAGTTGGCCAAGTTGGATGGGGCTTCTGGGAGGTGAAGTACAAAATGCCTGGAGGACCAAAGTGTGGGAACCACTGCTGTAGAGGATGAGGAATGAAATCTAAAACATCCAGAGGGGCCCAACATGGTAAGCAAGGAACTGTCCATGGTTCTGAATCCTCTCCTCCCAATACAACCTCAGTGCCTTGGATAGTGCCATTCATGTTTAGATTAAAACCTAGAACAGGTTGACTGACCCCATTGACATAGGAGTCACCAAATGCTTCTTGAAGGTAACCTTTATTACTGTAGATTACTTGGATCCAGAATACAATATGATATCATGTAAAAGGTGCCAAGGTATGTAAGACCCAAGACTTTGAATAAAGCGCTTACAGTCACATATTGGAGCTGTTCAGCATCATTCTGAAAGCTGGGAGTGGATAAAATTCATAAATAAAGGGAAAAATAGTCATTCCTGTTCATGGGTGTGAAAGTGCCTTTAAGTTGCCTGTCAGCTTATAGCAACCCTCTGAATTTCATGCAGTTTTCTTAACCAAGGAATACTCATAGATGGTTTTGTCAGTCCCTTTCCTCTTGCCAGCCTATAGCACCCAGTAATCGTTGATGGTCTCCCATCCAAATGCTAACTAGGGCTGACCTTGCTTGGCTTCCACGATCAGATGGGATCTGGTGCCTTGTCTGGTGCATTTTTTCTCATCCCATAATATGATCTATTCTGCCTTGGAAAGATGGACTATAAAGTCCATTAATAGCTGCCTAAATACTCTAATTTATATCTCATCTTTCCAAAGCAGAATGGAACCTCCATATTATGGGATGAGAAAAATTGCAAGAATCAGGAGTTTCTGTTGCCATGAATTGTTGCTGGGTAGCTGCATTCCTCTAGCTTCGTTCCATCCTTGTAAGCCTTGTGGATTTTAGGAGCTGTTGATTTACTATAGAGATTCCAAATCTTATAATTTACATCCAAAGACACATTTGTGCTGGGAGGCTGGGCACACCTCAGCTTGGAGTTAGCATAGTTTGCTCCATCTTGCTTCGAGGTTCTTCCTTCAACAGCAGGTTAATTGTTTGGTTTTTAAAAGTGCATGGGAACAGTTCCTTCTCCTGCAGCTTCTTTCCAGAAAAATTTTGTCTGACCTCCTCAACTCAGCAGGTTCCACATTCCTAGGAGACAGCTGCCTTTCAGAGACCAAAAGCAACTTAATACATTCCTCACTGTTCGAAGCCCCTTTTACAATCCGATTTATCCCTATAAAATTTCTCTGAGCTAGGATAAATCAGAGATCCATCATGATTTGAAGGCTAGAGTTTGGAAAAGTGACCTTTTTGGATTGCAGCTCTCAAACTGACCCAGACAACGTGGCTAGGATTCTGGGAGCTGTGACCCAAAAAAGTAACTTTCCTGGTCCTCAGTTGGTATTGAAATTAACTCAATAATACTGTAATTTAATACACAGATGTAATTTCTAATTATATTTATTGCACAGATGGGAATCATTAGACTACAGCTCCCAGCATCCCTGTCTATGCTTTCTAGGACTGTTGGAAGTTGCAGTCCAATGACTTTGGGAGGCCCATATATTTCCTATTCCAGAAGTAAGACAATAAAACTTATTGTTGAGTAGATCTGTATAGGATTGGTCTTTTAATGTCTTAGACCAGTTGCTCATTCTTGGCCTAAATGGTTGAACTGGGGTGTTGTGTGAGTAAAATTGCCATTGTGTATTTTCCCTTGAACTTCTTAGGACAAGGATGGAGTATTGTATATATGAATGTACAGAGGTTTTGTGTGCAACTATGTACTTAGTAAGAACCTCCAAAGACAGTGTAGTGTAGTGGTTAGAACTGGACTTGGGATTTCCTCTTTGACTTTCCATTTGTTGGCATGCATTCAACTTTGTTTGCTGTTTAATGGATTATGGGAGCAGCAGTCAAAGAGGAACATTCCCAAGCACAAGCCGTAATAACTTGGAAACAGTATTGCATTGTTATCTTGAGTCGATTAATGACCAATTTGTGGTAATTGTTCAGTCATTGGTATCAATTCTTCCTCTACAGCATCCTATCCTTCTTTTCCTTTATTTCATTCTTTATTTTTCACATTCTCATTCTTTATTTTCCATTGTTCCTATTTATTTAAAAGGAATGTCAACCTGATGCTATCCATGTTTACTAGGGAGAGTTTGGAGAGATTGAATCCAAAGTAAGTATACATGTATCAGCAACTTTAAGGTACGGTACTTAAAGGATCACTCAGTTTTCCCAAAGGTTCCTTTGGTGCAGGAAAAAGGATCTAGGGAATCGCTTAACCGCACTTTTGTTTATTTCCTTATTAAATTTATATCTTGCCCATCCACTAAAATTAATCCTCAAGGCAGCTAACAGTGAGACACAGGCAATATAGAATTATAATTAAAGCATTAAAAGACCTCAATTAAAAATACAGCAATTGTAGAAGTGCAGCAATTAAAAAGAGATTAAGAGCTTGACTTCAACAACAAGCCAGCTTAAAAACCCAAAACCTGTTTGTGTAAAAATGTATTTACCTGCTGGGCAGAGGAGAATAGACATGGAACTAATCTGGACTTCATTGACAGAAAGTTCTAGATTTGAGAGCAGCCACCAAGAAGGTCCTCTCTTGTATTCCCACTATCAAATAATCAAATTATCACTTTCAATATTGTTTTGGGGGAATACAAAACGGCGGCGCCGTCATGCGCATGTGCTTGTGATGCGCGGCACCGTTTTGTGTTCCAAAATGGCACACGACGCCGGGTGTAGTGCGCATGCGTGCACACCTCTGGCACCATTTCCCCCCCAATTCAGCCCACCGACGATTTGGGGGACAGCGGAACCGCTCCCCCCCAAAAAAGGTATGCCGACCCCTGGTTTAGGGCATGGAACAGCAATCAAACATTTTTAGACTTGTTATTCGATATTTAGATGCGCCAGTGTTTTCTAACTTACTGATTTTCAAGCATGTGGGATCACAACACCTATCATCCTTAGCCAACAGCGGTCCAAGTGACAGTGGTGTTGTATTCTGAACACATCTGGAGGGCTCTAGGTTGGGGAAGCCTAATACACAGACCCTACAAAGACACCCCCCCCCACAAATGAAAATCTTAAGGCAGTATAGAAGCGAAAACAAAATTATAAGAAAATGAGGAAAGGTACATAGTAGGTGGTCTTCCACCTGCGTAGGAGAACAATGATCCCAGTGAACTGAGTGAACTGAGGGGTCCACAGCTATTTCTTTTTATTTTGGTTCACTTTTGTGACAACAGCTGACTTTTGTCTAGGTTGAACACACACAAATCCAGTCCTCCAAGACGTTTAGCTTTGCTCTTCCGTGATTCTGTTCTGCATTTAGGGTATTGTTTTATCCTTTCCAAGAGGTCTGCCATAAGGGTTAAACTGAATGGCCGCACATTAGGGATAATTTAGGGGTCTCACCTTTCTTTTCAGCTGGGAACAAAAGCTACCCAAGAGGATCCAGACAGAGGCGGCCACACGCAGCCTAACCGTACGCACAACCTGGACATCTGCAAAGCCTTCCCTGGCAATTTTGCACCCCTTTGAAAATAAAGGGGAGGCGGGGGAGAGGTTTATTGTAGACTTTAATTACTGCAATTGGAGTTGGAGTTGGGTAGAATGCTGTTATTATTACTAATACCATACATTGCACCATCTACGAAGTATTATGGATGGGATATTGAAGGTTGGGTTCTATCCAAGTCTAGGAATTAATGAAGTATTGTGGGATAATGTAGCCCGTTTCAAACATGCCACTTCTTGTAATTGTGCCATTGTGATCCTATTGATGACGGTATAATTATAATTATAATTATTAGTTGGCAACTTGTTGAGCAGTTTGGGATAAGCCTAAGCTAGACGTACACATTGGTAACTGTTTGGTATCCATGTTTGGTATTTATGGTATTTATGGCACTATTGCCATGATTGCAAATGCTCCCCTACCAACCTACCTTGACAGCCAGCAGCCACACTGAAATGGAGGTCTGCTCTGTTGGATCCAACTCATAATTTTCCATCCAAGAGGTTCAAACTGGTGAGCGATGTGTGGCATCATCTAAGCCCTTCCAATACCAGCTTTTATTTTACTTAGGAGTTTATCACACGGAGGCACACGGAGGCAAATCCCATGCAGAAATAGGAATTTATAATCAGCTAGACACCCGCAAATGCAGGTTGTTTTTCAGATGCGTTGGCAGAAAGAGAAATAACGCAAAAATAACCCAAACGGAAAGTCGACAAAAACACTTTTGGAATTTCCTGAAAGTAAAAAGGAGTGGGTTTTGTCAGCTTTCTGTTTGGGTTATTTTTGAGTTATTTCTCTTTCATGCAAACGTCGTCTGAAAAACAACTCGCATTTGTGGGTTTTTCCTACTTTCTGTTCAGTTAACCCCAAACGTCATGTGAAAAACAACCTGCAAAAGTGGGTTGTTTTCACTTTAAATCTAGTATCTGCACGGCATTCGTCCTGTGTGATAAACTCCTTAGAGTTGGCCTATTGAACTCAGTGGGACTTAACTACAGTGGTCCCCTCCACATTCGCTGGGGTTAGGGGTGAAAGACCCCCATGAATGTGGAAAAAATGCAAATAAAAAAACACACTATTCTTTTTATCTAAGAGAATAATAATAATAATAATAATTTTTATCCCGCCCCTCTGGAGCGCAATCGGGGCAGCGTACAACAAATTAAACATCACAATTTAAAACAATCCAAGAATCCCTTCCCTAGCCCACCCGCCCCTTAAAAATATATTAAACTATTAGTAAATTAATAGTCCAACTCTGTGGTCAACATCTGCCAGAAATTGACCATAGAATCATGCTGGAGGACCTACAAATCCCTAGAGAAGTGTTTTCTTTACAAATACAGTTTATTAATGACAACTATATTCATGTTATAGCCATCAAATTACAAAATGATTGAAAAGTTTTACAGTCACAGTTGGCTCTATAACATAGAAAGCAAAATGTTTACACTAAAATTATCCAAAAAAAAGTTTCATACTAAACACATTGCAATGTTACATAATCCATTCAAATCTATTGATTGCAGATTCCCATGTTTTCTTTAGAAATTTCTAGGTTCTCCAGCACAACTCTATGGTCAACTTCCTGCAGAGTTGCATTGGAGGACCCAAAGATTCCTGGAGAGAACATATTAATCAAAACCAGAAATAATCAAAACCGCAAAAGTCGAAGCCGCAAATGTGGAGGGTCAACTGTATAAGAGCCCTAGATAGCAGAGCAAGAATCACGCTGCCTTCCAGATGTTGTTGGATTGCAACTCCTATCAGCCCTAGCCAGTGACTAGGAATGTTGGGTGTTGCAGTCCAGCAAAACCTAGGCAGCTCCTCCTACTGCTGCGGCTGCTAACAAAAGAATTTACAGAGGAGATACTATGTGTGTTTACCCTTACTTTCATTGTTTCTACTAACAATAAAGCAAATTGGGTTTGAAGTGGATGGAATAGGTGGCTATGCTGAACATTTAAAACCACTTAAGTATTTCTCAGGATGTTCATACTCTTATAAAATTGCCTCTCTCTCTCTCTCTCTCTCTCTTTTTTTTCTTTTTTTCTTTGTTTCTTCCATCCATTTAATGACAGCATGGCCCAAACTGAACAGGTGGAAAACTATGTACCATGAAGACAAAGAATGGGAGAACCAGTACGGTGTAATGGCTTGAGCATTGGACTATGGCTCTGGAGAGCAGGGTTCAAATCCCAACTTGGCCATGAAAACCTATTGGGTGACCTCGGGCAAGTCACACTCTCTCAGCTTCAGAGGATGGCAATGGTAACCCCCCTCTGAGAAACTTGCAAAGAAAACCCTGTGATGATTTCTCCTTAGGGTCGACATAAGTCAGAAACAACTTGAAGGCACACAACAACAACAAGATGAGGAGTGACTGGCTTAAACACCCTAAAGGTCCCAGATCACATCTGATGTTAGACGTTAAGCAGGGTCAACTCTGGTTAATACTTGGATGGGAGACCGCCAACGGGTACCAGTTATTGTAGGCTATATTTCAGAGGAAGAAACTGGCAAAATCACCTCTGTTTTGACTAAGAAAAACCTATGAAATTCAGGAGTTTGCCATAAGTCGACAGGCAACTTACTTACACACCCATGAGGAGGAATGAATATTCCCTTTATTTATGCATTTTATCCAGTCCCAGCTTTCAGAATGATGCCAAACAGCTCCAATATGGGGACTGTAAGCACTTTATTCAAAGTCTTGGATTTTACATACCTTGGCACCTTTTACATAATATCGTATTGTACTCTGAATTCAAGTAACCTCCAGTAATAAAGGCTACCTTCAAAGGGCATTTGGCGACTCTGGGTATTCCTTACCTAAGAAAACCCTATGCTATGGGCTCACCATAAGTCAACAGGCGAATTGGAGGCATCTACGCAGAAGCCATATAGTGCTTTATGGGTCATAACCAATACTTTGAATTATGCCTGGAAACAGACCAGCAGCCAGTGGGACTGCTGGAGCAGGGGACTTGTATTATTCCAGTTAACACTTTATAACACATTCCTGCAGATTTCTCTTTTCCTTCTCATCTGACCCCGGATTGCAAAGAGGGCTGGGCAATAGGGGCACCTGCTTCAGGCACAAAGCCAACCAGGGCACAGAATTGGTCCCAAAGGTCACACAATACTATCATCATCGTCGTCTCAAAATAATGTTTGCTTTTCCGCGCTTAGATTTCTTTTCCAGCTTGGAAAATTAAACATGTTTCCATAAGGGTGTATCAGGGTGGGCAAATGTGACATATTTTACACATTAACTAAATAGGTATCCCAAGACCTCACTTTTTAATTTAGGGTTTATTAAAACTTTAAAAATACATAAAATTAAAATCTAATCAAAATTAACTACATAGATGTAAGAAAGATTTTTTTAAAAATTAAGAAATGTTAATGAAGAACTAATTCTTCATTGCAATATTATTACATTAAAAAAAAAAAAAAAAACCTCTACTTGTTATTAACAAATCTAAAAGTCCTGTTGGGAATGTAGTCTTCATAAGTGGACTTGCGTATATGGGAATTAGACCTGGACAGTTGTGTGATGTCTATAAAGGACTTTTGTTACATTACTATGTAGAGGAACCAGCAAACTGACCCAAACACGTTGGGTCAAATATGTATTGGGACTGATGTGCATCCATTCTGTTGTGCGTCATTCCCATTGTGTATGGGGATAATGACTAAGAAGTATCAAAGAATCAAACAATGATTATAAATGATTGATTGATTGATAATGAATTGATTGATTGATTGATTGATAATAAATGACTGATTGATTGATTGATTGACTTAGAAGTACTGATGAACTTCGGGACACTCTTTCTGGTGTCCTGGTGTGTATTTTCGCAATTCACTGACAGGATTTCTTAGTGCCTCTGCTACACGGCTACCATATATATTTGTCTATAAGTCAGCCTCATGTATAAGTCAAGGGCCAAAAATTATGGATTTTGATATGACCCATGGATAAGGCGAGGGTAAAACTTAGGGGAAGAAACCAATATAGTGTAGTAGTTTAAGACGTGTTGGACTATGACTCTGAAGATCAGGGTTCAAATTCCTGCTTGGCCATATAAACCCAATGGATCAACAGGATGATGTACCATCCAACACTTGACTCAATGAGTTTACTCAAGTTGAGACTAACTAATAGGATTTAGGTCAACAGGTAAGTATGTGTGTGTTTGTGTGTTTGCACTATTACACTCATGTCCTGCTTGTGGGCTTCCCAGAGACATCTGGTTTGGACTAGATAGGTCTTTGGTTGGATCCAGTCTGCATCGCTCTCCTTAGGTTCTTAGTAGGGCATTGAGCAATTGGTGAGAGAAGAACTAATAATAATACTTTGCAAACTCACCGTCTCAAGGTGCATCCAGGGAACACTTGATCCGGGAGGCTAATAACTCTCTCCCTGCCTTCGCCCCATTTTGCTTGAATGGAACTTTACATCACACCTGACTTTCACTGGTTTTTTTTTCAAGCAATGATTTCCCCCATCGCTCTGAAAAGGTTTGTATGGAAAAGCACCAACACCAAGCTTTCTTTTAAAAGACCAAAGTGACCCACATTGCACTGAGAATGTTGCTGGGTTGCCATTCTGGGCATGCATTTCCCATGCTTTAAAACTTAGCTGCTGGACTCTTTGGGTAGAAAAGCAGCCTGTCTCTCCAATCAGAGTTGTGGTTGGCATATCGGCAAGTGGTCATGTTGGGTAGGGGATTCTGGGAGCTGGAGTCCAAAATAAAAAGGGAGTTTCTCTGCTCTATTTGGAATAGCAGACTTGGAGGAGAAACAACATGCGGAGACCATGCTTGTGAATTTTGAAGAATAAATGTGACTATTCGCTCTTGAAAATAGGACTCTGAAGATCTTGGCTGGATTAAACAAAGCAACACTTAATATTCTGTACACTCTGCTCAAAACTGTCCAGTTTCTGAGCTTTCAATGGAAATGACTCATGTTCTTCCAAAGTCATTTTTAACCTGCCTCACATTGAGTCAAACAATTGTTTCATCTCATTCAGAATGATCTGGATCACCCTTCCTCAACATGGTGGGCCTTGAGATCCAGTTTTGACTTAAAAGCCTATCATACCCAGTCAGTAGGGTTCCCATATTCCACTTCCTCAAATCTAGGTACCTGTTTTGCACATTATGCAGAATATTGCATTATCCAAATTATTCTAAAACTTCTCCATCATTTCTCCATAGAAGTCTGCCTTCATCTCCTGGTCCACATTGTGCATGAAAAGCATGTACTCTGACACAGAGCTGCAGCTTTTTACAAAGGTATTTTTTTTGGGGGGGAGGGAGAATGACCATTTGGGACCACAACCCAGACCTAGAAGATTCTGGGAGTTATTGTCCAAAAAAGATCAATTTCCCATGCTTTGACTCTTCCTGAAGGTGTTCTCTCGAGAAAGCGTGATGTAGTGGTTTAAATGTTGGACTACAAATTTGGAGACCAGGGTTGGAATCCCCACTCAGTCATTGAAACCCACTGGGTGACCTTGGACAGGTCACACCATCTCAGCCTCAGAGGAAGGCAATGGCAAACCCTCTCTGACAGGAGATCCTGTGATAGGGTTGTCATAAGCCACAAGTGAGTTGAAGGCACACAACAAAGGTGTTCTTTGCCAGCATGAAGCCTAGATAACCACTTTCTTTTTAGGCTTTAAAACATGGGAGCCCCATGTTGAGCCACAGAGGGAAGGGAACAGGCAAAAATGGCATGCTAATTGCCATGTCTGAAGGTGCTCTCCTTAAAGACCGAAACTTTCAGCGAGTTGATAAGGATCAAGGGATATAATGATGGAAGCCGGCAGCTTTCCTGCGATCGGGTACAGCTGTCACCCGGATGCTTGTTTGTATGAAGCTCCTCTCTTGCAAATGCTGTCACAGAAGACGTTCATGATGATTGCATCAGGCGATCGTCTAAGGAGGAGAGGTAGGCTGGGATGGGGAAGGGAAGAATGAACTGCGATCATGAAGACACGATAATGGCCTTGCAAACATGATAATGGCCTTGGAGGATCATGGGATGGCTTCAGGACACCGGGCAGAGGACTGTCGGTGGAGTTCTTTCAACAACAGGGCCTCTTCATGTCATTTCAGTTTCCTCTCTCACTGTGACTTTGCAGTTCTGTCTGTTTCATAAATGAGCAAACTGCTTTGCTGGTTCAGAATCAAAATCTGCCTGGGACAAATCTAGGAATCTTATAAGCAGGCAGGTGGCTTCCAATGTCATTGGTAAATCAGCACCAAGTTTTGTGCCAAACTTTCAAGTTCACACTAAAACCCAGAGCAGATTCACTGTGCCAGTGACACGGAAGCCACCGCCGTGAGTTGGATGTGACAACTGAAGTTCAGTTCCAGCTGTTTGTCCTCAAACACTGGCATTTAGAGAGATGCTCTCGCTGAACATGGAGGTTTGTTCTCCTCCATGTTCTAGGTACCAACATCAACACCCAAATCAAAATGCAGGGCAACCTGGCTTGGCAACTGTACATCTGGAAAGGACCAAGATGTCATACTGGGTCGCAAGCTGAACATCAGCTAGCAATGTGAAATCTAGCACAATCTCAGGCTGCATTGACAGATGCAATAGTGGCCCAATCGTGGGAGGCAATGGAGTTGAGTAAAGTTACTGTTTTGGTCAAGGTTTCCAGATCACACCTGACAGCATCCTTGCTAGGTGACTCTGGCAACAGTTCAGTTTCTGTTCTGTGCTGCTCCACCTGCTTCTGAATGACAAAACTGGAGCCTATTTGCCGAATGTAGTTCAGCAATTTGGATATCTCTTTTAAAGTTTGGACTAAAACCCAAAGTAGATTCACCACCCGAACTAGCATGGAAGCAACCAGCCCCTGGAAGATGTGCAGGGAAAGGCAACATGGGCTGTGAAGGATCAGGAAGTCCTGTGGGTGTTGTATGCCTTCAAATCATTGCCAACGTATGGAGACCCTGGCCTAAAGTGAACCTATCATAGGGTTTTCTTGGCAAGATGTGTTCAAAGATGGTTTACCATTGCCTTCCCCAAAAACTGAGAGCATGTGACTTGCCCAAGGTCGCCCAGTGGGTTTCCATGGCTGAGCAGGGAATTGAACCCTGCTCTCCAGAGTCATTATCCAACACCCAAACCACTACTCCACGGGTAGGCAACCTTTTTGAGTTGGGGGCCGGGTTGCTGTCCTTCAGACAATTGGGGGGCAGAAGCACCCAAAATAAATAAATAAATAATTTTTTTTTAAATTAAAAATTAAAAAAAATATGCATGCACATTCTCTCAGCCCCAGAAAAGCCATGGCAAAACCCCCGTGGAGATTTTGCAAAGAAAACCCCAAGAACAAGTAATAACAACAATAATCAATATCATCATGGCGGGTGGTGGCGGCGGCGGCAGCGGCAGAACCGGCCTGGGGCCGGTCCAAAGGCCTTGGGGGGACGCATCTGGCCCCCGGGCCTTAGGTTTCCTACCCCTGCACTACACCATGCTGGCCGTCATTCTGGAGGTCCTGCAAAGAACCATTGAAAGAGCTGGGTGAGCTCCTCCTTGGAGAAGAAGCAGTTTTGAGGAGACATAAAGCAGTCTTCTGATATCTGAAGAACTCTTGTATAGAACAGTGCTATGCAAAGTGGTGGTCCATAGATTCACCAGCCATCTGCTGCCAGTCCCTGGAGTTTCCAGGAAAGAAAGAAACAGTTGCAGCCAATGGCTGCAAATAGGATACTGGTCCCTGGCCCTTTGGGGAAAAGAGATATTTGCAGGTCACCCACATCCAACAGCTTGGGAACCATTGAGAGAGAAGAAGGACCAGTCTTACTGAGGGTGGCTGTTTGTCTGATACTGTAGTTCAGGGTGAGAACTGTGTGGCTTTCTAGATGTTACTGGATTGTAGTGCCCAGCATTCTTCACCATCGGTGACGCCAGCTAGGTCTGCTTGGAATTGCAGTCTGACAATGTTAGGGGGTGTAGGATTCCCACCTCTGGTATATCTGCACCCTGCATCGAACAATGAGGGAGTGGGGCTGGATGATCTGTAAGATCCCTTCCAATCCTATGCTTTTATGAAATCTGTCTTTTTTTTTTAACAGCCATCTGGAATAGTGGCCATTACTATGCTGGGAAGTAATTTGGAAGACATGAAACCTGTCCTTTTATTTCCACACTTTTCCTCCTCTCACCCCCAGCATCTCAAGTGTATATCAGATATTCATTCAAATCTGCACCCAGATGTGGATGGGAGTGCCCCAGGACTTTCAATGAGAAGCACATCCATAGGCATGTCTCCATCCTGATTTGCACAAGGGTTTCTTCACTCAGTGGTGATTTTTATTATATATTTTTAAGCGTGTGTGTGTGTTCAGATCAGATAGCAACTAGGCGGAAAATAGGTTTAGGATAATATTCTGCAGTGATGGAGCAATAATATCCTTCATATCAGAAAGCTACCATTCTGTCTGGACATCTGTCTCTGGCAGCTAAGAGCTTCCATAGCAGCAGTGGGGAGAGGAGAGTGGGGCTGGAGTCCTTCCCAGTAGACTCAGGCAAAATCAAACTGCTGCTGCCTCTCCTAGCTTGCATGTTCTTCCTCATTAATCACTTTTGCAATTTTGAGCACACTTGGATCTTGCTATATGTATCCTATTTTTCATCTATGAAATGCTGGAAGTGGGGAGAAATCTTGTCCTTCCCAGTAGGTTTAGACCAAAGCAAACTGCTGCAGCCTCTCCTAGCTTGCATTCTCTTCCTCACTGATAGCTTTTGACATTTTGAGCATAATCTGATCTTGCTTGGCTGCATATGTCCTGGTTTTCATCTATGAAATGTTGGGGAGAGGAAAATCTTGTCCTTCCCAGTAGGTTCTGGCAAAAACAAACTGCTGCAACATCTCCTACCTTGAGTGTTCATATTCATTCATAACTTTCAGCATCTTGACCACACTCTGATGTGGTTTGGCCACATGTATTCCAGTTTTCACCTGTGAAATATTGGAGGGTAGCTTGTCTGAGTCCTGAAAATAGGTCAGCCTGGACATAGGTGGATGCTAAAGTGTCCTAGCTCATGGCACGTCATCCACGTCCTAAGCATTCCTAGACAGAATACAACCCAACCAATTTCTTCAACAGCTTCCTAATGCTTTAATCATTTGGGAATTTAATGCCGTGATACCAAACAATAGCAATGCAAATTAATTAATCCAGCCTTTGCATGAGTCAATGGAAGATCTTCCTGGATTAATTCTTTATATTAAAGTTAGTCAGAAGGTCTGAGACTATTGGGAAAGATTTTATATCAAAACCTGGTCCAAACAAGATGGCTTATGGCAGGGGTAGGCAACCTTTTTGAGCCGGGGGCCGGGTTACTGTCCCTCAGACAATTGGGGGGCTGAAGCACCATATATATATATATATATATATATATAAAATTAAAACATTAAAAAAAGATTCGTGCACACTCTCTCAGCCCCAGAAAAGCCATGGCAAAACCCCTGTGGAGATTTTGCCAAGAAAGCCCCAAGAACAAGTAATAACAACAATAATCAATATCATCATGGCGGGCGGTGGCGGCGGTGGCAGGACCAGCCTGGGGCCGGTCCAAAGGCCTTGGGGGGCCGCATCTGGCTCCCGGGCCTAAGGTTGCCTACCCCTGGCTTATGGGATCCATTTCTACCTTGGCCCCAGCACTAAGGCTGCTGGGTTCTATTCCAAGCTTGGCCATGAAATCAACTGGATGACCTTGGAAAAATCACATGCTCTCAGCTTCAGGGGAAGGCAATGGCAAACCTCCTCTGAACAAACCTTGCCAAGAAAAACCCATGATAGGTTTGCCTTAGGGTCACCATTAATCGGAAGGCACACAACAAGGTGAACATATCATGGGTTATTCTTGGCAACCTTTGCTCAGAAGGGGAGTTACCTTTACCTTCCTCTGAAGTCGAGAGTCTGTGACTTGTCCCACGTTTCCATGGCTGAGTAGGGATTTGAACCCTGGTCTCCAGAGTCACTTTGCTTCTCAGGAAAGCAAATCTCTCTCCATTAATTCTACCTGCCTTTGAATGCCACCAGGTACAAAGTGGCCTGTCCTCTTGTTCCTTGCCCTCTTATTGAACCAACGCAAGTGAGACGGGCAAAACCGATAAGGGCAGCCAGGCCTCTGTGTGACCCTTTGGCCACTAGCCGCTCTGTCTCCTATGGAGAGATCAAACAGAGAGAATGGCCCAGGTAGCCATCTAGACCCTCTGCTGAAGCTATCTCCCATCCCATCTCCCAACCTCCAAGGCAGGTTGATCCCAGGGTCCAGACTTTTGCTAAGGCTGTGAATATCCAAAATCAATAAATAAATCAAGGTCCTCATCCAAATCGCCTGCAACATACTGGTAGCGGCTATAGCTAAAAGTATAAGAGAGCGAAGGTGACCAGTACTTAATTTGCATGACATTAAGGCCTTAGAAGATCCCTTTAATTTGGTTTCCTTTGCAAGCTGCTTTGAAGTTGGGGAGAGAAGAGGAATGTAAATAAAATGGAGGGTGATGAAGAAGGAGATGATGATGATGATGATGCAGACAAATAGCACCAAGGCTAATATGGGGGGGGGGGGGGAAATAGCTACAGACAGTGAATGTCATCTCTGTAAAGAAAAAGACAAAACTGTGGACAACCTCATTAGTTTGTGCAATAAGATTGCACAAACGGAGAATAAGAAACCATGATAAAATGGAATTTGTGCAAATAGAAGAGGTAGAATTTACTGTCTGCAAAGGTCTGGTGGGAACGTATGTTTGCAGAAGTTGCTCAAAAGAGTGTAGTGAAGTAAAGGTCTTATGGGACATGAAGACTCCAACTGACTTTGGCAGATATAATTGTGGCTGAGAAAAGGAAAGCTGGGAGAAGAGATGGAGTAAGGGTGTGGGTGGGCTAATACTCCAAAGGCACTAAATCTTGGATGCTAAGCAGCGTCAGCCCTGGTTAGTCCTTGGATGGGAGACTGCCAGCTAATCCCAGGTGCTGCAGGCTGTATTTCAGAAGAAGCAACCAGCAAAATCACCCCGAGTATTTCTTGCCTAAAAAAACCCTCTGAAATTCATGGGGTTGCCATAAGTCAATAGGTGGCCAGAAAGCACACACACACACACACACACACACTTGGCGGACAGCAGAACTGAAGGCATGCCATCCTCTGAGGTTGAGAGTGTGTGACTTGCCCAAGGTCACCCAGTGGGATTAATGGCCAAGCGGGGAATCGAACCCTGATCTCCAGAGTCACAGTCCAACACTCAAAGCATGCTGGTTCTCTTGTCTGTAGGCTGTTAAAGCTTACAGAATTTAAAAGAACCCATTCCCTTTTGTGATATTTGGCTGAAGGAAGGGCACTCAAGAAAGAAAGAAGGAGAGAAAAGGAAGGAAAGAGAAGGAGAAGGAGAAGGGGAAGGGGAAGGGGAAGGAAGGAAGGAGAACAGAGATGGCATTTAGCAAAAGTTAGGGTGTGGGGATTTTCCCTCCTGGTGGAAAATGCCGATTACAGGACAGTGCTGTTGTGATTCCCAAAGAAGATGCCATGGGGCAAAGAGAAATGGCATTACTTTCCCATAAAGGCCAGCCACACCTTCCTCTTTCCCTCCTCTTGGTGAACATACAAAGCTTTTTGTGAGAGATCTTGTAGCACCTTTGAGACTCACTGAAAGAAAGAAGTTGGCAGCATGAGCTTTCCAAGACTTCAGTCTACTTCCTCAGATGCATTTGCTTTAGGAGACCAGGATGGGAATCTCCATGGCTCAGTCATGGGAACCCACTGGGTAATCTTGGGCAAGTCCCACCTCTCAGACCTCAAGGAAGGCAAAAGCAAACCTCCTCAGAATGAATCTTGTCCAGAGAATCCCATCACAGGATTTTCTTGGCAAGATCGGTTATGGAAACCCACTGGGTGATCTTGGGAAAGTCACACTCTCTCAGCCTCAGAGGATGGCAATGGTAAGCCCCCTCTGAAGAACCATGCCAAGAAAACCCCATTATAGGGGTTGGCATAAGTCAGAAACAACTTGGAGGCACACAACAACAGCAACAACAACAACACCACACTCCAGAGCAGTAGTTCAGTGCTCAAACCACTCCACCATGTTGGTGCCTAATATTGCATTTGCCAATTAATAATAATAATAATAATAATAATAATAAATATTGCATTGATTTGGGAATTTGCCCCAAACTGACCATAGGGGTCTTGACCCTTCAAAGAAGGTGACCTGGTTTTGATCTCTTCTGTAATTCCTGGCCTTACAAGAAACCTCTGAGAGGATTCCCCAGCTGATAAGAACACCTCCTGGGCTATCCAGACACATTTGCAGCTGGGAAAACCAGGACAAAAGCTTTTGATGTCCTGTAACCTCTGGCTTTCAGGGCAAAAAAAGAGAGAGAACCCAGCAGCCAGACCTATTTGTCCATTCTCCCTTTTGATGGCTGCTGTGCAACAAAGGCAAGACCTCAGGGGGAGAAGCCAGAATGGTCCCCATTTGCATGATGCTTGAGAGAAGTTTTGAAAAAGCCTCTCTCTGTCCCTGTGGCTCCTTCTTCCCAGGGATTTCAGAGAACTGTTTTGTATTTCCTGATCAAATCATCCCCATCCAATTGATCTCTCTGGAAGGATGATGCATCAGGAGGAACCTTTCCCAGAGATTCCCAAATTACCTTTTCCCATATGGGAGAGGCAGAGAGAAGAAAAAGGTGATTCACTAAAAGTGCACAGGAGAACTCAGTGCATGACTAAATGCTGATCTTTCCCAACCCCTTTCCCCCCTTTATTTCCAAACAAAAACTGAATGGTAATTTGTGAAGTCGTAGGCTTTCATGGCTGGCATCTATCATTTTTTGTGGATTTTTCGAGCTGTGTGGCCATGTTCTAGAAGAGTTTCTTTCTGACGTTTCGCCAGCATCTGTGGCTGGCATCTTCAGTTCAGAAAGTTCAGAGAAAGTTTCTCTGAAAATGCCAGCCACCAATGCTGGCGAAACGTCAGAAAGAAACTCTTCTAGAACATGGCCACACAGCCCGAAAAACCCACAAAAAACTATGAATGGTAATTTCTCTCTGTGTGTGTGTATTTGTTGTGTGCCTTTAAGTCATTTCCAACTTATGGCGATCCTAAGGTGACCCTATCATGGGCTTTTCTTCAAAGGGCATTGCCATTGTCATCCTCTGAGGCTGAGAGAGTGTGCCTTGCCCAAGGTGGGTTTACATGTCAGAGCCAGGATTCAAACCCCATTATTATTATTATTATTATTATTATTATTATTATGTATTCATACCCCGCTCTTCAGCCAAAAGGTTATCAAAGCAGCTTAGACCACTATAACCACGTAGAGAGGATATATCCTAAATTCCTTAGCAAAACGTGCATTTTGGAATCATGGCCCTGAAAAGGACCACCTGTTTAGGGCTGCGTCTGAACTGCAGAAATAAACCAGGTCGACACCGCTTTAACTGTTGTGGTTCAGTGCTTTGGAATTCCGGGGACTGTAGTTTGTTCTGGCACCAGAGCTCTCTGACAAAGAAGGCTCAATGTTTCACAAAACTGCAATTCCTAGAATTTCAAAGTATGGAGCCACCGCAGTTAAAGGGGTGCCAAAGAGGGTTATTTCTGCAGTGCGGATGGAGCCTAAATCAGCTTGGAAAATCTGGGGTACTGCTGTGACCCATTCGCATCCTGTATGAATCAAGGACAGAATGGGCTGGGTAAGTGATTTCCAAGGATGACCAGGTGCCAGTCTTCCATGCCAGCTCCATCTACTCATTTTGGGCAACTCCCAAGCTGGCCTACAGCTAGACTCCCCATACTTTGACAGTGCTTCAAGTGAAAGATGTCCTCTTCTTCCCCATAGTTCTGGAAGGGTGGTTTCGCATTATGTACACACGCTGTTATGGTTAATGTGCCTTCAAGTCAACACCGATTCATGCATAGGGCTTACTTGGCAGGGTTCATCCAGTGGAGCTTTGCCATTACATGCCTGACTTATCCAAGGTCTCTGTGGCTGAGCGAGGATTCGAACCCTGGTCTCCTACACCCCTAGTCTGGCAATCACAATTTGTCTGACTTTCTTTTAACTTTTTTAATTTTTCAACTTTTCAACTTTTTGGGCTGATTTTCCCTTTAACTTTTCCAGCTTTTCATTCATTAATGAGAGTAGGCTGCAGACTCATGGAAAAACAGCGCAGGAATGAATGAAAGAGGTCCAGAACACACTGCAGAAATAATGTGTCTTGAGACTACACGCACACACACACACACACACATATATATCATATAACGTACAGTAGAAATAGCAGACCTTGGGAATGAGCAAAAAGAATTTCCATCCACTAATACATTCTTTAGAAGTTGTAAAATATGGATATATCAGAGGAAACCTGGGCAAGCATCAGGTCTTCCTCTACGTATAAATCAAGATCGGCAGCTGCAAAGGAGACAACAACAACATATATACTATATATATATATATATATATATATATATATATATATCACCATCAGCAGCTGCAAAGGAGAGTGTATAAAAGCAGCATACAAATGGCATTTAACTCCCCTGAATCATTCAGTAGTGACTGCACAGAATGAACACAAAGGGGGGAAAGGAGGATACAATTTGTACACACTCAGTCCCCTGCCCACCATCTATCTATCTATCTATCTATCTATCTATCTATCATTTGTATACTGCTTTTAAAGCACTCTCCTTTGCAGCTGCCGATCTGGATTTATACATGGAGGAGGACCCGATGCCTGCCCAAGTTTCCTCTGATATATCCATGCTTTACAACTTCGAAAGAATTATGTGGATGGAAATTCTTTTTGCCCATTCCCAAGCTCTGTTATTTCTACTGTTTATAAGTCTGTTATTTGATAAAACTTCATAAAAACAAAATAATAAAAAAAGGTACTGAATGATTCAGACCTCTCAGTTGCCAGAATGTGACAACAAATAATCCTTCTCAAAATAGGTGAAGGGTGGACCTGCAAGTAACCTTAAACTCAAATGTACTCCGTCTCTCTTTCTCTCTGTGTTATTTATTTACATATTTAAACTGAAAGTGGTTGCCTCTAAGACACTTTTAAGCTGTTTACAATCCAAACCTTTTACTAGATCAAAACTGGTAGAACTCGCTGCAGGGGATGGTGGCAAATGACACACATACACACATAATAGGAATTTTCCTATTGCCGATCTCTCCTACCTTGTTGTGTATGTTTGTAACAAACTGGACATCTCTTGGAGCAAGGGACCTGAGAGGAGATGGGATGTTCCCCTGGCCACACTTTCCATTGTGGCCTGTTGTTTTGCCTTTGTTTCAAATGCAAGCTGGCTTCTAGGGGTCACTCCGATGGCTTGCGATTGTGTACGGATTCCTCTTACTGAGATTATCTTAGATCTGGACATTTACACGTAAATATTGACAACGCAGGCAAATGTCTTGTCCAGATATGAGTAGCTTTGTTGTGGTTGTTTTGCTGGCTCTGTTGTTCTGGTCCCTGGGGGATGATGATGATGATGATGATTGTTGTTGTTTGAGAATTGATGTTTGAATTGATAATCTTCCTCCGCCCTGTAATTTTTGGGAACTGCTCTGAAACTCTGGTGAAAGTGAGATAAAATTCTATCACTCCGAAAACACACTCTCAGCCTCAGAAGAAGGCAAAGGCAAAAATCCCTCTGAACAAATCTGGCCAAGAAAACCCTGTGATGGGTTTGTCCTATTGACTTATGGTGACCACATGAATTCCATAAAGTTTTCTTAGACAGGGAATGCTCAGAGGTTGTTTTGCCAGCTCCTTCCTCTGAAATACACTCTACAGCCTCTGGTCTCCCATTCAAGGACTAACCAGGGCTGATCCTGCTTAGCTTCCAAGATCAGTCAGGATCTGGTCCCTTTAGCGGGATTTAGTCAAAAGATTCATCTTAGGGTCACCATTAAGTCAGAAATGACTTGAAGGTGAACAACAACTTATTTTTCCCAACGAGTTTCATTGTCTCATGAGATGTCCAAAGTAGGACAGCCCCAGTTTACACATCTTGGCTTCTAAGGAGTTTGGATCTGGTTTTCATTAGGTTTCCACTCATGTGTGAACCAGCCCATACCAACCAACCCTGTTGAAGAGAGCTACCCAAGGATCATTTCCACCACTTTTGCCACTGTGTAGCTTCTATTTTAGGAGGCCCTTGGCTAATTAAAGCAATTAGCTCCTCCGTCCATCCATTACCAACCACTTGCTCCGACTATTGGTATTATTCCAACTCTGACACCATCACAGCTGGATCTTTGCCGCTGGTTCCTCCTGCGGTCTCCTCCCCAGGGCCTTTGCAGACTGCCAGAAATAGTGCAAATCCGAGTCCACTTTAAGGGTTAGGGTTAGTGCTAGGGAATCATGGGAATTGTTTTTTTTTCTGAGACATTGAGCCTTCTCTTTCAGAAAGCTCTGGTGCCACAATAAAATACAGTTCCCATGATTCCCTAACCCTAACCCTAACCTTAAAAGTGGACTCAATTTGCACTATTTCTGGCAGTCTGCAAAGGCCCTTACATACTCCTGCTTGTGCTGCAGAGATCCCATTTGTTTCGAAATGCACAGGAGTGCTTTCCTTTCTCTGAGATTTCCTTTGTCCTCTCAGCTCTGCCTTCCTGCAGCTCATCATATAGCTGCCTGTCTTTTTTCTTTTCCTTTTTCCTTTTTCTTTTTGGAATATCATAAAGGGCTTTTGTTCGAAGGTATATTTAGCAGGGGAGTGGAGGTGGGGTGGGTCAGCTGGGTGTAAGGACGAATGTCTCCCTTCTTCAGTCTGGTTTTTCTCATCACTTTCTCCCCACCCCAATTTTCCTAGAAGGTGAAGCTGGTGGTTGTTTTTTTTTTTAAAGGAGAAAATCCTATCACCAAAATCAGACAGAGAAAGAGAGAATAGAAGGAAGGAAGGAAGGAAGGAAGGAAGGAAGGAAGGAAGGAGAGAGGGGATGAGAGAAGAATATATCTGGTGTAGTGGTTTGAGTGTTGGACTGCAACTCTGCAGACCAGGGTTCAATTCCCCGCTCAGCCATGAAACCCACTGGGTGGCCTTGGAAAAGTCACATGCTCTCAGCCTCAGGAGAAAGCAATGACAAACCACCTCTGAACAAATCTTGCCATGAAAACCCCATGACAGGTTGGCCTTAGGGTCGCCATAAGTCGGGAACAACTTGAAGGCACCTAACAACAACTTCACACATGCACACTATACCATTATAGGACTCTGATATCACCTTAACTGCCATGGCTTCATCTCATTGAATCCGGGGATTTGTATCTTGTTGGTTGAGGGACTTAAGATTTCCCTGGCTGAAAGTTCTCAGTATTTCACAAAACTACAAATCCCAGGATTCCGTGGGATGGAGCCATGGCAGGTATCAAAATGCTATAATGGTGTAGTGTGAGGATCTCCATGATCCAGGATTTATGTTTCCAAAAGAAGCCATCGGGAAACTTCTCAGTATTAATAAGTAGGGCATGAAACAGGTGGCTTCCCCTATTGTTTATCTGTAATATTTGATATTCAGAGATAGACTGTATCTACACACAGAGGTTCCATCTAATTGCTGTTAGGCCATGAACTGATCTAAATATGAATCATCATCATCATCATCATCATCATCATCATCAATCATCTCCTTCTCCTCCCATCCAAACTAGTGACCGAAAGCCACTATTCGTATTGGGTTCCCCATGTTACTTTCATGCTGTTTGATGAAGAGCAACATGGCATGCTCAGTCATGAAAGAGAAAAGGGGCATTTCAGGGGAAATTAGCTGGCAACTGCCACCCACAGCCTTGGAAGAAAACGTAAGAGGTTGGCATGGCATGTTGAAACAACTCTCACATCACACCTCTGGGGTCATGGAAAGCAAAGGCCTCTTGAGGCTTGCAAGCCAGGGATGGACTGCATTTTGGGGATTCATTCTGCAGCTAGTAAATCAAACAGAAGACGCCAGGGACTGGTGCTTGGGAGCCATGCAAAGGGAGCGTAGGATTCCCATTTCAAACCCCTACTAGGATTCTATGATGGTAACTAAACTACAGCCACAAACTACCCATTTGGGCTCTTTCGATGTGTATTCTGGGATGGTGGTGGTGGGATCCAGAAAGAGCCTTACCCACCCTTCACAGTCTCCGAAGTGAGTCGCTTGCTTCCTGGGGTGACAAAAAGGGCAAAAATGAACAAACAACCCCAAATGGGAAATGCAAGAATGAGGGAATTCATACTTTTGCATTCCCCCCTTGGGCTACCTGTGGCCCAAAGGCCTTTTCAGCAGTGAACCCATCTCAGCTTCCTTCTTCACGGATTGCATGGAGGTTTCCAAACCAAACCGCCTCCGTCCCAGTGCCAACGAAAGAAATCGCAGTAAACAACACCATTGCCATTGCCCTGACTATTGCTACTGCGGAAGCGCCTTCCTCTTAAAAAACAACATGTTTTCTCCTTTTCCTTTCCATCTGATCTATCCACATTCCCACCTCTGTAGTCCTTCTGCTCCATCCTTGCAGGGAAAAGGAACATGGGGCTTATAGGAAAGGTAGACTTGTAGCCTGTGGGCCATTGGTAGCCCATAAAGGCCATGGGTGGCCCATAAAACCTTTTCCCTCGCCCTCGGGTCCCTCCAGGGCTACCCACTCCACCATTTAATATATATTTTTTAAAATATTGTTTCCAGAAAACCAGAAATGAACTTCTGTGTATTTCCAATATATTGGGGTAGCCCATTTTGGATGACTGTTTGGGCCTGAATCCCTCACAGTTTCCCAACCTGAAAGAATAAGTAACAGTAGTTTTCAAAAGTTACTTTTAAAGCAGGGTGACCCGAGGTCCTCCTTTCCCAGGATATGTCCTCCATTTCAGCCTACTGTCCAGGAAGAAGTCCAAAACGTCCTCCATTTTGAGCCTGACTAAGAAGCATGGATTTACATCTAGGTCAGTGTTTTTACTTTTTTATTTTGTCGTGTCCTCCACTTTTGGTGAACGTCCTACACGTTACAGTGCCTTGTCCTCCTTTGAGGTTAGGCCATCTGGTCACCCTGTTTTAAAGGGAATTTTAGAAGCCTTGTAGCAGGATCTGTTAATTTCTCAATTCATGCTTGTTGTTACCCAAAAAAGTAATAGAAAAGAACAGAAAACCAACTAAAAATCAATGCAAAAAGATACTTTTTCAAAAGTGTAGCAAGTAAAAGAATGGAAAGGAACATAACCTAATAGGAAATTAAAAAGCAGCACTAATAACCAATGCAAAAAGATACTTTTACAAAAGTGTAGCAAGTAAGAATGGAAAGAAACATAACCTAATAGGAAATCAAGCAGCAATACTAAAAATAAATGCAAAGAGTTACTTTTTCAAAAATGTAGCAAGTAAGAGAATGGAAAGAAACATAATCTAATAGGAAATCAAAAAGCAGCACTAATAACCAATGCAAAAAGATACTTTTCCAAAAGTGTAGCAAGTAAGAGAATGGAAAGGAACATAACCTAATAGGAAATCAACAAGCAGCACTAATAACCAATGTAAAGAGTTACTTGTTTTTAGTGAGTATGACAAAGGGTTACTTTCAAAGAGTAACAATAACATCCAGAATCCACCAAAGAGCAATGCCTTTATTGGAGCAGCCAAAATGCACAAGATACACGTTGCAAGCTTCCCAAGCTCCACTGGCTTCTTCATCATACAGGAGAAAGAAAAATAAGAGTTTGTTAGAGTCACAGGCCCACATTTTGCCAAGTTGTTGTTGTTGTTGTTGTTGTTGTTGTTGTTGTTGTTGTTTTCAATTAGATTGTTATGGAAGGTCAGTCCTTCTTCGGACCATGTGGGTTCTGGGAGAGAAAGAGTCATAAAGTCCAGGAAATGAAATTTAAATTGAATTAGCAACACAAAAAGATACTTCCTTGGAGATCCAGGTTGCCTCTGTCCTTTTCCAACCAGTGCAATACATAACAAGAACTGATGACATTTGAGAAAGTAACTTCCCAAGCTTTACTTCTCACCTTCCATCCCACCTGGAATCCATTGGCTTTGCCCCTCAATTTTTAAGCACACCTTAATAGTATTTTAAGGGAGGTGAGATTGTGGCCTATGGAACGTATATTTTAATGTTGTAAGCCGCCCCAGTTGTGTTACGTAGAGGGGCGGGATAAATTATTATTATTATTATTATTAGCCTTTGGGTCCTTTTCTATAAGAAATCCACCTTGTCCTGACACTAATTCCTTGTGGGCTCTCTGCATGGTTGCGTGGTTTAAAATATCTGCTTCCATATTTTTTAAAAACAGATCCCATTTGTAATTTTACAATCAGGTTTATGTGTAGCCTTTCTCTTCTGCCTTGGGTGAGAGATAACCTAAACCAGTGATTCTCAAACTTTGGTCTTCCAGGGTTTTTGGACTTCAATTCCCAGAAGCCCCAGCCAACTTGGCCAACAGTCAGGAATTCTGGGAGCTGAAGTGCAAAACACCTGGAGGACCGGAGTTTGGGAATTACTGGCCTAAACCATGAGTGGTCTCCCCTCCCATGTTATCTTTACAACACCCCTGTAAGGATGGCTAGTAGACGTAAGATCAGCGGAAGAGCCTCAAGGCTAGGTAGTGATGTGTATTTACATTTTCCTAATCTCATAGGGCATTCTAACCACTAAACCACACTCCCTCTCAATCAACAGAGGCATCTCCAGATGTGCTTCTACTATAATGATGGCTCCGATCTGCTCAACTCCTACTACCTCCAATCTGTTTGCTCCGATCTCCTTGCTCCTACAGCTCTCCGCCTTCTATTTCCTTCTTTTTGCATGCAAAACATCTAGTTTTTTTCCTCCTTGTAAACAGGACTGCAAAACTTACTGGCCTTTAATAAAAAATTACTGGCCTCCCAAGACTGCTGAACTTGTCTTTCCATGCTGACTATCCCATGGGATTTATCCTGTGCAGAAATGGGATTTAAAATGGGAAAGTCCCGCAAAGGCGGGATCGTTTTCACACGACGTCAGGGGCGTTGAGCATTAAGGTGAAAATAATCTGCACAGAAAGTTCTCCCAAAAGTAAAAAGTGGCTGATTTTGTCCTATTTCTGTGCAGGTTGTTTTTATGTTAATGCTCAATGCCCCCGATAAGTCTCAAAATAATCCCACATTTGCGGGATTTTCCTGGGATTTAAATCCCATTTCTGCATGGGATTTAACACTTAGCGTCCCATGCGATAAACTCTCTTGCTGCCATAGGATTTTCTTGTCTCTTTCTCTTTATTAATAACTTAAAAAAATCTTTTATGTTTTAAAAAAATGCACATTAATGACAGTGATAACAATAAAATGATTACAGCATGTTTTCTCTTATTTTACCCATACCTGCCTCTCCCCTACGTATAATGTTCCAAGTTTACAATTCCACATTTGATTTCAGCTTAAAAAGAAAAAAAGAAAGACTATATATGTTTCTTCCAATGACCATGTGTGAAACACTGAAATCTTATTAACCACTTCTCTTTGTCTTATGTTCTAATGTTTCTCAAATTTTACTTAGGTGCTGTCATTTCCTTAAGAATTTTTTTTTTATCAATTGAAGTTTTATATCTAACTTCTAATCCTGTTTATCTTGATTTACACATCCCCA
The DNA here is from genome assembly GCA_026167975.1 of Phrynosoma blainvillii. Classification (NCBI taxonomy): domain Eukaryota; kingdom Metazoa; phylum Chordata; class Lepidosauria; order Squamata; family Phrynosomatidae; genus Phrynosoma; species Phrynosoma blainvillii. The sequence continues at coordinate 28,084,278 of JANUYF010000008.1, forward strand.
GGTATTTTCACAATAGGATATATATGTATATATATATATATATATATATATACACACACACACGCGCGTATATATGTGTGTGTGTATATATATATATATATATATATATATATATATATATATGTCTCCTATTGTGAAAATACCTGGGGATGTGTAAATTATTAATAACTTTTTATTAATAACTTTTGCCCTCTTGGCCGCACTCTCTCATTGCTTGGACACACGCGTCTTGGTTTTTGTCTTGCTGAAACGTTGGAGGGTATGCCATACCCAACCCTCTGCTAGGCAGGCATAAATCTGGCCCTTTGGTTGCAAAGTGGAGGGAGGTGGCTGAGTTTAAAGCAGATTTCAAACCCCAGGAGGAAAGGAAGAAAGACAGAGAGCAGGAGGGAGGGAGAGGAACCTCTTTCTTCCTCTCTATCCAGCCTGTCCCAACATGTCTGGCCTTGGCATCCGCTGCAAACCCTCAGCCAAAATGAGTCACCTGCCCAGCCCAAGATGGCTTTGCCTGCTCTCGTTCCTTCCTTGCAATGTGTGGGTGACACAGAAACTATCCAAGAGGATGGGAAGGACTTGAATACTCAATGAGTTTTGTTTCAGTTGCATAAATCTTACTTCTCAATGGCTGGGTTGGCCAAGAGGGCCGCTGCCTCTGCCGCTCTGTAAGGAACCCACAAGGCGAGAGAGAAGAAAATGAAATCTGGACTGCGATAGCTGAGCATGGTTCGGTCATTTCGTCAAGGGAGCCTTCAGTAATGCAGATTTCATCTATCGGTTAGTCTCTTTCCAGAAGATGAAGACAATAGGGGTTAATAGGACTAAACAACAGTTCAGTTGAACAGTAGCAGCAATTTCAAACAATTATCTATCAGTGGTGCATCTATTGGCAAACCAAAATGCACAATATACGTGTGCAATTTCAAACAGAAACCCATGAGTGATGCCTTTATTGGCCAACGAAAATGCACAATATAGGTGTGCAAATTCAAACAAAAACCTATCAGCGATACTTTTATTGGCCAACCAAAATGCACAAAATTCAAACAAAAACCCATTAGTGATACTTTTATTGGCCAACGAAAATGCACAATATACTTGTGCAAATTCAAACAAAAACCCATCAGTGATGCCTTTATTGGCCTTGGGAAGAGACTTTCCCTCTTTTGTGTGTGAGAGAAAGTAGGATGTTTCTTTGTCAATAATGCTGCCATTTTAAATAAATACCTAAATAAGAATATCTCAGTAAATATCACTTCTTTGGACTGCAGTTCCCATAACCCCCTAGATAGCCCTGAGCCATGTTGGCCAGAGGATTCTGGGAATTGTATCCCATCCCACAAAGTGATTTTTGTAGAATGCAGAAAGGATCAACCAACATGAACAAAAGGCTGGGCCAACTCCAGAATTAATGCAGTTAAAGCAGTTTCAAACTGCATTAATTCTGCAGTGGAGATGCAGCCATAAAGGCTGTAGCATTTTAGCTGCTTTTAAAAAAGAAATTGACAAATTCACAAAGAATGGGGCTGTGAAGGGCTATGAGTCATGATGAATGTAGATCAGAGTTTGGATTATATATATATGTTTAGGTCACAGCTCCCAGAATCCCCCAAACAAGCATTGACAACTTGTTTGTGGGTTTCCTGAAGGTGTGTGTGTGTTTTCAAGATGCCTGTTGATTTATGGCAACCCCATGGATTTTTCATAGGGTTTTCTTAGGGGTGGGTTTGCTGCCTGAAATACAGCCTATAACTCTTAGTGGGCTCCCATCCAAATACTAACCAGGGCTGACCCTGCTTAGCTTCCAAGATCAGATGGGCTCTAGAACAAAATGTTGAACTAGACCAAAATTCAAACCCAGAAGGGCTTTTTTTCGCCTTAGTCTTACCAATGCCAAATGAATATTTTTGTTCAATGCCTCTAACTGGATAATCCATGAAGGCTGCAAACCTTAGATCACTTACTTGGAAGTAAATCCCACTGGGATTTACTGCTCCTGAGTAAATATGTTTGGAGTTGCACTGCTGAGATTACCGCCTTATTTTATGGTTATACTGTATTAAATAAAACATTTAAAATATTTAAACTATTTTTAACCCAGCCTTGCCACCAAGCCATCAAGCGAACTGACCGGTCGAGAGCCACCAACAAACAGGACAGGCTAAAGAAACCTAATCCAAACATACAATGCAATGACAAGAAATAGCATTACGATTCAGGGAGTCACAAAACATAGAGGAAATCCACTGAACACCTGGGAAAATGCAACAGTTTTGAATTTGAAAGATAGAAGACTCAGAAAATATTCCACAATTGGAGTGCCATTGCTGAGCAGGCATGGTTTTGGGTCATCGCCTCCCAAATCTCTAAACATAGATACACTCATACCTTTTGGATTTTTACAAATAAAAATCAAGATACTTGCAGCCCAGCAGCATCAAGTGTGATCAAAAAGGGGAAAAAGTTATGAATGAGGAAGAACAGACAAGCTAAGAGAGGCTGCAGCAGTTTGCTTTTGCCTAATCCTACTGGGAAGAGCAAAATTTCACCTCTTTTCCTCTCCCCTCTGACTGAGCTGAGGCCAAATGACTTTTGCAATTTTATTCTATTTTTAAAATTATTTGTATAAAATATAAATATAAAAAGGTGAAACACAGTAATGGCCACAGATAAGTCATTTACATTTTTTGAGAGAAGAGCAGTTCTAAGGAGTACTACAGAGGTAATCCCATACAATTGCCCTCCATTTATTTAACCCTTCCTTTTAGATTCTTCTCCATTCTTCCTTTGGTTGCTAATTTCTACTTCTTCTCTAGTTGTTTTTGTGCTTTGCTTAATTTCTTGATTTCCATTTTATATTTTCCTGCTTTTACCTTATTTTTTTCTCTGTTGCATCACTGATGTTCCTAAACTACTAAAAAAAAAGTTGTCATATTTATCTCTTTTGTGATTTTTATTATTAGTTTTCCAGATTTGGCCACATTTGTTTCCAGTAGTTTTTGATTTGGGACCATTCTTCTTTGACTTTATTTGAAGATTTAAAAAAAAAGAAGAAGAAAAAGAATGCAAACTAAGATGATTTCATTTTTAACCCAGTTTGCAGCAAGTGAAGTAAGCTGAGGGCAAAAGAGGGAAAGTAGGAGGAGGAGAGAGAAACTGGGACATTTTATATTATTTTATTTAAATATAAATTTTATTAGTAAATCTAAACAAACAAACAACTTAAAACCTACATATAACATATACCTATACATTTATCTATCATATCATGTAGCTTAAAACATACATATGTCCATACATATAACACACATGGTAGTATATACATACTTATATCTGTCCTAAAATGACTAAAATATTCAAAAAGGATATCTATAACTATTTCTTATTCTGAGGCAGTGAGGTTACATTAATTAACATAAATCCCTTCAAATCCTTCCTATACCATCCTGTTCTTTCTTCTTCTTCTTCTTCTTATATATCTCCTTCCTTTGCTCCTTCTTTCATTCATTTACTTTCATATTCCTTCTATCCAATCTAGGACCTTATATCTCGTCTTTTTTCCTTCTTTGTCTTTCCTATCCAATATTCTCGTCCCATCTAACCACTTACTCTTACTTTCTAACTACTTACTACACCTTTCTTTCATACCGTTCATTCTCTTCCGAAACTGGGACATTTTAAAAGCGTCGGAAAAAGGGCAATGACAAAGGAATTGATAGGGACTGTCCCTGCCAAATCATCACAGTTGGAGGGTATGATACACCCAGAACTAAGCATTAGATGATGATCTGAAGATACTGTCATCTAAGCGTAAGATAAGATGGTTTTGAAATGTCTTCTTTCCAGACCACTTAAGAGGTTGGTGTTATCCTTATGCTAAGTAAGGCTTCTCCTACTAAAGGGTGGGGCACAGGAACTCCCATTGAATGTGCCAGGAAATGGGGTAAATGCTACACAATGGACTAGGGGGGACGATGGGACTTGTAGTGCAACACACAGAGAAATTGCTAGGTTGTGGAAGGTGCCAGTGTACACCAAGTGGACCATTGGAGTGACTCAAGTCTAAGGTGGCTTCGTGTGAAAAATGGTTATATTTGCATCTCAAAGGGTAGAAGAATCACTAGGTAGAAGAAGGATGGTAAAATGGGTGTGTGTGTTGTTCTTCACTTCTCTGTCTGTTTGTTGTTGTTGTTGTTGTGTGCCTTCAGGACATTTTTGACATTAAGGAGTTTATCCCACGGAGGCAAATTGCTTAAATCCTGTGCAGAAATAGTATTTAAAAATCCAACAACTCCCCCCCCCCTGCAAAATAACACGATATTAATCTGAACAGAAAGTCGCCAAAGCCCCTTCCTTGTTACTTTTGGAAGTTCCCAAAAGTAAAAAGGAGTGGGTTTTGGCGACTTTCCATTCAGATTAACGGCGTGTTATTTCTCCTTGACGGCAATGTCATGTGAAAAATAACTCACTTTTGTGGGTTATTTCTATTTTCTGTTCAGGTTAACCCTGAATGTCGTGTGCAAAACAACCTGCTTTTTCGGATTGTTTTCACTTCAAATCCAGTTTCTGTATGGGATCTGTCCCATGTGATAAATTCCTCATTAGGGGAACCTATCATGAAGTTGTCTTGGCAAGATTAGTTCAGAGGAGGTTTGCCATTGCCTTCCCCTGAGGCTGAGAGAGTGTGACTTGCCCAAGGTCACCCAGTGAGCTTAATGCCTTAGTGGGGTATTGAACCCTCGTCTTCCCTCAGTGGCTGAGCTGGGAGTTGATAGGATCCTCCAAAGACTGCAGAGAAGGCAAAAAATTAAAAAAAATGTAACAACACAAACCAAAAATGGATTATGGCTGAGCTGGGAATCAAACCCTGGTCTCCAGATTTGTAGCCCAACACTCAAACCATGAGTAGACTGAAGTCTAGGAAAGCTCCTGCTGCCAACTTCTTTATTTCCATAAGTCTCCAAGGTGCTACAAGATCTCTTTACATACTATTGCATGCATACTACGTGCAATACATGCATAATACATGCAAAGGTGCTACAAGATCTCTCTACATACTATAGCATCTCAGGAAGTAGACTTTTAGTCTAGGAAAGCTCCTGCTGCCAACTTCTTTATTTCCAATAGTCTCAAAGGTGATACAAGATCTCTCTACATACTACTGCATGCATACTACATGCAATACATGCAAGGGTAGGCAACCTTTCCCCTTTAAGGGCTGAGGGACTTCAGCTCCCAGAAGCCTCAGCCATGTTGGCCAATAGTCCCATGTTGGCCAATAGCTCCTGGGATTCTGGGAGCTGAAGTCCCTTGGCCCCTAAAGGGGAAAGGTTGCCTACTCCTGCAATACATGCATAATACATGCAAAGGTGTTACAAGATCTACATACTACTGCATGCATACTACGTGCAATACATGCATAATACATGCAAAAGGTGCTACAAGATCTCTCTACATACTAGTATAGCATCTTAGGAAGTAGACTTTTAGTCTAGGAAAGCTCCTGCTGCCAACTTCTTTATTTCCATTAGTCTCAAAGGTGCTACAAGATCTCTCAAACCAGTAAGCCACACTGGATCATTGTAGGTTCACCATAAGTTGAACTTGTCAGTGGCTATCAACAAAGAGATCACACAGTGGATGGATAGGGCAGCTTGTTTTCTCTAGACAGAAGAAGCTCTTGGGTCTTCCAAAAAATGGAGTCGCTACCTTCACCTTTCCATTGCCCCAAACCCATGAAAGATTTCACAAGAGCACCCGCTTCCTCCCCTTTTTCTTTCTCCCCAAAGGAATTTTCCTTTGCGTCTCCTTCTTAGGAAAAGGTAGCAGATCCTTCTGGCTGCTGGGCTTGCAAAGAAAGGGTTAAGGGCTGCACCTGCTGAGGTGTACCTGTCTCCTGGCACCTGTCCCCTTCAGCCAATCAGAAGCAAGAGCTGAAGATAAACTACCTGTCAGAAGAATACCTGTACAACATAAACCTCTAACCTGAATCAAACCTCTTCACTTTCCAGGTGATGTCTCTGTTTAGAAGGTACTAGGCGAGGTTGGAAGCGAAACTTGGAAGAGCTTGTGTCTGGCAAGGGATTGGAAAAGCTTTGGTGGAACATGTCTAATGAGATTGAGTAAGTTGCTTGCTTTTTTCATTGCCCTTGAAATATTTCCCAGCGTAGGCAGAGGATTTAGACGGTTTTGTATGACTGAAGGCATTCTTTTCTGAAACAAATGATAAAAAAAGGGAGAAAGTCTGGGAGTGTACAGGGCTTGTCCATTGTGGTTCGAGAAATCTTTGCTGTTCAGCTTTTTAAAAAGGCAAAACTTTTTATGCTATATGTTGTTTTAATTCCCTGTTTGGCTTGGTCAGTATTTTCTGGGCAAAAATCCAGTCAAGGCTGAAAACTTTTGACAAGATGATCACTGGGTAAAAAATCAACTATCTCCTTCCCTTCTTTCTCTTTCCGGCACAAACTGACTGTAAAAAGGTCTTACTATTAGATGCATTGAGCTCCAAGCTTTTTAAATTCTGAATCACGACTGTAGAAAAGGATGCCCTCGGTTTCCATCCTCTTTCCCTTATCTCTGAAATTTCAGTTTCTTCATGAAAATTCTTGTGGATGTATTCAGTTTCAGAGACTGTTGTTTTTTCTTCTTCTTCAGTAAGGCTTTTTCTTCCCTAGATGTGTATCCTTTGGATTAAAGATTTCTCTTCAATGTACAGAAAACTCTGTTTGGAAATGTTGGAAAGTGGTTCTGAATCAGCATGGTGTGTGTGTGTGGATGTTACCTGGAAATAAATACTCTCTGAAGGAAAGGGTGCCTTAAATTGGAAACTTTCCTCAGCATTTAGATCCCAGATATTGTTAATTTGGGAAGTTTCAAAGATCTGCTGCTAGTTAGCTCCAGAGTGTCTTCAGTACATCTATTCTGCAGTAACTGGTTCAGGTAAGGTATTCCTGAAGGGTTCTGTTTTAAGAAATGGCATTTTATGGATCAGGGTTAGAAGATCAGCTGTCAAACAAGGTGATCCTATGGATGTTTTCTGAGCCGTAAATCCCACTCCATGGGATTTGTCCACATAGGTATGCATAGGATTGCATCCTCCAATTTTTTGAGCATCAAATAGAACTTCAAAAGTTTTGTGTGGCACCTGGAGGACCAACACACATCTGTTGTGGCGTGGGTGTTTGTTGGCAAGCGTTCTGCTTCCTCAGATGTGTATGGGATATGGAAGATTTCCAAAAGGGAGGGATGACCTCTCGCTTGTGTTGACTCAGGGAATATAACATCATCTGAAGTCAAAGGGTGGCAACCTGGCTTGTACAAGTGACTCTCCCAAAAATACTTCCTTAGCAAAATCTGAGCTATGGAGAATAGCCCTTTCCTTCACAGTCACTTCCACTGAAATGTGTCTAATTTTTTAAAAAGTTAGCTTTTTGGAGAATGTTGTTATGTGCCTTCAGGTTGACTCTGATGTATGGCAGTACCATCATAGTTTTCTTAGGGAGATTTACTCAGAGGGGGTTTGCTTCAGGTTTCATCTGAGGTTGAGAGGGTGTGACTTGCTGAAGATCACCCAATGGGTTTCCATGGCTGAATGTAGACTTGAACCTTGGTCTCTACAGTCCAACACTCAATCCACTAAACCATGCTGGCTTGGGGGTAAATATTTGCCATATATATATATATATATATATATGCATCTGATATAATTGTTGTGAGATGTGAGTGGTCCAATGGCATGTTTCAGGATCTATCCCGAGCAGAACTGGAACTCGCTTCTCCTTACCTTCTCATGCCGCCATGCTGGCAATTTCCTCCCACCCATTCCTTAGCGTTTCCAGCCCCCCAGAACAAACATCTGGCCTACCTGGAGAACTGAAGGAAAAAGATGTTGGGAATATTGCCCATTTGAATGAAAACAGTGCAACACAACTACCATCCAATTTTAAAAAAATCTATAACACTTTGGCTTAAAAGAGAGACTATTTTCTCCATTGGGTGGAATGCCTGATTAAGTGTGATGCCCTTTCCGACTGCGGTGGATATTTCATTTGCGTAAGTGGCAATTGAATCTAAAGATTAAAGAAAGCTCTTCCTATCACACTCCATCTTTGTTGGCGGATTAATAATGCAAGCTTGCGCAGTAAATTCTTTGTCAGACTGAATGGAATGTAGCCAGTTTATGCAAATCCTGATTGATTAGTCTTATCAGAAATGCCGCTTGCTTCAGGTCGGCTTGATCAGATTCATTGCTTTAGAATGAGCCTTGCAAAAAGCCATTAGCCTTGCAACATATGCATAGAATACAGTGGCCGCCAGGGGCTGAGGAATTATGGAAAAACCATACTCTCTGTCTGAGTCACAAGATTGCAAATGCACATTCACAGTTCACTTCTTTAAATGCTCCTGCCCCCCCCTTTTTTTTTTTAAAAATAGACATTTTCTTGAATTAGCTGTCAAGGAAGAAAATGCAAAGGTAGTGTGTTACACCTGAACATTAAGAAAACGATGAAAACATCTGAATATAGTGAGGCTTTGGTATCTGTTGGGATTTGTTTCCAGAACTCCCCGTAGTTGCCAAAATCTGTGGATTGTTTAAGTCACATTAGATACGATGGCATAATAAAATGGAGTCCCTTATATAAAATGGCAAAATCAAGATTTTCTTTGTATATCACACGCACGCAAGCCATGGATGCTTGAATCCATGGATAAAGAATCTGTGGATATGGAGGGTTGACTGTAGTTAAAAAGATTTCCATACTACTGCTTAGTTTAGACATTAATAAGAACGGAGAATGCAACGAAGAAATCAGAAGACTAGAATTTGGAAGGGGAGCTATGAAGATCCCAAAGTGTAAAGATCTATCCCTGAATATTAAAGTTAGAATTGTCCATACCATTGTACTTCCAGTTTCTATGCATGGTTGTGAAAGCTGGGCAGTGGAAGAAAGCAAATTGGAAGAGAATCAGGACAGTTTTATGGATACACTGGATGGCAAAACGGACAAATCAATGGGTTGTAAAGCAAATAAACCTGAACTCTCCCTAGAAGCCAAGGTGACTAAACTGAGGATGTTGTACTTTGGCATATCATAAGAAGAAAAGAGTCAAAGATTATAATGTTTGAAAAGGTAGAAGGCAGTAGGTATGGTCCACTAAAAACTTACGCTAGAGAATTATTTTATTTATTGGGTCTCAAAGGTGCTACTGGATTTCTTTACGTCCTTAGCTATATCTTATATATACATGGACTTGTTGTTCTGTGCCTTCAAGTCATTTCCAACTTATGGCAACCCTATCATGGGGTTTTATTGGAAAGATTTGTTCAGAGGGAGTTTGCCTTTGTTGTCCTGTGAGGCTGAGAGGATGTGACTTGCCCAAGGTTACCCAGTGAGTTTCCATGGCCGAGACCTTAGTCTCCAGAGTCATAGTCCAATGCTCAAACCACTACACCACATTGGCTCTCACATGTAGACTTAGCATCCTTGAATGTTGGTTTTTTGGGGAAAAGTGGGACATTAGTACTAATACTATAGAGCTCTTAGCATGTGGTTGCCAGCTGTTTCTACCAACTATGCTCTTGTATCTTTAAGAGCAACCTGTGTCAGCATCCAGAGGTTTTTTTCCTGGGCAGAGATGAAGTCATGGGAATGTCTTTGCTTGTTTAATTTTTTTGGATCAGGACACTACTACTTATTATGGTATAGGAGCGAGGCCAAGAAACAAGTTGGCAGCCCTCTTTTAGGGGTTGTGATCTATGTCTTCCTTCATGGTTTTTTTTTTTTTTTAACGGGGTAACTTTGTCTCTCTGTGAAATCAGAATTAGGGTTGTCTGTCCCTTCCTGCAGAGAAAGTGAACACTGTAATTCTCGTAACCATAACTTAAATTTTTATACAGCCTTTTAAAAAGAGTTGCTCCAGGCATCTTGCCTATGTGATCTTGGCACTCTTACAAGAACACTTTATGACTCTCTCTCTGTTATTAGGACTCTCTGCTTCTGTTCAAGCAGCTAGTAGCAGCTAGTGGCTTCTGTGTCAGTGGGATGTCAAGTCTGCTCCTGGTTTTAGTGTGAACTATCAGTTGGCTAACTGATGAACTGTTGAAGAGTCCTTTCCTCTGGTAGTTCCACTAAAGTTGAGGCTAAAAGCTGGAGCAGATCCACTGCCTCACTGACATGGACACCACAGTCTATCACTGTCTATACAGCTTGATTCAACTTTCTCTATCCATGTCAAGGATGTCCCTAAGCAGACTTCATCTCCAGAGGTAGCCATGTTGGCCATACAACAAAGTACAATAACTTCCAACATCCATGAAACAGTGGTACCTTTATTGGGCCAACATCATGCATTTTGTGGATTTTGGTGGCCCAATGATAGTATAACTGTTTTGTGGATTTTGGATGTTGCTGTACTCAACAGACTGTTAATTACAGAAATATTCTGTATGACAAACTTTATTATTATTATTATTTATAAATTTTATTGAATAACAACAACAACAACAAAAACAACAAAAACAATAATATTAAAGTTTATTTCTAGAGTGCTGTCAGTGTACACAGCGCTGTACAAAAAGACAAGTATAAAATAGAATAAAAACCTGCCAAAGGCGTACAATCCAAATACAAAACAATAGGTAAAATAATAAAAGTCAATTAAAACAAAAAACAATTACAACAATTAATTAACAACATCCACTGTCTACCCAAATGACAGAAAAAGTAAATGTATATCAGAAAGTGCCAGGGAATGCCTCCCTGAACAAGGTGGTCTTTAACTCAGATTTAAAAGTGTTTTTGTTTTGTTTTGGTCTTCTAATACCACAAATGGGAATTGTGTGGTTCTTTGGGCGTTGTTGAACTGCAAGTCCCAGCATTTCCCACCACTGGCTGTGTTTGTCAGGGCTGCTGGGAGGTGCAATTCCATGGCGTCTGGAGGGCCAAAAGATTCCCTGCCTCATACTTTCAGGTCTGTGGATCTGATCCAGTGTTCCTTACATTTAGTTGCTGTTTTTTATGGCCAGAGGCATGTGTTGTATTTAATATCTGTAAGATTCTAAACAGCTGCTTGCTATAACAAGTTGAGTCTAAAATCTGCTGTGGTTCGGGGAGAAATTGCAAATTGTTCATTGCCATCTAGTTGGCTTTGACTTATGGCAACCCCTATGAATGAGAGAGCTCCATGAGCTCCATTTGAACTCAAGTCTTGCAAAGTTAGGCAGCCATGGCTACCTTGGCTTAGTAGTCTTCCATTAAATGTGCTTAACTTTTCCTACTGCCTTCTACCTTACTAAGCATCATTGTCTTTTCTAGGGAGTCATCTCTTCTCATGATATGTCCAAAGTGCAATAGCCTCAGTTTAGTCATCTTGGGTTCTAGGGAAAGTTCAGGCTTGGTTTGCTCTTGGACCCATTTATTGGTCTTTTGGGTTGTCCATAGTATCCACAGAGCTCTCCTCTGGCACCACATTTCCAATAAGTTGTCCCTATGACAAAACAATCCAAAATGAAATAATTTTAATTGCTTTAAAAAGCCCAGTACAAGTACATAACAAGTTCTCCGTCACACACTACGATACTGCAGTATAACAAAAACGGGAAAATATGAACACATGAGGGAAAAGAGAAAAGACAACAACGATAGTGATCGGTTTGTATAAAACCTGAACAAATGTCCTAACAGAAATCCACTTGGAGGTTTTGTCTGTACATCACGCTTTCAAATGTTGCAAGTGCTGTTAGGTATATTGCATCACAACTGAAAGAAAGTAATTTTTCAAGTATTGAAGCATCAATCTTTTAGCAGTTAAAAAAGCATGGACAAATCCCCATGTGGCATGGTCAGTTGTATCGTTTGGCCAAGTGGACGGAAAGAGGGTACCACGAATTCAGGCACGTTTGTGTGGGAAAGGGGTTATCCAGATGGCACTCCGTGACACTTTATTAAGGGTAGATAAATGTGCTGAGAACTGAGCAAGGTTGTGTCTTTCTCTGCCTTTCATCAATGTGCATGTCGGCCATGTGCCCTGCAAGTGGAAGAAGGGATCCAGGATGTGTGTAATTTTATGTGTTTAAAACAAGGTAGCGAACAAGCCATTTTAATTGTACCATCACTTTATAGAATGTGGATCTGTCATGTCTATACATTTAGCAAAATGACCTGGTCGGATGGGATGTACCACTGCAGTGCCATTTCTGAATGCTTTCCCCATGTTTTGAATTTGTGCTTGCAAGCAGAAAGCTAGCCCCTAAGGCAAGTTTCTAGGCCAAAGCACTTTGCTGCAGTGCTAGCTTTCTATCTGCAGGAAGCTTCCCCTCCTTTCAGCAAATTCCTCCTTCCACAACTCCAGTCCAAAGTAGAGTTTTGCCACCTCTTTCTGCTGCATACATAAGACCAGACCTTTCATATACCACACCTGAAATGCAATGCTTTCCCATGGAGTTAATTCATTTGGCACTCTAGTGGACAGCATGAGCCAGTACTGATGGAAATTGGAAGACGGGTAATATACATGTGTGTCTGGACCAGCTGAACTCAAATTATCATAAAATTATCATAGAATCCTAGACTTGGAAGAGACCCCAAGGGCTATCCGGTCCAACCCCCTTCTGCCATGTTTAGGGGAATCAAGCTTGCCTTCCGGCCAAGAATCCGTTTATTAACTAACCTAGGTTTATCCAGTAGAGTGTGTGAAAACAAGCCACGAATCTTGGTTAACCGAAACAGCAAAACATGGCAGGGAGTCTATTTATTTAGTTTGCGTCAGCCACACTCTTATTCCTCAGAAGAAGAAAAATAGGGAGGAAAACACAGACTCCCTTTTTGTGCCTGAGCTTGCAGGCAATGGGAGGCCCTGCAAGAGTTAACTAAGGGCTGCTCCCTGCTGTGGTTTTGTGGTCGAAACCATGATTGCCAGGAGCAAATTTTTGTCATGCAACAAGGCGTGCTATTAAAATGTTGAGTTATGCTTTTGGTGAATGAAAAGGTTAAAGCCCTTTATTAATGCACACAAGGGTTTGTCCTGCCGACAGAAAAGGAGCTATTTCCAGCCAAGCTGTTGCTATTCCTCACCACCAGCACACATACCACACACCTTTTTTTTTCAAAAATAAAAATAAAAAATTATACACAATTCTGTTCGGAAAAGATGTTATGGTAGAGAAATAGTTTGCAAAAGGACCCTTTCTTTAAAAAAAAAAGGATAGGTGCAGTACTCCCCCCCCTTTTTTGAAATGCACAAGTTTCTGGGTTGTACTGTATAAAATAATAGTTTTATTTATAACAGCATCATATTTCACTGCAGTTATAAGGAGGCATGATGCTTTCTGAAGTCAGAGTCAGAAGATGCATCAGATTTATTTGAGAGACCACTCGCCTCTTTCTATAAAGCTCCTTCTTTTCTGGTTGGATTCCACCAAAACATGGAGGCTCTGGTTGGATTTTGACCCTATCTAGATGCACCGCTTCTTATATTCTTGCATATTTATTTAATAAATGTATATCCTGCCTTTCTCCCAAGATGGGACCCAAAGCAGCTTACAAGAGAATTGAAAACAAAATAGCTAAAACAACACATAGCACAAAGGGTTAGAAAGCATTAAAACAATGAATGCAGTTGACACATTAACTGAAAATAATTAAAATTCAAAGATCTCCTTCATATGTTGTTCCTGTGAAGTGGATATCGCATGAATTCTAGGGAGTGAGGATGGGGATTTGGGCTTTTTCCCATTTGCCATTGGATGCATGGCTGCCTGGCCCTATTGCCAACTGAATGGGAGAAGACTTTGCAAGATGTAGCTGCTCTTGTGCAATCCATTGGGTATCCCAATGACCCAGAAGTGTTGAAGGATTCCCTCTCTGCGTAGATGCCCTGAGCAACAAAGATGTTTTATGTCAGGGTACGAAGACCCTTTGTTTTCCTGAATGGAAGTCCTTGCTCTATCTTACTCCTATGATCTCCTTTTCACCCCAGTAGCCAATATCAGCTGGTGGATCCATTGTCAGTGGGGCAGTGAATGCTCTGTAAAACCCAGAATGGATTCACTTGCCCCATTGATGATTGTCACTATTTAAGGTCTGAACTATTTAAAGTTGCTGGACTTATTTGGGGCAATAGAGGTCTGCACTTTTGATGCTTTGCTGACATGGGAATCACCATCCACTAGGAAACGTAATGTGTGAAAGGGGCTTAAGTCTTAGAATCATGAGACCACAAGGGCCATCCAGTCCAACCCCCCTGCCATGCAGGAACTCCCAATCAATGTTGAGGGACCCTCATGGAAGTTCTAGAAAAGAAAAGAGGAGGACAGAAAAGACTGAGAATAAGATCTCTCCCCCCCCCCCAAAAAAAAACCTGTCCTCAGCATATTCTTGTTATGTACTGTCAAGACAACTTTGATTTATAGAAATCCTATGAATGGAAGCCCTCCAAGAAGCTTGTCTTAATATGCATCTGAGGAAGTAGCCTGAAGTCTAGGAAAGCTCATGCTGCCAACTTCTTATTTATAGTTAGTCTGAAAGGTGCTACAAGATCTCTCTACAACCTTGTCTTCTATAATTCTGCTCAGGTCTTGCAAATTCAGGACAACTGTGGCCTCCTTGGTTGATTCAATCCACTTGTGTTGTGGTCTTCCTCTTTTCCCACTGTTTTGAGCATTATTAGGATGCCAGTGAGTCACGCCATCTCATGAAATATCCAATGTACAACAGCCTCAGTTGAGTCATCTTGGCTTCTAGGGAGTACTCAGGTGTCATTTGCTCCTCGATCTATTTATTTGTCTTAAACCATCCATGGTATTGATGGAGCTTTCCTGCAGCAGCAGAGGCCCATCCACACTACAGAATTATAGCACTATTGTTCCACTTTAACTTCTATGGAATCCCCAGGGTCTGTAGTCTGAGGAGGCACTAGAAATCTCTGGTTGAGGAGTCTCAATGCTTCTCTTTAGACTCCAGACCCCAGGATTCCCTGTGTCGCGACCATGGGGCTTAAAGTCGAATCATAGAGCTATAATTCTGTAGTGTGAATGGGTCCTTGATTTCAAATTACTGGATTCCCCACCTGTCAGCTTTTGTCACTGTCCCTTACATCCCTACCTAGTATTTTCTAATGAATAGTTGTTGTTGTGCACCTTCTAGTTGTTTCTGACTTATGACAACCCTATCATGGGGTTTTCTTGGTAAGATTTGTTCAGAGGAGGTTTGCCATTGCCTTCCCCTGAGGCTGAGAGTGTGTGACTTGCCCAAGGTCAGCCAGTGAATTTCATGTCCGAGATGGGAATCGAACCCCAGTCTCCAGAGTCATAGTCCAACACTCAAACTACTATGCCACATTGGCTCCTTTTCTAACTAATAGAAAGTGTATATTATGGTAGCCTGGATACGGTGATGAACGTTGCAACTTGTGCCCCTCAAAGGCTTAATTTCAGCAAGCAAAAACAGAGTTAATAAAAAGTCTTTAAAAGGATCAAGGCCTAAGTAGAGACTAGAAGTTGCCTCTGGAAATTTTCTCTCTTTCTAGTGCCAAGAGTCTGGGAGGTTTTTTGGCTTTTCCTAAATGCTTAGAGGGTTCCCATGTCTTTTAATAGGTACATTCAGGCAGAAATTCAGCAGGCTTTCTTAGTTCAGGGAAGGCAGCACTTGTTAAAAAGAATAGAAATGACCTGGTACACAGGTTTTAAAAGACTGGCAGCCTTTTTATAGTTCAGACTGAGCCATTGAATTCCAGGCATTTTCAGATACGATACACAACAGTGATGCTTTTAACAGACTTAAATCTTAACATTTTCAAGATTAGTCAAAACTTTGGCTAAATCCATAATTTGTATCTTTTTTTTTTCTTTTAAAAAATCTTCAAAATCCAAGAGCATTTGATTTTCTGCAACAAATTAGTCCTAAAAAAAAAAATTGCTTAGTAGTCTCCACAAAATTAATATCAGCTTGAAGGATAAATTTTAGTCTATCACGCAGTTCTAGATGTGTCTCAGTTTTGGAATAAATGAAGTAGTTGCCTCTGAATATGTGCAGAGAGCATCACCAGCCACAGACACCCAAAATATCCTTCATTCTGGTCAAATAGAATGCGATCCAACCACAAGCAATCTGCAGGAATTTGGGCTTTTTAACCCACTCCTCCAAAAAACTCCTTAAACTCCACAGAAAAAAGGCGTTGTGGTTTTTACCAGAGTTATCCATGGGAATCTCAGAAATGTGCATTATTGCATGTGTGGCTGGTCATCTGCTTTGTATGGATTCAGATGGCTGTGCATTTTTGATAGAGAGGGTGAATAGGTGCAAATCAATGCAAATTTACACAGGAAAGTTGAGAAAATCAACCATTGATGCAAATGTGCAAAAATCTGCAGCAATGCGCATAATCCACTTATGTGTAGACTAGCCCTGGGATTTGGATTTTAGAGTTTAAATGTCAGAATTCATGGTCTTCAAAGAGGTTTGAGTCTCTTACAAGATTTGCTTTAGTAGTGGTGTATGTTCATTAATTAATGTTCAACCGTCTTGAGCATTTATTTAGCCTTGATGTTCTTTCGGTGAGTGGTCAGTAAATATATATATAAAGCAACTTCAAAGACAATGAGAAGCAAGTACAAGGTTGGTTTTTAAATAACTCTTCACGTCTGGTTTCTCAAATTGCATCCTGGGGTGATAACCTAATGGATGTGAATGCACGTAACTCTGTTGTTATTACAGTTCTGAGCCTGTACACTTTCTGAGACTAGCCAGAAACCTTATGTTAAGTTGGTTTGGAAGTACATCCCACACTTAGGGTTGCCAGTGCGGGACTAAGGCTGTGTCGGTACTGCAGAAATAATCTGGTTTGACACCATTTTAAGTGCCATGGCTCAATGCTATAGAAATCTGGGAACTATTGTTCCCAGAGGTGGGTCTATGGTGGAGAAGGATGCAAACTAGAGGCTCGTCTCCTAAAGAGGCAGATAGGAGTCAGAGAAAGAAAAGATGTAATGCTGCAGATAGAGGGAAGATCTGAGTAGGGTTTTGGGAGCCCTGAATGAGGAAAAAGTTCAGGAGTTTCTTGTGAATGCACTTTCTCATGTAATCATTTGCTTATTTCCTACAACTAACTGTTCTATTTAAGGATATGGAGACTGGTCACTGATCACGTTGAATCCACCGATTGACACAGCCACTTGTCTGTAAGAGGGATCACCTTAAGTCCGATCTGGGGAGGGATCTTGAGGGGCAAAGGGGGCAAGTTTTTTAAGTTGTATGTATTTTAGCCTTGTAAACCGCCTAGATTGGTTTGCCACCGGGCGGTATATAAATAACATTTATTATTATTATTATTATTATTATTATTATGGTGAGTGACAGGAGCCCAAGGGTTGGACCACTGATGTTGCTTGGCCATATGTGTCCTCATCTTCCTCTGTGAAATGTTAAAGGACATGGAAACCGATGCATATCCTTGAACAAATCATCCTCTCTCAGCCTCCAAGGAAGGCAATGGTGAACCTCCTCTGAATAAATTTTGCCAAGAAAACTCTGCAATAGGGTTGCCTTAAGTCCGAGTCAACTGGAAGGGACATCACAACAACAAGCAGTAGTATTTTGTGCAGGAGTTCTGGTTCGGTACTCATTTTGTTGTTACGGGCCTTCACATTGATCCCAGTCAATGGCAACCCAAATCTTTCTTCACACGATTTGTTCAGAGGGGCTTTGCCAGTGCCACTCTGTGAGGCTGAGAGTGTGTGACTTGCCCAAGGTCACTCAAGTGGGATTCGGATGGCTGAGCAGGGATTCGAAGTCTATTCTCCCAGAGTCTTAGGCTGCTGCCACACTGCAGAAATAAAGCCGTTTGACACCACTCTCAATGGTTCAATGCTATGGAATTCTGGTATTTGTATTTTGCTGTGGCACCAGAGCTCTCTGACAAAGAAGGCTAAATACCTTACAAAACTGCAAACCCCAGAATCCCATAGCATTGAGCCATGCTGGTTAAAATGGTGTCAAAATGGCTCTATTTCTGCAGTGTAGTAGACGCACCCTTATTCCAACACTCTGGTGGCTATCCTTAGGACTCATCACTTTGTCAGTTCAAGATGCATTGCTAGGCCATGGGGATCTGAATTTTAGAAGAAAAAGAGGAGCGCATGCAAGGCTAAAGCATGTGCACGCCTGATGATGCTTTTCTCTTTCACACACGCTCCTTTTCCTGGGCCTATTTTGGATGCACTCTGTCTGACGGTTCTTGCCTGAACAGGATTAAAGAGTCAACGGTGGCGAAACCTGAGTCATCCCAACCTGTTGTATGCACCTTGGAGACAAGTCGTCGGGAGGGGAGGGAGAGCTGCGTGAGAAAATGTTAAAGACAACGAAACTTGCAGCTTAGGGGGAGAAGGCAGGTGGGAAAAATAACCCACCTTCTGAAGTTTTTTCTCTCTCCACGGAGAGCGAAACTGCCTGGCAGTAGTGGGAGTCAGGCAGTGGGAATGGGGCAGAGGTGTGGAAGGAACAACTCCGAACTGTGCAACATTTTGCTGTTGGAAAATTAGGGTTGGATTTTCTTCTCCTTTCTCTCTTTGGCTGGCTTGGGACAAAGTCTTGGGTGGATTCAGCCTGCGGAATGAAATATTGGCTGGCTTTTTGGTTGGAATTTGCATCCTTGCAGACAGTCTTATTATGTGCTGCAATATTGAACTGAGGGCCTTTGCAGACTGCTAGAAATAGTGCAAATTGAGTCCACTTTTAGGGTTAGGGTTAGGGAATCATGGGAACTGTATTTTATTGTGGCACCAGAACTCTCTGACAGAGAAGACTCAATGTCTCAGAAAAAAAAAGTTCCCATGATTCCCTAGCACTAACCCTAACCCTAAAAGTGGACTCAATTTGCACTATTTCTGGCAGTCTGCAATAGTGTATCTTGCTTTCCTATGCATAGACTATAAGTATGATAAAGTTTCTGTATGCAGGTTTTTATTTGCCAGAGACATGAGTGGCTGCAGGGTTGCTAACTTGGAAAAAAGTCTCCTGTGTCTATATTTTTAATAACAGCTTCAACTGTAGATGTCAGCTGTTGGTAATCTTGCTCAGGACCAAGCTGCAAGTAATGTCTTTTCAGCTGATGTCTGCAAAGCACAGAATCATCTGAGCCTCTTTTACTTTCCCTAGTAGCTGACGGAGCTTAGGATTTGTTAACCACTTCTAGAAACATGTGATTCTGGAACCTGTGATGAAATGACTGGCTGGCTTGGTTACTAGAGCTTTCAGGATATATATCATAGAATCGTAGAATCATAAAGTTGGAAGAGACCACAAGGGCCATCCAGTCCAACCCCATTCTGCCATGCAGGAAATCACAATCAAAGCATCCCTGATAGATGGCCATATTATATATATTATAATAATTATATATTATAAATAAGTGTGGCCTAATAAAGTCAGAACCAGTTTGGTGGTGCTTGATGCTTTTATTTATTTATTTTGCTTTCTACTATTGCAAAGTACAACAACATCTTAGTGATACTGTGGCTTGGCTGGATCCATCAGTCATAGTGTAAAGTGCGGGTGGGCAACGTTCTCAGGGTAGTTAATCTACTTTGAGTTTTAAACTCAAGTTTAAATGAACTACCCAAGGTGTTGGGTAGATTTGGGGGCTAGGGTTCAGCGCTGTGACCAGCTCTGATAAAGTTCAGGCTTGAACCCCAGCATGGGTTTTCCATCCCCTCAAACATTGGAAGCCACTCGCTCCCAGTGGCTCTTCCAAAATGTTAACTTTGTGGTAAGGTGGGGCATGGTGTGGGTTGTGAGAGGACCCAAGCCACAGGTAACCAAGCTAGACTTGTTAAGAATCCCTGCTCTCAAGTTCACCGTGGTTATTAGCTAATCATAAGAGCTGCCTTTTGATTCCTGGATCTGAGAAAAAACTCTTGCCCCCGAGGCCATGGTGCCGCTTAGAGAAGGTGCACAAGCACCCAAGGGTGGGGCTGGGCGAAAGGATTTCCATTTGGCTACGTCCCCTCTGGCAGTATAGATCTTGGATTTGTTCTGCAACTTGTTCTCTTTTCCCTTGCCTGAAAATGAAAGCTCCAGGGAGTCTCTTCCTATTTCTTTTATTTGCTGAGGCCTCTTTCTCGCCCAGTGTGGCAAGGTGGGGAAGACTTTTTATAGTTTTTGGCGACAAAAGCAAAAGCCCTTCAAGCCCGGGCACTGGAAGTACAGGGAATTTGGGGGGATTCTTTGTATAACAAAGAGCCAGCAGAATTCAAAGATATAGCTGTGTTAGTCTGTAGAATCAGTATGTAGAGAGATCTTGTAGCACCTTTGAGACTCACTGAAAGCATGAGCTTTCCTAGAGTTAAGTCTACTTCCTCAGATGCATTTGGAAGTAGACTTTAGTTTATGAAAGCTCCTGCTGCCAACTTCTTTCTTTCAGTGAGTCTCAAAGGTGCTACAAGATCGCTCTACATAAAGAGCCAGCAGTTTATAACCTGTGTATGTGCATGTCACCTGTTGATTTATGGCGGCCCCATGAATTTCATAGGAATACTCAGAGGTGGTTTTCCCAGATCCATCCTGTGAAATATAGCTTACAGTACCTGGTGGTTATTGGCAGTCTCCCATCCAAGTACTAACCAGGGCTGACTGTGCTTCGCTTTGTTGGTTGTCTCCTATTTGCGAGATAGAACTCGTTCCCCTTTTATAGAGACTGAATGAGATGCCAAATAAAGAAGTGGGCAATATGAGCTTTTGTAGACTAGAGTCTACTTCCTCAGATGCATTTAGTGTAATGGAAACCAGAGACAGACATATATATGCCATTGGTGTGTGAGAATGCCAATTCAAATTCAAAATCCTTTGAGTATGGAAATGAAATAGCAAGTCCCTTTGGCAACACTACCTGAGGTAACTCTTGAATTACTTTGCCGGTTCCAATATGTAATAACATCATGGTATCCCCTTGCTGAATACAGAGGTTATGGAATTTCCCAATTCTAATTCCCGCAGATGTCAATCCGCTTACGAAAACATATGTCCCCAATAGTATTCTGGCTACTAGTATTATAATTATTATTAGCTATTTAAATAACACCTTAGCAGTAGCAATAGCATTTGAATTTCTATACCGCTTCGTAGTGAACTCAGCAATTTCTAACTGGTTTACAATCTGTAAGCCAGTTACCCCCAACAAGCTGGGAACTCATTTTACCGACCTACGAAAGAGGGCTCTTGAAAGGATGCAGAACAACTGATGGCTATTAAAATGGTACAAAGATCATTTTTAAAAACACCATTAAAATACTTTTAAGAAGCTTTTTTTATAAGAGTCTAAAAACAATTCTACCCTAGGCTTAAAACAACGCAGTTTCAGATATCAAAGGCCCAATGGAACAGCACTGTTTTAACTGCTTACTCGAAGCTCAAAGCAGATGGAGCCAGCTTAACTTCCATTGGCAAGGAGTTCCATAGGATGTTGCTACAAAGAAAGCCTTGTTCCATGTGCATGCCGGCCTAACTTCACAATGTGCCGGCACATGCAAAAGGGCTTCTCTGAGAATCTCAAGTTTCCAACAGGTGGTCTTTCAGATACCTTGGCTCCAGGCGGTTTATGGCTTTGCAGGTCAAAACCAACATCTTGACTTGAACTCAGAAGCAAACTGGAAGTCAGTGCAGTTCTTGCAAGACCAGTATTATGCATTCTCTAAAATGTACATCCAACACCAATCTGGCTTCTGCATTTTGCACTAGCTGCATTTTCCAAGGCCAGTCCCACATACAGTGCATTACAGTAGTCAAATCCCAGCAACCAAATAATCAGCAGAACATTTAAAAAATTAAGCAAGGAGGAAACAAGGCCAGATGTGTCAGGTTACTGGGTTCTGATACGTCTGCCACCTCTCTTGCATTTCATAATATTTCCGAAGAACTGTTCCAAGGTTTTAGTGATATTTCAGATTAGTAACTGGATTATGATACTATGTAATCACAACTACATATTTGCATATGTATGCAAATAGATGTATGCAAATAAACCTCTGTGTAGAGCCAGCATGGTGTAGTGGTTTGAATGTTGGACTATGACTCTGGAGACTAGGGTTCGATTCCCAGCGTGGCCATGAAATCCATTGGATGACCTTAGGCAAGTCATACTCTCTCAGCTTCAGGGGAAGGCAACGGCAAAACCGGCTTTGAACAAATATTGCAGAGAAAAACCCATGATAGCTTTGCCTTAGGGTCTCTGTAAGTTGGAAACAACTTGAAGGCACACAACAACAACAACAACAAACCTCTCTCTCTGTGTGTGAGAGAGTCATAAATAGCAACTGAGAAGGAGCCGGAAACCAGGGCTCTGTTTCAGAATTTGGAACTATTAGTTTCTTGGACTATAATATCCCAAATCAATATCTCCTTTCCTGTTTCCACTAGTTTCAGGTCTGTGCGCCTCCTGAAGAATGACGGGATGGGCTTCCAGAAGTACTCCTGTATGAATGAAGATGAGGCTTGGAAAAGTTACCTGGAGAACCCTCTGACGGCGGCCACCAAAGCTATGATGCGAGTCAATGGAGACGACGAGAGTGTGGCTGCCTTGAGTCTCCTCTGTGACTATTACATGGTATGAAAACCCTTCAACATCATTCAAGGCCATGTTGTGACTTGACATGTGTTGTTGCCCCTTTGAGTTCTTTGTACACAGAGAGACCATAATTGGGACCATTACTCTCTTATCCTGGTTTTAATCCCCATCACCCTGGCTGCATCTGTACTGCAGAATTAATGCAGTTTGACACTGCTTTAACTGCCTTGGCTCAAGGCTATGGGGTTCTGGGTTCTGTAGTTTTGTGAGATACTGAGTCTTCCCTGTCGCAGAGCTGTGGTGCCACAATAAACTACAAATCACCAATCTCTTCTACGGCAAATAATAGGTTGTCCATACTATAACCCCTCTTAGGGCTTAAATCACTTCCTAGCATCATGGCTTCCCCATGTCCCAACCTGCCTTGGCCAAGATTTTTTGGAATTATACAGCATGCTGAGTGTGCAAAAAGTTAGCGTTCCTTTCCTTTCAGATGACTATACAAATCCTAAGATTTTGGAGAAGGAAGGAAGGATTGTTTAAAGTAGTTTAGTTCTCTAGTTGGATACACCTGGTTAGAGGGCCAAGTCTCAACTAGTTGCTTTGTTCGTGTAAATAATGATTCTTTCTGAAATTTTCTGCATCTACGTATGGGTAGCCATCGTGTCTTAACAAACAGCCTTCCTCCTCAGCAAGATCCTTAGCAACATGCTGATGTCGGCAGAGCAGTTCTGCTTATTACTCATTTTGGAAAGTCATCTTCTCTGGAACAGGCTGCAAGGATTACAGTGGATCTTGATGCTAAGAAGAAAGTGGAAATCAAAGTAGAATCCTTCCAAATAAAAGGAGTAGCATCTCTTGGCTGCTAAAAGTCAGGCCAGCAGGCAAAATTTATTTCTTGCTTTCTATTTTTGCAGATTCCAAAGGAAAAGCGCTATGTCCAGTCTGGAACAACAGGACGTAATGACCTTGGGAAAAGGTGAGAAAAAGGCTGTTGTCCTTTTTTGCATGTCCAGTGCTTCCTGGTCATTTGCAAAGAATAAACTTGGGCTGAGCTAATGGATTTCCTAACTGTTACACCATTATTTGCAAGGGATATTGGTTTGTTGTTGTGTGCCTTCAAGTAGTTTCCAACTTAGGGCAACCCTAAGGCAATCCTATAATGGGGTTCGCTTGGCAAGAGTCTTCAGAGGGGGTTTGCCGTTGCCATCCTCTGAGGCTGAGAGAGTGTGACTCACCTAAGGTCACCCAGGTGTGTGAATGTGTTTTGACATTAGCTACATAAAGCTTTATGAAATCACCAGTGTCCATAGTGGCTGTGGCTGATGAGAGATGTAGTACAAACCATCACAGCTGGAGAGCACCAATTCAGGGAAAGCTGGCATAAAGAATGACCAATCCTGACAGCTCAAACAGTCAAATTATGCCCAAATTTTACAATGCTTCCATTCTTCATCCTCATTTCCAAGCAAGGAAAAGAGTTAATCCTTTCCTAAGCAGTGAGGAGACCAGCATTTTGTGAACTCTGCAGCAGTTCAGAAATAGATATGTTAAACACATAGCAAAGGGGTACACAGAGTCCAGGAATTGGGACGGAACTGAGAGATGCCAATGGACCGTTCACTTATTTTGGAGAGGGTTATCAAAAAGGCCTGGAAGCCAAGGAGGATGAAAGGCAGAACACGGCTTGTTCTGGAAGGAGTTGAAACAAAAAGCCAGGCTTATCACTCTCACACTAAGTGCAGAAAGGCCACAGCGAGTCCATTGCTCCTGGTTCTCTCTGTCCTTTTATTAATACCAATGAGGGAGGCATGGGATGAAATTCCTTCCCCCTTTGGCTGGAACCAAGGAAATGAAGGGGGTTTCCACTGCCCATCTCATACCCTCCACCATTTCACAGATAAAAACTGGGACACGTGTGGCCAAGCAACCTGAGTGTGGTCAAAATGGAGAAAAATGGGGGGAGGAAAACACACCAGCACTTTGTTTTTGCCACAGCCTACAGCGAAGGGCAAGAGTCCGTCCATCCCCTCCTCTACTCTCCCTATACTAAGTCAATTGAGTGCACATTATTTTTGCATGTTCAATTGAATTTGCAGCAAAGGAAGCAAAATGAGAACAAAGGGGGAAAGTGTAGGATGAAACAGAAACTGGGACATGTTAAAAGCAAATGAAAAAGTGGGACAATAAGGATTGATCAGATCTGTCGTTGCAAAATTGGGAAAGTTGGAGGGTAGCAATAGCAAGGGCAATAGCAAGTACATTTCTATACCGCTTATCAGTGCACTTAAGCACTCCCAAAGTGGTTTACAATGTGTAAGCTCATTGCCCCCAACAAGCTGGACATTCATTGTAGCAACCTATGCAAGCCTGAGTTGACCCTGAGCCCCTGGCTGGTATTGAACTCACAACCTTATGAATGAGTGGCTGCAGTACAGGCATTTAACCACTGCACCACCAGAGCTCTTATGTATGCATTTTGTCACACATTTTCCACATCCTGGTAGAGGATGGGTGGTTAAATTCATTTGGATGATAACCAGTATCCCAAGTTCCAAATCATTGTTTGCCTGTTTAAACTCATATAATGAGTTCATCAAGTTATGGCATGCTTACTGTAGTAAATGACAACTTAGCAGATAGGAAGGTCTTCTTTCATATCAGGGGCATGTGTATGATGAAATATCTATTGATCTTGTGTATTTATCTATGTGTATTCCTGCACAGTGAGCCAGTGTGGCAACACCATGCAGTGTTGGGCTATGACTCTGGAGACGATGGTTCGATTCCCAGCTCAGCCATGAAACCCATTGGGTGGCCTGGGGCAAGTCACATGTTCTCAGCCTCAGGGAAAGGCAATGGCAAACCTCCTCTGAACAAAACTTGCCAGGAAAACCCCAGGATAGGGTCGCCATAAGTTGGAAATGACTTGAAGGCACACAACCCACACACACAATACATTCCTGCAGGACAGGGGCCTTTGTGGTCTCTTCCGGTTCTATGATTCTATTATTTTATCTTGTCTTGCATTGATAAGTCCTTTTGTCTGGCTTGTTCTCCCCCTTCTAGACACTGCCATGTGATGGATTATGATCCAGACCTTTCTTCCTTTGAAAACTCGGCTCACCTCATGAAGCTCCTGGCTGAGAATGTCTCCATGAACCAAGAATATTCTGACCTGCCCAAGAAGAATGGGATGGGGCTGGAGGGCCTCCCCTCTCCTCACAAGCCGCCTGCCTTGCCTCCTGGCACCAGCAAGCTGGAAACTAACCCTGAGAACTACATGATCACCTCTGGCGATGTGTACGACAACAGCTCCCTCAGTTCCCTCTTTGACGCGATCCACGTGGCCCCACCGCAGCAAAGATGGCAGCCGGACAGCACATTCAAAGAGGACCCCCAGGAGGTCAGCCCTGGGTTCAGATTTGGGAGGCTTTGTTGGAGGGGTGGTTCCAGGAGTTGTGCCAAGATCAGAAAGGAGATAGTGAGCTATATGAAAATTGGGAAATACTGGCAGGGAACGGGTGGGGATTTGGTGGCTAGGGGTTGGTTGAGTCACATATGGGAGGCTGTATGTGCCCCCCCCCCGGGCTGCTGGTTAATAATAATAATAATAATAATAATAATAATAATAATAATTTATATCCCGCCTTTCTGCATAACTCTGTGTTTGTTATTGTTGTGCCTTCAAGTCGTTTCCGACATATGGCAACCTTATGGCAAACCTATGGCAAGTTGTTGCGTTCCTTCAAGTCATTTCTGACTTATGGCAACCCTAAGGAAAACCTATCATGTTTTCCCCCCCTTTTTTTTCTTTTCAAATAATTTTTATTTTCCACATATATAAGACAAATTCCACTTACATACAAGATACATCATACCCTCTTTCCACCCACTCCTCCTTTTCTTATATATATTCAGTCAATATTCACATTCACATTGACTTCCTGACAACATAAAACAGTAGTCAATATTCACTATCCCTTACACCAGTTGATTGTCCTTTTATACTTATTCCCTGTAACCTCTTTTGGGAAGGGATTCATTTCTTTTATCATATGCTTAAATATCCCTTCCTTCCATCTTCGCTTTTGACTTATTCAATACCTCCGCTGGCTTTGTTATCCCCCCCCCCCCATTTTCCCCCCTCATATTGTTGAATCGATTTTCCATTAGTACACATTTTCAGCATGGTTTTTTCTTGGCACGTTTCTCCAGAGGGCGTTTGCCATGCTTTGAGGCTGAGAGAGTGTGACTCAGTGGGTCACCCAGTGGGTTAACATGGCCAAGACGGGATTCAAATCCTGGTCTCCAGAGTGGTTGCCCAATGTTTACACTGCTACACCACAATGGGTCTCGCTGGTTGTGTACCCCAGCAATACATACATGGGCGCATGCACTGAGAAATTCAGTATGTTCTGGAATCCAAGCCAGAAGATTCATCAGAAAGTAGACTCAGAAATCTGGGCCTGCCCAAACCCATTTAGAGGGAAATGGTGTGTCTCTGCCCATCTCAGTGCAGGATGCGACATGTAAGGTAGAAATTGGAGCAGCACAAATTGCACTCATTATGTGTGCGGAGGGGAGTATCCCTTCCATGCCAAGTTAGCTGTCATGGAGACTTCATCAGAAGGCAGTGTCTCCTAATGCTGAAAGGACTGCTTGGTGTTCCCTCGACCGCCCTTCTACTTCCTTAAACACTCACCTTTCTGTGTACACAAGTTCACCATGCTTTTCGTATACTGTAGCATATTGCCAAATCACCCCTCCCCATCACACCAAGGCTGGGTCCATTGCAAAAGAATGGAAGTGGGGGACTTCATAATTCTCTTCCACGGTACAGGCTGAGTCTCCCTGATCTGGAATTCCGAAATCTGAAATATTCCAAAACCCGAAACCTTTTTCATGGGCGACACTTTTGCTTTCTGATGGTTCAGCGTACGCTAATGTTATTTCATGCACAAAATGGTTGCATAAATTGCCTTCAAGCTATGTGTACAAAGTGTGTATGGGACATAAATGAATTTTGTGTTTAGATTTGGGTCTGCAAGATATATACATATATGCAAAATACAGGGGTGTGTGTGTATGTCTGGAATCCCAAACACTTCTGGTCCCAAGCATTTTGGATAAGGGAGATTCAACCTGTACACAAATTTTTATCAGTCTGATAATACTGTGTGAGCCATGGCGGTATCTTACAGAACCTTGGGGTTTGAAATTTTGGGAGAGTTCTGGGGCAGAGAATGTTAAAGACCTTACAAAACTACAAATCCCAGGTTTTCCTAAGATACAGCCATTGCAGTTAAAATGCTAAGGAAATGCTACAGTTGTGCAGCATGAAAGAGACCCTTACACCATGCCCATTTCCAGCAACAATGAAAGCTATTCTAGAGAGAGGGACAACATGAGTGGATTGCCTTTCTAAGTAAGAATTCTGTCCCCCTACGAAATGTCCCTTCCATCCCCAAATGTCTAGCGTTGCAGAGAGGGAGACATTGAAAATCGTTCTCACCTCCTCAGCTCTTCTATTTGATATGTTTGCACTCCTTGGGGACTTCACCTGCCTCTTTTCTTTGGATGCTAAATGTTCAGCTGATGTTCTAAGTTACTGTAATGCTAGAAGTTTGTGGACTGAATGAAAACAAGGGGGGGGGGAACTTTGTTTTGGAGGGGGTAATGTCCTCATATTTCTCTCCCCACCTTCAGTCTGTTAGTAGCTACATGTCTACCAACAACCAATATTTCACTCAATCTTCCCATCTGCCTCCAATGGTCACCGCCATTTTGCATTCATTGAGCAACCTAAAATATCTCCATAGCAGTCTGGTTAGAAATCTGGCTGAGGCTGTGTCTTAGCAGAGGTCCATGGGAGATCTCCTAAAAGTGATAAAGAGTGGACCTAAGCTTCTGGGCTTCTGGGGAAGGTGTGTAGCCTCCCAACTTCTTGCTGCTGTTCCTCAGATATATTGCTTTCTACACCCAAAGCAGGAAAGAATCCATCTTGTGGTTTCCTGTGTGTTCTCTAGCTTACTGGGAAATTGCTCGCCAGGATGTGGTTTAGGAGGTGCTCCATAATTAATGATTTTTTTAGTCATTCCTTTTAATGACCCATCACCACCTTGGATCCCCATTTTCTCCTGGAATTTCCTCTGAGACCTAACTGAGATATCACCACTGAGGATCCAGTATTGTGTTTGTTATTTGAGGCCTAATCCTGAGGCTTTTACCAGAGTAGAGGATGGTTACAACCAACAGTGTCTGTTGGCTTCCATGCCAGTAGGGTGGTCAATCCACTGTAGGTTTAAATCTGAACTTTAAAGGAACTATCCAAGGTGCTGACCCCTATCCACAAAATATATTCAAGACAGTGGAAAGTTCCTTTAAAGCACTGGTTCCCAAACTTTGGTCCTCCAGCTGTTTTGGACTTCAACTCCCAGAAGCTCCAGCCAGCTTGGCCAACAATCTAGAATTCTGAGACATGAAGTCCAAAACATCTGGAAGATCCAAGTTTGGGAACCACTGCTAAATTTAGAGCAAAATCCAGAATGGATTCACCTTTTTTCTCAATGCTCTTTTCCACTTGGTACGCAAAGCTGCACGTCATACATTTCCCCACAGTGAAGAAATATCAGCAAGGCTTTCCAGCTTGAATCTTTCCCAAACTGAGAATGTTTGGGGTTTATTTTAAAGCTTTATTTCAAAATAAACTGGGCAGTCTTTGGGGAATGTTGAACGAGCCATTTCGTTATCTTC
Source organism: Phrynosoma blainvillii (assembly GCA_026167975.1). Classification (NCBI taxonomy): domain Eukaryota; kingdom Metazoa; phylum Chordata; class Lepidosauria; order Squamata; family Phrynosomatidae; genus Phrynosoma; species Phrynosoma blainvillii. The sequence continues at coordinate 28,113,585 of JANUYF010000008.1, forward strand.
GATGATTTGGAATACATAGAGAAGTATTCTGATTTTGTGCCTCTACAGTCACTGATCTTCAATGACATCCTAAAGACCCCGACGGAAGCACCCTGTTCAGACGGTTATTCTCTCAGTGATGCCAAAAGGTAACTATCAAGACTGTCCATGGGGGTCGACCTCAGAGACTTAGCAGTGTTAGTCTGGAAAACCAGTATGCAAAGGGATCTTGTAGCACCTTTGAGACCAACTGTGCAAAAGTAGTTGTAGCATAAGCTTTCATAGACTTGGTCTACTTCCTCAGATGCATGGAGTGAACTAGTGCCCATGATGGACCTTTAGACTCAGACTGTACAAATAGCCATAGAAATGCAAAATGTGTGGGTATGGTGATGAAGTGACAAGTCTACACAATTATATAGCACTATGATTCCATTTTAACTGCCATGGCAATGTCCTATGGAATCCTGGGATTTGTAGTGTGTTGAGGCACCCCAGCTTTCTGACTGGGAGTCCCAAATGGCCCTTCTTAATTTCCAAGTCCCAGGATTCCATAGGAGGGAACCATGGCAGTAAAAGTGGAGCCATGGTGCTCTTATTTCATAGTGTGAATGGGCCTTTGCTTTATATGTTAAAGAGAAATACAGTTATACCTCCATATAGGCTGGGGCTAGGGGTGCAGGACCTCTGTGAAAGGGAAGGAAGTAAATATAACCCCCTTTTTTTAAACCTGAGAGAACACTTCTCTAGGAATTTCTAGGTCCTCCAGTGCAACTCTCTTCCCACAGAAGATGACCATAGAATTGCACGGGAGGACCTACAAATGCTTAGGGAAGTGTTTTCCCTTGGAATTGCTATGTCCTCTAGTGTGACTCTGTGGTCAGCTTCAGAGCCATGCTGGAGGATTTAGAGATTCATAGAGAAAACTTATTAATCAAATCCATGAATAATCAAATCTGCAAAAGTCAAAGGTGCAAATGTGGAGATCCAACAGTACACTGAAATAAATGTATGCATCCATTCTGTCACATCTGGTTGGGCTCTCAGATGATTATCTGGATCTCTTAGAATAAAACAGCTAAGTTTATTTACTAATTTGTTCCTTTTTTTCTTCTTTTAATTGTACTTTTCAAGTGACTTTGAATATACCCTGGGATCCCCTAAAGCTATTCACATCAAGTCAGGGGACTCACCCATGGCCTACCTCAACAAAGGACAGTTCTACCCAGTTACATTGAAGACAGTTGGAGATGCCAAAGGTTTACACTTGTCTTCAAGTAAAGTGAAGGTAGGTAAAAAGCATGCTGAGACAGACATTTCCACCCAAGTTGTGACTGTTGCTAAAAGAGGTGAAGCCAGTGCTATTATAACCAATAACAGCACATTAATGTGCAAACTAACACTGTGTAAAAGTTAATTGGGATCTAGTTTGGCTTTGCAAAGATGGATTTGTTCTTGGGAATGGATTTGCAAATTAACACTGTGCAGAAGTTAAATGGTATCTATATTGATTTTGCAAAGCTGGATTTGTCCTTGCAAGGAATTTCCAAATTAGCACTACGTGTAAGTTAACTGGAGTCCATTTTGGCTGTCCTCCCTTCTTTACAGAGTGTTGTGATGGTGGTTTTTGACAATGAGAAGATACCAATGGAGCAGCTCAAGTTCTGGAAACACTGGCACTCACGGCAGCCTACAGCCAAACAGAGAGTCATCGATGTCGGTATGGAATGGAGACATTTCGTGATACTTTCTCTAGGGGTAGTGGTGGAAAGCTGGCATAGTGGACTTGCTTTCCTCTGGCAGGTTCATTCCCCCCACAGTCCTGGATGAACCAGTTGTTGTGCAAATTTCCAGTGTAATGTGTATATGGTCCCTTTTTTCCAGGGCCAGAATTATGATGCCAAGAATGCATTCAGTTGCCCTGTTTTAACAACAACAGTGTTCTGTCCCTCTTTAAAGACTTTCCAGAATGGCACCTCATAAGATCTGATGAACAGCCACTAAAAGGGAAAATTAACAAATCCCTTTCTCCTGTGCACACAGGGAAATTTGTAACACAGACTGGGCTGGATTCAATGCCCCACTGACATGGGAGCACCAGCCACAATCTTCCCCTATCCTAAGACCAAGATCCATACAGAGCCTGTATGCATTCAGCACCTTGGATAGCACTTCTCAAGAGATCCAATTCCTGGCTTGGATTCCTTGCCCTACTGACACGGAGCCACCAATTGCCACCGATTGGGAATTTGGGAGTGATTTCCAGTTGGCCTAGTCGGGTGGGATTTGTCATATCTCTTTGAGAGAATGATAGTCGCTTAACTTAGGGGAGGAGGGAATTATATTGTTTTAAGCTGTATGTATTTTATTGTTGTACACCGCCCGGATTGGCTTGCCACAGGGCGGTATATAAATAAAATTTATTATTATTATTATTATTATTATTATTTACTCTAAAGTTACGACCAAGGCACTGAAAAGTTAACTGCTTGCTTTGTGCTTTCCAGCGGACTGTAAAGAGAATTTCAATACCGTGCAGCATATTGAGGAAGTTGCTTACAATGCCTTATCTTTTGTCTGGAACATTGCTGAAGAAGCCAAGGTATGTGAAAGAAGCAATAGCTAACTCTGTTACAAACCTGTACCCATTTTATAGTGGGAGTCAGCATGGTATAGTGGTTTGAATGCTGGATTAGGACATTGGGAGGCAAGGTTTGAATCCCTGCTCAGCCGTAGAAACCCACTGGGTGACCTTGGTCACACTCTCTCAGCCTCAAGAAGTCAAGGGCAAATCTGCTCAAAACAAATTTTCTGACTTATGCCAACCCTGAGGTGACCCTCTCCATGTGTTTTCTTGGCAAGAGATATTCAGAGGAGGCTTGCTGTTGCCTTCTTCTTAGGCTGAGACAGTGGGACATGCCCAAGTTCATCTGGTGGGATTCCATGATTGGGTAGAGGTTCGAATCCTGGTCTCCCAGTTCACCACATTGGCTTTCCTTCCTGAATCCTAGTCCTCCTTTCTTTGAAAAAAGAAAGAAAGAAAAAGTATTGAACACTTATCCTCCTCATCAGCTGAACTTTCAACTTTACTTTCACCAGCTAGTTTTGCATTATAAGGTCGATGCTTCTCTGAGCAATTAATTAATTTTGGCACTGAATCTGTTAACATTCAATAAACCTTCCAGATCAGTGCTATGACTTCTACTGAATCTCATCCATCCTCTCTCTTGCAGGTGTTTATTGGGGTGAACTGTTTGAGCACAGACTTCTCCTCTCAAAAGGGTGTCAAGGGTGTCCCTTTGAACCTCCAGATAGATACGTACGACTACAGCACTGGGACAAACCGGCTTGTCCACCGCGCCGTCTGCCAGATCAAAATATTCTGCGATAAGGTAGAGTGAAACTCCTTGGCAAGCTTTCTGGTAGAGGCTGGTGGAGGAGACTTAAACCAAGGGCTGGAAACTATGAGATGAGCCAGACATTAAACGCTGAGGCTTCTTAAATGAAGACATTGACTTAGAAGAGAAGCTTTGCAAGAAATGAACTGCTAGATGGAGAGTTTGGCTCTGATGGAAGTTAAATACGCTCACCTTCTGCCAGCGATGGGAAACATCTAGCCTGCAGAGCCCTTGAATGTGACCTCTGAATTTTGACCCCTAGTGATTTTTTTTCTTTTAGCACCCAAATTTCTAGCATTGCAGCAAGTGATACAGTGAAAATTGTTCATACCTAGAATGCTTCCATTTGCTGTGTTTGCATTTTCTTGGGCACTATATCTGTCCCTTTACTTTGGATGTGCGCCCACATGTGCCTTTAAATTGCCCATTCATGGTCACTCCATGAATTTCCTCAGATTTACTTAGGCAAGGAATCCTCAGAGGTGATTTTGCCAGTTCTTTCCTCTGAAATACAGCCTATAGCACCTGGTATTCATTGGCAGTCTCCATCCAAGGGCTAACTCTGCTTAGTTTCCAAGATCAGATGGGATCTGGTTCCTTTAGGGTATTTAGGACATGTTTTGGGTACACGTGACCTATGGATCAGCTTCCCCCATATAATCCACTCCATACAGTTGTATATTTCCCAGTTTTGGGGAAAATAAAGATGGCTTATCCTGTTTTAACTTCTCTTCCCAGGGAGCAGAGAGGAAGATGCGGGATGATGAACGCAAACAGTTCAGGAGAAAAGGGAAATGTCTGGATGCCAATAATAATGGTGAGTAGAAAGGATGGAAACACATTGACAAATTCTGATTTAAGAGGTAGGTGCCTGCTGGAAAGAACCAGCAGGTGAGATGCTCCAGAGAGCAAAAGGCATTGGCATACAGTCCAGCTTTCCTGATTTGTCAGAGACTGTCCCAGATAAACCTCTCTCATCCCACTCTTTTCAGCTGTTTTTAAATTACCCCTCATTCTCTCTCTTCCTCCCACTTCATCTTCAGTTCACTTCAGTTGCTGCAAAATGCAAAAGTAGTTTGCATTTCAAATAACTCAACATAGAAGAAAGGAGAGGGTGAAGTCTTGCTCTTCCCAGTAGGCTCAGGCAAAAGTAAACTGCTGCAGTGTCTCCCAGCTTGCCTGTTCTTCCCCATTAATAAATTTTGTCAACTTGACCAGACTCCAATGTTGCTTGGCTACATGCCTCCCAGTTTCCATCTGTGAAATGTTGGGAGGGTATGCAATGATCAGGAGGACCCTCAGCTCCGGAGAACCTGGTTTTGCAGTGGTCAGTTGTTTGGGGATTCCAAAGACAAGGGCAAGGGTGATCTGGTCACTGGCCAGAGGATCAAAAGCTGCCGGTCAGTTTGCATTAGCGCCAAGAGCAACAGCCAAGCCAGACCAGCCTGGCCTCAGCTGGATCTTAAGGCCCGCTTCAAAGTATACACCACCTTCATTGATTATTTTTTTATTTATTTGCTGATGGGTTTTACACCCTGACACTTGCCCTCCGGGAAGCTGACAAAACAAATCCGTATTCAAAGCATAGCCAGCAACATGTTAAATAAAAACACCAATAAAAAAGGAAGAAAAACAGAAGAGCAAATGGATGGTAAGATAAAAACAGCAGTTAAATCCAGTCCTCAATAGTACCACTAAAAGCCCATCAATGAGAAGGACAGGACAGACTTTGCCTGAGGGCCGACAAGATAGCAGCGAAGGAGCCAGGTGGACATGTCCCAGTCTTTGGCGACAGAGACACAAAAGCTTTTTCTCATGGATGGCCTCCATTTGTGCAGCCCCTGAAGCCCCTGCAGCCTAAGAAACTATTGCTGTTGTTGTTGTGTGTCTTCAAGTCATTTCCGACTTATGGCAACTCTACGATGGTGAAGCTATCATAGGGTTTTCTGGGCCAGTTTCTTCAGAGGGGGTTTGCCATTGCCATTCTCTGGGGCTGAGAGAGTGTGACTTGCTCAGGGTCACCCAGTGGGTTTTCATGGCTGTGCTGGGATTGGAACCCTGGCCTCCCAGTATCCTAGTCCAATGCTCAAGCCATTGCACCATGCTGGCTAAGCAGCTACATCCCCAAAATTCAGGGAGGAACTACGACGTTCTGGGCTTTTGTTAAAACGTTGTTGTGTTTATCAGGGAAATTAAGGTAAAATGCCATTATGTATTGATGTGTAAAACACACACACACACACATCCTAGTATAGTAAATAATCTGTTCAGAGAAAGGAGAGCCTGGAATGCTGGTTGAGTATTTGAATGGGATTTTTTTTTTTTAAAAAAAAGGCAGGCATGGTAAGAAATAGAAGTTAGTCAGGGGTAGGAGTCAGTGTTAGTTAGAAAGGTGATAGTGAAGGATGGAGAGGGACATGAGACAATGAAGGGAAGGAGTCTGTGTTTTGGGTCACTCAGGCTGCAGCCATGATCATATGCTTCTATACACCAAATAGTCTTAAACTGTACATTGAAGGGCAGTGTGATAAATTATTCTTGTGCCTTTGGGAATACTACAGTAGTGCTATTGAAATGGCTGGGCTCAGACATACAGCATCTGTAGTTCAAAGTTGTTGTCCAGTGACGGTATTACAGGAATAAAGTCACAATACAAGAAAAACAAGGACATCTAGATGGTCCGCACATTTGGTGGCAATGGTAGGATACACATTCTTGTATTTGGTGCCATAGCAGTGGGATAAGAAGAGTTCCTCTTGGGAACCCCTGGAAATAATCTCAGTTGAATCCATCCATCTAACACGTGCCTTCTTCTCTCCCTACTTCCCTCCACCTTTCCCAGCATTATTGTCCTTTTCAATGAGTCCTCCCTTCTCGTGATGTGTCCAAAGTACGACAGCCTCAGTTTGGTCATCTTGGCTTCTTCCAGGGAGATTTCTAGCTTGATCTGCTCTAGGACCCATTTGTTTGTCTTTTTGGTTGTCCATGGGATCCTCAGCCCTCTTCTCCAGCCCCACATTCTCTCAAATGCATTGATTTTCTTCCTATCTTCTTTCTTGACTGTCCAGTTCTCACATCCGTACATGGTTAATAGGGAATACAATGGCTTGTATGATTCTAACTTTTGTGCTGAGTTGTCTGTCTTTGCATTGTAGGATCTTTTCTAGTTCTTTCATAGCCACTCTCCCCATTCTCAGTCTTCTGGCTTCCTCTTTTGGATACCTCTTTGTCTTGACCTTGCCAGACTGATCGCTATCCTCTTCCTTTCCTCCTCCACTCCCTTTCTCTTGTGCTTATAGATGACAGGCCTGAGGGCACCCAATTATTGAAGGCGCCTTAGATGTTATTATTAATTGCAATAAGGTGAGGCAGAAAGACATGCTCAGTTTATATCAATTGGAGTAAGCTGAGGACAAAAGAGGAGGAGGAGGAGGAAGAGAGGAGAGCAGAGAATCTACAATATTTTAAAAGTAGCTGAAAAGGTGGAACAGAAGTGGATTGACTGGGATTATCCCTGCAAACCAAGGGTATACTAAGGCAGTGATTTACCTTCAATACCACTACCCTACAACAACAACAACAACAGGCTGGAAAATGGGAAATGCAAAATGGAAGAGATTGGGGCCTTTTTTTGGGTTGCGTTTTTGTGCAGTTGGTGACCCAAAATGCAATGGTGTGGCCCTCTGCAAGGGTGTGAATATGGGACCCCTCACAACTGTCCACCTTGGTCTCTACAGATACCTTTCTTCCTTGTCTGAATTCGAGATCTTGCATGTTATTGAAATCCAGCTCCTTTGCAAAATCTGCAGCCCTACTCTCAGTTAAATATACTTCTGAATGGGAAGACTTTGATTCAGAAAGTCTTTGTTGAAGCAGAGGGACATGGCGGATCAATCAGGTTATCTCATTGTAGATTTAGATTCATGAGTTCTAGCTTTTTGGCTTTTTATTTGTAGGTGTCATTTTATGAGTATCTCATTGCTATATATTCCTGTACCCAAATTTTGTCTTCTTTGGTTCTGAATCACACAAGTGCAGAGAAGCCCAGCTTGCTTGGAAAACTCCACACCTTGACCAATTTATAGTGACCAAACAGGGTGGGAAAAATAACTTTCTTTTTCTTTTTCTGACATTCAGGTCTGAAAAGCTGCTTGGTGTCAGGCTTCCGAGGCAATGAAATCACTTATCTCAAGCCCCAGGCTGATTTGGAAACGCAGCCAGTCTTGTTTATCCCAAATGTCCATTTTTCAAACCTCCAAAGATGTGGAACGGTAAGTCCCCTCCATAACATGACTGCACCTCTGTCAAAGTGTGGCTCCTTGTTCAAATTATTCAGAATACCCTTTTCTTTTCTTTGGAGGCCTAGGCTGTGTTTCTAAATGTTCAACTGACGTTCTAAATTGTTGTAATGGTAGAAATTTGGGGGCTGAAGGAGAATTTTATTGTTCGAATTCAGTTAACTCATTGGGGAAGAAGGGAGGAGAGAAGAGGAGGAGGAAGCAGAGTTTTGTCCTTCTCAGTAGACTTGGCAAAAGCAAACTGCGGTAGCCTCTCTCTGCATTCCTCATTAATCATTTTTTGCCATTTTGGGCCAAAACTCTGATGTTGATCGGTTATCATCTGTGAGAGTATGTTCAAGTCTTGATGGTCATTGCCAAGTACCCCTTGTCTGGAAATCCTGCAGAAACCCCCTTTTATTGTCAATGACTCCTACATAATATGTTTCTCTCTGTGCTGATGTTTCGACAGGTTTTACCAACTGCTGGAGTTCCACACGACCCTAGCAGGTATGAAAAAACGAAATTTCCTTTATGCTGACTTGCCCTAATATTTCAGATGCTTAGACCTGTTCATATATAGTCCATCTTCTTCTGGAAACTTGAAGGCAATATAGGCATTAATCCATGCCTTGACCATGGCCTGTTTAACTATAGGAAAACCACCATCAGGCCCTGAAGCCTTTGTCTATGTGTGTCACCTTGAGCTTCATGATGGGAGAAAGAAGGGATATGGCTACAATAAATACATGCAGGTTGGAAGTTGTGTGGAAAATTAATCTGGACACGACTTGACAACCTTGTCAATGGGGAATACCTTTACCTTTACCTTTTATGAGCCAGTGTAGCGTAGTGGTTTGAGCACTGGACATGACTCTGGAGAATGAAGTTCAAATCCATGCTCAATGATGGAAGCACACTGGGTGACCTGGGGCGAGTCACACTCTCTCAGCCACAGAGGAAGGCAAAGGCAACCCCCTTCTGAACATAGCTTGCCAAGAAAACCCATTGATAGGTTCAGCTTAGGGTTGCCATAAGTTGGAAATGACTTGAAGACACACAACAATGAGGTACTTGGAATCCTCTACTCTTCTGAACCACATAATTAGTGCTCCCTGACAAAGAATTATAAGTACCTGATAAAACTACAAATCCCAGGATACCATAGGATGAAGGCGGTTGAAATGGTTTGAAAGAACTATGTGCCATGTGAAAAAAGCCTTTGTCTTGGGGTAGTGGTGCCTGAAGTAGGATTTTCTGATCTCTGAATTTCTGCTTTTCTCATTCAGGTTGCCTTTGAAGCGGAGTTGTCCTTCGTTCCCAGATGAATTTGACCCATTGGCTTCCAAACAAGCCAAAGAAGAAGATCCTCAGCGAGGTAGTATTTGCTATGGGAATTTCTTCCCCCTTTCTTTTCCCACCCTAAAGATGCACAAATGAACCAAGGTGGAAACAAGGAAGGGAACGGGGGAAACAGTCAAGTGAGGAGAAGGAGTAAGCTTTTGATCCACGAAGGAATCGGAAGAAATTACTCCGTAGAAATGAGATGTCAGTCCCAAGATCAGAACAGAGCTGCTGACTTAGGATTTTCCTCAAGAGGCAGCTCAGAAAAGTGTGAATTTGAGGGAGGAGGAGGTTCAAGAGCAGTCAATTTGCATGTCCAAAGGCCCAGAAGAATGTCCCCCCTTGACAAAGAACTTGCATATTCTGTACCTGCATTTCAATCTGTCTTTATTGTTGGTGTTTGCTTTCAAGTCAGCTTCGGCTTATGATGACCCTCTCCTAGGGTTGGCTTGGCAAACTTTATTCAGAGGATTATGCAAAGGGGTCTTGTAGCATCTTTGAGACTTTATGTGAAAGAAAGAAGCTGTTAGCGACTTGAGTCTACTTCCTCAGATCGAAGAAGTGGACTCAAGTCTACAAAAGCTCATGCTTAGATTGAAGAAGCAGACTCAGGTCTACCAAAGCAGATGAGATCAAGGAAGTAGACGCAAGTCTACAAAAGCCCATGCTACCTGCTTGTTTCTCTCAGTTAGTCTCAAAGGTGCTACAAGATCCCTTTGCATACTGAATTCCCAGACTAACATGGCTATGTCTTTATTCAGAAGAGGTTTGCCATTGCCTTCATCTCAAGCTGAGAGAGGCTGTAACTTGCGGGGCTCAAATCCTGGTATCTTGGTGTCCCAGTCAAATGCTCAAACCACTATACTATTATTTTTTTTAAAGAAAGTTTTATTTAGATAAAAATAATAAGCGTGCTTCTTCAATCAATTCTTGGAATATATAGTCTATATATACTATATACTATATAGTCCAAACCACTATACTATTATGACTTTCTTGTCTGTTTTAATCCTTGTGCGTAGAAATATCCCAAACCTTGCTAGCCAAACTCCCAGGCTTCACATTAATTTATCGTTTTGTATCTTCCAGTCTTGCTCTACGTGAGGAGAGAATCGGAAGAGGTTTTCGACGCTCTCATGCTGAAGACGCCAGATCTGAAAGGACTCAGGAATGCTGTGAGTTTCCCCCCACAGTTAATTTTTGTTTCATAAAATTTACTACACTACGTTGTGAGGCAACAGCAAATACTTTTAGGGCTGGGATGGCCAACCCTGAAGCGCTGAGCCATTCTGTCTCCCTCCCTTGCAGAGACAATTTCATCTGATCTTGGTTGGATGTGTTATAGAAGTTTATCACATGGACAGATCCCATGCAGAAACTGGATTTAAACTGAACTCCCCCCCCCCCCCCCCCGCAAAAGAGAGTAATTGTTCAGATGATGTTCGGGGTTAACCCAAACAGAAAGTAGAAAAAAACCTGCAAAAGTGGGTTGTTTTTCAGATGACGTTACCGTTAATGAGAATTAACGTGACATTAACCCAGATGGAAACTAGACAAAACCCACTCCTTTTTACTTTCAGAAGTTTTGGCAATTTTCTGTTCCAGTTAATGTCACATTAACCCCATCAAGTGTGAAAAACCTGCTTTTGCAGGTTTCCCCCCAGTTTTTAAATCCCATTTCTGCACGGGATTTTTGCAGTTTGCCCCCGTGTAATAAACACCATAGTTTTTGTTCACTAACATATTACAAAAGGTTTACACTCATGAAGACATTTTACTCAGATGCTAAAAATGAGTAAATATTCCCAAGTGGCCAGAAAGAGAGATTTCCATGCATTAACAAAACATAATATTATACCTCTCTCTGTGTGTGTTTATAATGGATTGCACATGCATCAGAATTCCCAACAGGCCTGTGCATGCAATATATACAAATGTGCATCAATGGCTATGCTTGAATGTCTGTGAGCCATGGCTGGGGAGTTTTATGGTGCCACAGAACTTTATCACAGAACTGAGTCTTCAAGACAAAATATACCTCTGGCTCCCAGGTGGCTGCCTGGGAATTGAGTGTCCTCTATATCCCAGAAAATACTAAAGTTGGCCATCTCTACTCTGTGATGGAGAAAGGAAACGTTCCCTCCGTTCCTTAGGAGACAGTGTGCCTCCAGATGCTAGTTGTACAGACATATTTTTTTATTGGTATCGGCAAATAATTATGCCCTGTGCTTGCAAGAAACTTACTCAGCATAAAGTACATAAGCCGAGGTGTTGCAATGGGAGAGCTCCAAAATGGGAAAATAAGAAATGCAATATTCTTTCTGTCTAGCAGACTTCCAGCATTGCAAAAAGTGATGCACTGAGAATTGGTGGTGTCTAGACCTCTTTATGTCTGCTGTGTTTGCATTCCCCTCGTACCTTTGCTTGCTGTTTCCAAACACTCAAGCTGAAGTGTGCAATGCTAGAAATTTGGGGACCATTCATTTGGGGCTGCTTAATTCTTACTAGGTGGCAATGTCTTCATTTCCCCTATTGTTGGTGAACCCTCATGGTAGGGTTTCTAAATCTCAGGGCTGGGCTGCGAGTCTCAGAGCCTGGACTTTCCTTTTCTCTGGGCTTCACAACAAGAGGAAGAAATCTCAGGGTGAGAGTGGCATCTTGAAAAAAGTGTGTGTGTGTGTGTGTGCGTGTGTGTTGATTTGAATGTTGGACTCTGGAGATCAGGGTTCGATTCCCTACTCAGCCATAGAAACCCATTGGGTGACTTTGGGCAAGGTACACACCCTCTCAGCCCCAGAAAACCCTGTAATAGGGTCATCATAAGTCAGAAACAACTTTGGGGAAATTTGTGGGCTAACTTGGCACTAGCAATACCACTTTGGGAGTGCCATGTATACATTCATTTTGTATTTATAAGATTGAATAAGTTCATCAATACCATTTTGTAGAATATGCAGGTGAGAGCCAGCATGTGTATTGGATTGAGTGTTGGACTAGGACTCTGGAGATCAAGGTTCGATTCCCCACCCAGTCACAGAAACCCACTGGATGATTTTGGGCTAGTTACACACTCTCAGCCCCAGAAAAACCCTTGATTGGGTTGCCTTAGGGTCGACATAAGTCAGAAACAACTTGAAGGCACACAACAACAAGAGTACGCAGGGGGTAAAGGCAGCCAAGGCACAAGAAGGAGATGTAGCCAAGCTGCTGGTTGAATGTCCCTGGAATGTCCTCCACAACGATGCCACTTTAACTGCCATGGCTACATCCTATTGAATCCTGGGATTTGTCTTTTGGTGAGGCAAATCCTCTGCTTGAGAATTTAAAATTTACTCAAATTTTTTTAAAAATTCTAAAAAAATTCACAAAAGTACAAAATCCAGGATTTTGTAGAATGGAACCATGGCAGTTAAAGTGGAATCAGAGTGCTGTTATTGTGGGGTGCGAAAAGGCCCTGGATTTTCAGCTTTCATGATAATAGCTTTCCTATTTCTCACCATGAAATGCCCTTTCTCCGATCTAGTTCCCAGGCCTGTCTCTCTGGAGGAAAGGTATTTTTCTGATCATTGCGCCTTCTCTCCACACATCTTGTCTCCTTTTTTCCCTTGGGCTGGATGGGAACTGCCTCTCTCCCACCCCATACACAACACACACACACACATACACACACTCCCTACCTTTCTCAATGTTTGAAGAACACACAATGCCTAAGCATATTTCTCTGATGCCTATCAGCCCGATTCCCGATAACCCTGGCTTTTCGTTGCTGAGGCAGGGAATAGAGCAAACAATCTCCTTTAATGATCTGATAGTCATTTTTATGGCTCGCTCGCTCTGTGTATTTGTGTTCGTCTTGCACACTTTCAATCTGGAGAAGAGCAAACAGTTCTTTGGAACAAAAATGACAGTTTATAGAATAGCTTTCTCTCCGCTCCTCTGGGAAGGCAGCAGCCTTCTGAGGGAAACAGGGCAAAAAGTGTTTGGTCTGTTTTGTGGGAGTGAAATTTGCCCTGAGAAAAGATGGCCAGGTTCTTAAAGTCTTGTGCTGAAAAGATAGTTGATTCTCTCTTATCTGGAATTCTGAAATACTCCAAAATCCAAAACTGTCCCCATGGGTGGCTGAGACAGTGACACATTTGCTTTCCAAGGGTTCAGTGTACACAGTCTTTGTTTCATGCACAAAATTATTTAAAATATTATCTATACAATTGCCTACAAACTACACGTGTATAAGGTCTATACAAAACATAAATGAATTTCATGCTTAGATGAAAGGTCCCATCTCCAAGATCTCTCTCTCTCTGCAAGTATTCCGAAGTCTGAAAAAAGTCCAAAATCCAAAACATTTCTGGTCCTAAGCATTTTGGATAAGGGAGTGTCAACCTGTAGGAGAGTACTGGGTACGAATGATGTCAGTGCCTCACTCTTTGCAATGGGAGAAATTTGGGGAGTAAAGGAAAATTTCATTGGGGGAAAGGTAGAATTTTTATTTGAAGGGGCAATGATGCCCTCATTTTGCACCCTGTAACTACACCCCTGCTTTTAAGAATGAAAAGCCCATGAAGATCCAATAATCCCCATGTTACTAGTTTCATTCTATGTTATTATTAGAATATAGTCCATCATCTGACCTGAGTATCATTTGCATCTGTATAAATTTGTTGTCATTGTATGGCAACCCTCCAAGAGACCCTTTTTTTAACAGATCTGCTCAAGTCTTGCAAACTCAGGGCCGTCGCTTCCTCTGTTAAGTCAATCCAGATGTATTTTTCCTATTGCCTTCAACTTTTCCCTGCATTATCTTTTCTGTACAAATCTCTGTGATGCCGATTTAATTGACACTTTTATTTTTCTCTTTCAGATTTCAGAAAAATACGGTCTGCCTGAAGAAAGCATCTATAAAGTCTACAAGAAATGTAAAAGAGGGTAAGTGGCAGCTTATCTATCTATCTATCTATCTATCTATCTATCTATCTATCTATCTATCTTCTGGAGTCCATGTGTGTCCACAGGGTTGTGCCTCCATGCATGGAACCGTTGGGGGTCATTTAACAGATGATTTCCTGTTATCTCCCAAGGCATTCACCTGAGGTTGCAACAGATTTTGCTTATCTGAATCATCAGGGCCTCGATGTTTGTTTCTCAAAGCCAGTAGAGTCAGCATAACCCTTTGGGTTACTGGGCAGATGACACTGGAGCAATGCAGTCTGAGGCAGAAGGTGTGTGTTGGATCCCACCAGCATGACTAATTTTGGTACAAAAATAGCATTTGGTAGGTTTAGATGCTATCGCCTGAGTTGGGAGAGTCCCATCCTTGAGTTCAGTTGACTTTGCCTACAGTCAGGGCTATTAACCTTATGAGTTCTAGCAATGTGACATTTCTTTCTTTTTGTAAAAGCTGAAATCCTAGACCAAAGAGCCAGGCTCTTTGCTGTTCTCGCTCCAGGGCTGGACACCCTCTCGACAGGTTTCCCAGCACCCTGATATTTTTGCAACCTTTCTTGACCTGTAGTTGCAAAAGTCAGCGTGAAGCAGTGCCATTAAGTGTGGAACTAGAATTCCAGGAAACCAGGGTTTGAATCCTTGCTTGGCCATGGAAACTTGCTGGGTGGCCTTGGGCAAGTCACACTCTCTCAGCCTCAGAGGAAGGCAATGGCAAACCTACTTGGAATAAGTCTTGCCAAGGAAATGGTTGACGTAAGTTAGAACCAAGCTGAAGGCACATTCTGAACTAACAACACATTCTGAACTAAGAGAAAGGTGAAGGAAGGAAGGAAAGAAGGAAGGAAGGAAGGAAGGAAGGAAGGAAGGAAGGAAGGAAGGAAGTTACTTTAAAATGTGAAAATTCAGGTTTTTAGCTCAACCCCAAAAGAGCTCAGCTCCTTTCTTTCCAAAATGATGCCAGAGACTTCTCAGATAGACCCAGGGTGCATTTACACTGTAGAAATAATGCAGTTTGACACCACTTTGGGTGTTGTAGCCAGCATGGCATAGTGGTTTGAGTCTTGACCGATAACTCTGGAGACCAGGGTTCACTTCCCAGCTCAGCCATGAAACCCACTGGGTGACCTTGGGCAAGTCACACTCTCTCAGTCTCAAGGGAAGGCAATGGCAAACCTCCTCTGAACAAATCTTGCCAAGAAAACTCCATGATAGGTTGGCCTTAGGGTTGCCATAAGTCAGAAATGACTTGAAAGCACACAACAATGACCACAACTCCATCCTATGGAACTATGGGATTTGTAGGTTTACAAGGTCTTTAGCCTCCTCTGCCAAAGAGTCCTGGTGCTGCCTCCCAAAATTATAAATCTCAGGATTCTGTCAGATGGCACCATGGCAATTAAAGTGGTGTCAAACTGCATTGTTCCTACAGTGTAGATGCACTCCTAGGCATGAGCCTCCACGGATCAAGAGCTGGGCAGCTGGGAGCTCCAAGCCCATTGCTGGGGGAACTTTTTCCTCTTTCTTGACCTTCTATCCCAAATTTGGCCCCTGGCCTAAAAACTGAGCAGCTTCCCTGCTGGGGCTTCAGGGTCTTTCACATTCCGCCTTGCTATTTTGAGTCTGGGGGAATACAATAGAAATGGATCAAGGGGCGGATGCCAGACTGTTGCTAATCTTTTCTCTCTCCCATTGCCCCATGTTAGACAAACAGCATCTCAGGCATGTAACTGCTTTTCCCTTCCCACTTTCCTAATCTTGTTGTGTCTGGAAATCTACCATTCTTTCACCCATCGTAGAGATTGTAGGGTTTTCCTCCCTTTTAATTGCCTGTAAGTGCATCATTCCCCCAAATCCCTTTTTGGGCTTTGTCAAAATACAAAATAGCCTTCTGCTGGGGAAAGGGGTTGGAGGAGGTATGGAGCTGGTATTGAATTATCCTTGCCGACACTGGATTCCCAGTTTCCAAAAGCAGAGTTGTGTTAATCTGTTTCAGGGGAGAGGAAAAAAAATACAATGGACTCTTGGGACACTTTAGAGATTAACCAATTTATGTTCCCTTTCTGAGGTCAAGTTTGTGTCTGTTTATTCTTTATCAAAGAGGCTTGCTGTCTATTCTGTCTGGTATGCAAGAGGGCATTTTGCTGGCCAGTGGCAGAAATTGAATATACTTGACTTGGAAAATGGAAAGCAGAAGAATAAGGGCTAGGCATTGGGATAGAAGATAGAAGACATTATTAGGGCCTGTAAGTGTTGTCCTGAGTTGATATGAAGATAGATCTTAGCATCTTTGTGTTTGTGTTTATGTTATGAGGTCCTCTGCGGCTGCTGAATGCCGTTCTCCAGATTAGGGATCCAGTTGTAAAGATGGGGCATCTTATGGCTTCCATGTTGATGGGACAAAGAATCCACACTGTGTTTTAAAAACTGCCCAAAGGGGTGCAATACCTTGCAAAGTCTGGGCTAAAACCTGGAGCAGATTCAACACCCCACTGACATGGAAGCACCTGGATACCTCTGGGTTAAGGCACAAACCATTTGGTTCAAATTGCAAGGAAAGAGATTTCACCTAAACATGTGGAAGAACTTCTTGAGGGTACGAACTTTTCAATAGTGATGGGGCCTCCTTATTGGAGGTCTTTAAACAGCAGTTGGATGGCCATCTCTCAAGAGTGCTTTAGGTGTGCATGGCAGGAGGGTAGACCAAATGACCATTGTGGTCACTGCCACCTTTATGATTCTATGATTCTATAGATTTAGGCTTATGCTCACATCTCTCCCTATCACACTCCAAAAATGAAAATCAGCGAATACAAGAGCAGTTGGATTTTGTACTTCTAGCTTGCTTTTGGGTGGCAGTTAATGCCAGGCAGGAGCATTTGCCCTCCAGAGAAATGGACATAAAAAACCCTCTGCCGAATGTTGGAAGGCAAACCACAATGAGTGCACAGTGAGTCTGGCCACGCAGGGGCCTGTATAGCCCACAGATTTTTTTTTTTAATCCATGCATTCAAGCATCCACAGCTTGAAATTTTTTTTTAAATATCTAAATTCCACGAAGCAAACCTTGATTTTGCCATTTTATATAAGGGACGCCATTTTACTATGCCACTGTATTCAATGGGACTTGAGCAGCCATGAATTTTGACATCCTGGAACCAAACCCCAGCTGATACCAAGGGCCCACTGTATAAGAAACAGTGATTAGGAACTTGTATTAAAGTCTCCTGAGATATGCAAAGAATGTATGTACTGCCATCCCTTCATAGGCTGGACCGTGACTGCTTTCAAATGGAGGAACGGCAAGCTTTGAATGCGAAAACCCCTCGCATATGGAAAGCTAGCATCATATCAGTGAGAAGGCTTGGCTAAAACTCTTCCCCCCTTCCAAAGTCTTTCTTGGGATGTTTGAATGTAGAACCTTATGCCACTTTGGCCACACAGCATTTGCCAGTGAACAGAAATGCGTAGGCGATTGGGGAGTGGTTTCAGAGAGGAAATGGTGGCCAAAAGGAGGTTGAACCTTAAAAGATGATCCTTTTCTTCGTTTGCCGATCCATCCCTCCTCCACCTTGATCAGGGAAGCATTAAATACTCTGCTGATTCAGATCTCAAAACTGTTGTTCATGCTGATGCCAAACACACACACACACATGAGTCACACAGGCAAACACATGCTGACAATGCACATGTTTGCCAGCGTTGTTACCTGAGGTTTCATCCTTAAGAGTCCAAAGAGAAGCTGAATGTTCAGGTTATTTATTCTGCGCTTGAGACGAAAACCACATGGTGCCCAAAGCCCTCTGTAAAAGAGTGGGCTGAGCAAACCAAACAAGACTGCAACGTTAAAAGTCTTTCATTTATAAACAAAGCTGATTATCCCAATGGCTGCTGTGTTATTAACTCTCTGAACAGGCCCATGAATGAAGGCAAAAGAGTGAGAGAATACAAAATGCACCCTTTCATGCCAAACAGAAAGGACCCTGCCCTGGTCGGCTGGGCAGTGCAACGAAAAAGCCCAAATCTTGTAAGAGGTTCTGGCAGATTTCGGCATTTGATAGATGAGCCATTTGTCGTGCCATTGCTCTGCTCCCTTCTCTGGATTTTATGGGGGCTTCTTCACTCCATGCTGTCTTCCACTCATAACCCTCCTTTGTTTTTCCATCCCTTCTTCCATATTTCTTTTAAGCATGAAACTCTTCAAAGGAGAAAAAGGGTAGCTATGTGGTGCCTTCTAACTGCAAATATGAAGAGCCTTCTGTTTAGGACAGAAGACAAAAAGATTTTTTTTAAAAATGTTTCTTTGTCCCAACATACCTTTAAGGTGGGATGGGCAAAGCATGGCTTGTGGAGTACATGTTACATACCAAGTAAATGTTACGCACATTCTAAATATGCTACTGCTTTTATTGTCTATTTCTGGTCTGAGAACCAGCATAGGGTAGTGGTTTGAGTACTAGACTACTAGGAGACTGTGGTTCAGACCCTTGCTTGGCCATGGAAACCCATTGGTTGACATTGGGCAAGTCACACTTTCTCAACCTCAGAAGTAGGCAAAGGAAAACCTCCCCTGAACAAATCTTGCCAAGAAAACCCTATGATAGGTTCTCTTCAGGGTCGCCATAGGATGGAAACAACTTGAAGTAACACAACAACATTTCTGGTCTATGATCTATTCATTCATTCATTCATTTAACATGGTCTTCCAACAACTTGCCCCTTTACATTATCCTGGTTGTGTTTGCACATAACAGTAAGCCAGAATTCTGGAGAATCCTGGCTTGTGGTTCAGAAGCAGTGTCTTCCTACACAATGTCAGAAGAACATTTCTCCCTGACTCCTCCTATCAGTGGGAATGTCTTTTAAGTAACCAGAAGCTAAAACTAGGAGACAAAAGCTTAGTACTGTATTACATCTAGACTAGAAGTCCTTTTGTTGCTCCTGTAACAAGCCAGAATCACAAGCCAGTGCTTTTATAGTTGTCTTTAGACTCCCAGATTGTTGATTTAATGCTGGTTTGGATTTAATGCTAAACATTTGCTTCCTGGTTACTTTACCGGTGGCTTTTGATGGTGAGAGGAACCAAGTGGAGACAAAGAGAAGGCCTGCATGAGTTCACTTCTTAAGAACAAAAATGCAAGGCTTATCCAGATTTCTGTGGCCATTGGGTCTGAAGTAATTCAAGATTGTGGATCTGCCTTCCAGAGCGGCTTGGTTTTCACATTCAAAGCTTGCACTTTCCCATCAGTCTTGGAGCCTAGATCAGTGGTAACACTAGAATGAAAGGTGGTTACCATAAGTTCTTAAAATGAACATTTGTAGAAGCTTGACAAGGAGACTTTTGATCCTCTCCTCTGTGGATCTTCTGCTGCCAAGCGTGGCTTCCTTGCTGACGTGGGCCAGTTTCATTTGCAGAACAGGCCAGGAGGCCCTCCAAGTTTTGGAGGGGCAGGTTTAATTCCATGGGAACGAGCTAGCTGAGGTTTTCCAGCGCGGCTTCTGAAAGAAACAGCTGTGTCTCTAAAGTGCCTGAGGTCCTCCACCAAACCGCAGCCTTCTCCCCTTGCTTGACAGATGGGGAACATCTCCCCCGCTGCCGCCGCCAAGCCTTCTCTCCTTTTCTTGAAGTCCTCCTTGTGAAGCGAGATACCATCGAGCATGGTGCGCTCTTCCCCCGCACCTCTCAATCGATGCTTGGCAAATGAGCTCATTGTTGTCCTTGGCCCAAGTCCAGGACTCGGGCTTAAAAGAAAGGCAGGCAGCTGAGTTAGAGGAGGGTGTGCCCCATGCAACGCACACAGCTGAGCAGGGCTTGAGACAAGCAAGAAAAGGGGACCTTCAATAATGAGGCTGTTGGGTTGCACAAAGATATTAGCCCTCCTGTATCCCCTGAGTAAGACACAGAGGATCTGGATTGAGCCATGAACCTGGGTAGGAAAGTGCCACACAAAGTCTTTGGCCAAAGGATCCCCAGAAAAGCAGGACTTCTTTCAGTCCAGCTTACCAACATCAATGTCTCTGAAAGACAAAACAGTAGCATTTTATAGAGGTTTCAGAATTACCCAAACAGGGCCAATAAAACTCATGAACAAAGCTAATGTTTTTTTACTCCTCTACAATGTATGTCTTACCTCTAAAGCAGCAACTCCCAAACTTTGGTCCTCCAGGTGTTTTGGATTTCCAACTCCCAGAAGCCCCAACCAACTTGGCCAATAGTCAGAAATTCTGGGAGCTGAAGTCCAAAACATCTGGAGGACCAAAGTTTGGGAACCACTACTCTAGAGTCTTTGTAACATCAACATCGTTGCTGTGAATGAACAGATGTTCTCAGGGTAGGACAGTCAGTTTTGAAATTGTTCTTATTATTTTATCTGGGACACTGAACCTGGACACAGTTCTTGCAGTCAGAGCATTTTGCAGAAAGCCAGCAAGACAGACACAAAAACGGATTCAAGGATTTTAATCCACAGAATAAATTCGTTTCGAATGGCTACTCAGAAATTAAAAACAACACAAAATGCTTGACCCAACAAGGTGAATGCAACAAGGTGGACACTCTGCAACATAGGCCAGAGGTAGAATAGGCTGAAATGTAGCCAGCCAGCCATGTATTGTGGCCTGTCAGTTGCTTGACAATGATCCTGTTTGTGAAGTTCCAGGAAAGAAGCAAAACCGCAAGGTCTTATTGAGGCCTCTAGTAGTTTGCTATGTTTGGCTGGAAAGCAATGGGGTTAGAAGTTGTACAGACCTGGGACAGGAAGGCTCTCGTTCTTAAGACACTGATTACACAACAAACACAGTGTTGTTATTGCAAGGGGTACTTCCAGAAGTGTGTGTGTTGTGTGCCTTCAAGTCATTTCTGACTTATGGTGACCCTATCATGAGGTTTTCTTGGAAAGATTTGTTCAGAGGAGGTTTGCCATTGTCTTTCCCTGAGGCTGAGAGAGAGTGATGTGCTCAAGGTCATCCAGTGGGTTTCCATGGCCAAACTGGGAATCGAACCCTGGTCTCCAAAGTCATAGTCCAACACTCAAACCACTACACCATGCTGGCTCCCAGTTCCAGAAGACAGAGCATCAATTCAGGAATACCCCGCGGAGGAAGCACTAGGGTTGCCACGTTGGCATCATTTCAGACCCTGAGATTTCAGGGCTAAAACCCAAGGCCTAGTCATGACCTTAGTGATGCCACAGGGAGTGAATCCTTTTCATGCACGAGACATTAGCATCAACCACAGTCATATACAGAATGCCGTTCAAACAAACAAAACCTATAAAGAAAATATATAGACACATTCTTTTTCAAGGTGACACTCTCAAGTCTGAAATTTCTTCCTCTGACCCTAAGAAATGGAAAAGAGGGGCCAGGCACAAAGACTTGGGAATCTTAGGAATTATTGCCCAGCATGAGAGTTTGGTGTGACAGTGGCTACCTTTTGCCGTGAAAAAAAATGTGGTTAGGTACAATGTGGTTGTTAAACATGTCCACTGGAAGCAACAAATGTTAAGAGCATTCTGTCTGAAAGCTCTCTCTTTTGTACCATGCAGTTCAGACACTTTCCCTTAAGAGAGCAACTCTATGCTTTTGGAAACAACAACCACAAACAGGGGGGCAAATAAAACTTGTCTTTGGGACCAGGGTCATTTTGCAAGTTCATGGTCGAATAAAGAGGGTCCTCTTTAAAGTAAGCAAACAGGAGACACGATGCCACCACATCTTCTGTAATTCTCCCATGACTTTCTTGGCCATATAAAACTCCTCTCTGTAACTAAAGGGAAAGGAAGAACAGGCCAGTCATCCACTATGGAGTTGAGAAATGCAAAATATGACAGTAATTTACCTAGTTCCTGACTTTACTGGGGCTGGGATTTTCCTTCTTGTATCTGAGACTGGCTGGCATTCCTTGAATTCTAGCATGGAGAGTGCTTGGATTACAGTAAGATCTGGTCTAATGTGGAAGAGACTAGGCTGTGCATCCTTAGAAGTACATGTCTTATGCACATGTGTAAATTAATTCTAGTTTAATTTGAATCAAGCATGTGGATGTGTTGTTGGGGAGGCAGGAGTCTTCTGCCCAAAATAGATGCTTAGATTAAATTGGTGTCCTAAATCTAACCTTACCATATTTGGGTAAGACCATGAATATATAGCTAAAGTGAAGCACGCATAAGGCTAATTGAAACCAATGGAATTTATAGGTGGATTATGCCCATTACATCAAAGGCTGAGTCACGCACATATTTGCACAAATGCAGAATGTGACCTAGGAGCATCAGGGAACAGAAGATACTCACTGTGTTTGCAATTAGGCCATTCCACAGGATACAAGGGCATAACTGCCTTCCCCATGGCCATACTAACTAAAGGATAATGGGAACTGTAGTCCAACACAGCTTGGGGAATGTGCTGAGTTCCATGGTGACAGCCACCAATATGGCTTAGAATCCATTAGCATGCAATGAAAATTTACTGAAAATGCAACGGAAAGTGATGGGAAATGCCACCATTTTATTCCTCTGGTTGCCTGTATGGCAGATTAGGTAGAGACTATTAAGTGTTTAATTTGAATGAAGCATTTGAATGTGCTGTTGGGGGGGCAGGAGTCTTCTGCCTCGAACAGATGCTTAGATTAATTTGCTCTGTTCTCAAATGACAACAGAGTAAATTAATCTGAGCATCTGTTTGGGGCAGAAGACTCCTGCCTCCCCTAGAGCACATTCAAATGCTTGATTCAAGATGGCGCTGACTTACAGTGACCTTTTGGGAGGGCTTTCTTGGCAAGATTTTATCCAGGAGAAGTTTGTCGTTGCCCTCCTCTAAGGCTGAGAGAATGTGATTTGCCCAAGGGCACCCATTAGTTTTCTATGGCCATGCAGGGATTTGAACCCTGGCCTCCTGGAGTGCTCAAACCATGATGGCTTTTCAAAGTTATATCCAGAGGAGGTTTGCTCTGAAACTTCTTCTGAGATTGAAAGAATGGGGCTTGCTCAAGGTTCCCTAGTAGGTTTCCATGGCTGAGTAGGGATTTGAGCCCTGGTGTCCCAGAACTTGCATTGGGTAGCCCCAAAATGGCCCAGAAAATGAAGCCATGTGGCTCTTGGAGCCAAAGAAAATAATTCCATCTCATCTACCTTTAAATATGGCTAAATTCTCCTCTCTGAGGAGCATCTGAAAGGATATTGTGGGGGAATTCATCAGCTCTTCTATAATCCCTCTGCTCTTCTTCTCTTCCAGAATCCTAGTGAACATGGACAACAACATCATTCAGCACTACAGCAACCATATGGCCTTCTTGCTTGACGTGGTTGAAGCCGAGGAGAAGTTCCAGGTGACCCTCAAGGAGCTCTGAAGGCGCTCAGAAGACGGCACTTTTTCTGGGAGGTCACTTGTGAAGCAAAGGACTTCGAATGCCACCCTCCCAGCCACAACCATTCACTAGGAAATCTTGACTTGAACACAGTCCCATTTGGGAGAAGAGTGCAAGAGAGACTGAGAGAGAAAGAGAGACAGATCATAGCATGGCTCCATGTGTGAAGAGCGCTTGGAAGATCCATTCTCAATGTGAACGTGGAACTTCTGCCTACCCAGTTCTTTATTGTTGTTGTTGTTGTTATTATTATTTTATACTTTATTATTATTAATATTATTATTACAATCCTCTGCCAGGCAAGGGTTTTTAAACCCAATTTTACTGTTTCCCACTCAGGAAAGCACTGAGTTCTGTCAGGCGGCGGACTAGGCAGGAGAACAACTCTGTGACAGTCACTTTTTAAAAAATGTTGTCTTGGTCTTGACTCAATGGCCAACAATGGGCAAAGCGAAAGCAATTGTCATGCCTGAATTGTTGGACTAGCTTGAAAGAAACTGCAGGTGCTTCCAGTTGGAGAGCTCTTACCATTACAGCATTGTGCGCTGATTCCATCTTTATTTTAAATTTAATGGATTGTTGGAGGTAAAAAAAAAAAAGGATGGAAAAAGCAACAGGAAGACACAGAAAGGAAGACACTGCCATCTGGATCTCTCCATCTGTGAATAAGGTGGACCAACTACCTTCTAAAAGCCATGTTTGGAAGCAACCCTTCACCGCTGTGTCAGTCTTGAGTGTTGGCATACACACACCTACACTGAACACACATCTACACACATTTTTGGACTGCCTTACTTCTTGCCCTCAGGACCCTGGATGTAAATACCCCTCAAAAACGTACTTGGCGAGAGGAACTGTTTTTTTACATTTCCAATCCCCCCCTTTTTTTTGTTGGTTGGTTATTTTATAAATACATACATGTGTTTGTGTTTGTGTAACTAGATCTTGTTTTATATTGAACATGACATGGAGGAAGGTAGAGCATTTCAAAACCAGGCTGCTTCACATTTCCCCAGGGTTATCTTTCTATCATTTGTCCATTTTTGTAACTTGTTTTTTTTGTTTTGTTATATTATATAGTAATAAAGATTCAAAGATGGAAAGCAAATGCAGTGTAAAGTCAATCAGGGTTACAACTGAGTTTGGAGTAAATACTCCAAAGGCACCAATGACTTATTTATTTGGAAAATAAGCCGGGTCAGATCTGGTTAGTGCTCAGAAGAGAAACCACTAGGAAATCCTAGGTGCTGTAGGCTACATGGAGAGGAAGAGAATGGCAAATCTCCTTTGAATAAATACTGTGATGGCACTGTTTCTGGCTCAAGATCTATCAACCACAAACGTGAGCCAAATGGGGCAAGATCCTATACAGTGTGGGTGGAACATAATGTGCTGCCTGTGCAATTCCACATCCCTCCCACCCCTGGGGTGCACTGTGATAGCCACAAATTGGCAGCTGAGGGGAGGACGGCAGGAGGCATCCCTAAGCACACTCCCTGGCCAGGGGGAAGGTGGTAGAAGTGGAGGCATCATTTGGCTGCAAAAGAGCTGACGTCACCCTCCCAGATTGCTTGCCATCTCCCTGTAGAGTTTGAGTTGATCCCAACTCATGGTGACTCTGTGGATGAGACATCTCCAAGACCTCCTGTCCTCTACTGCTATGCTCTGGTGATCCTGTGGATGAGACATCTCCAAGACCCTGTGTCTTCCATTGCTCTACTCAGGTGACCCTGTGGATGAGACATCTCCAAGACCCTGTGTCTTCCATTGCTCTGCTCAGGTGACCCTGTGGATGAGACATCTCCAAGACCCCATGTCTTCCATTGCTCTGCTCAGGTGACCCTGTGGATGAGACATCTCCAAGACCCTGTGTCTTCCATTGCTCTACTCAGGTGACCCTGTGGATGAGACATCTCCAAGACCCTGTGTCTTCCATTGCTCTGCTCAGGTGACCCTGTGGATGAGACATCTCCAAGACCCCATGTCTTCCATTGCTCTGCTCAGGTGACCCTGTGGATGAGACATCTCCAAGACCCATGTCTTCCATTGCTCTGCTCAGGTGATCCTGTGGATGAGACATCTCCAAGACCCCATGTCTTCCATTGCTCTGCTCAGGTGACCCTGTGGATGAGACATCTCCAAGACCCATGTCTTCCATTGCTCTGCTCAGGTGATCCTGTGGATGAGACATCTCCAAGACCCCATGTCTTCCATTGCTCTGCTCAGGTGATCCTGTGGATGAGACATCTCCAAGACCCATGTCTTCCATTGCTCTGCCCAGGTCCTGCCCATGACCTTCCTGACTGAGTCCATCCATCTGGCATGTGGTCTTCCTTCCTTTCTTCTTCCCTCTACCTTTCTTGCATTATTGTCTTTTCTAGTGATCCTTGTTTTCTCATGATGGGACCAAAGTAAAACAGCCTCAGTATGATAATTTTGTCTTCTAAAGAGATTGCAGACTTGGTCTGTTCAATTACCCATTTGTTTGTCTTTTTGGCTGCCCATGGTATCCTAACCACTCTTCCCTGCACTTAAAAAGCAGCCTGGTAAAATAAGTTTATTATTAGTCTACAGACATTTTTTATAATCTGCTGGGAGCTGGCAGATGGAAAGAACTGTCCTGCCTTTAGCACTCGGCTGAATTCTGTGCTGGGTCCAGAGGAAGGATGAGAGAAAAACTCCTTCACCTCCCTATTTGTTGTAGGTATATGCCTTGGAGTTGACTCAGACTTTTGGAGACCCGATAGTATGTAGTAAAAATGTCTGTAGGCTAGTAATGGTAGTGATCTGAACCACTTTTACTAAATCTTCTTGGCAAGATTTCTTCACAAGAGGTTTGTCGTAGTCTTCCTCTGAGGCTGAGAGTGTCAATCACCTAAGGTGATCTGGTGGGCTCCACAGGATGGAGCAACAGCCCTTACAGTGTCAAACTGCATTATTTATACAGTGTAGATGCACCCCTCAATTGCAATATGAACTATGCAGATGCATCTGCTGGAGTGTAATATCCAGCAAGGCACAATACCCATGTGCAGTGGATAGGCATGCACCAAAGCACTACATGCACAACTTCGCTGCCACAACTTCGAAGAGAATATGGCTGTTCCACATGGGAGAAAAATGTCCTACTGCTTCCATATGAACATTTTGACCTTTATAAGACAATTAATGTACAGCCAGCATGGCATAATGGTTTGAGTGTTGGACTACAACTTTGGAGACCAGGGTTCAGCTGCAGTCACACACTCTCAATCTCAAGAGAAGGCAATGGCAAACCTCCTCTGAACAAACCTTGCCAAGAAAAGTCCATGACAGGGTCTCCATAAATCAGAAATGACTGGAAGGCACACAGCAATGACAAGAAGACAATCAATACATTGCCAGCCCAAATTTTCATTCCCAAAACTAGAGAGAGTGAAAAATTAGGACTTCAGCCTTCTTGTCTTATTCATTTTTTTGTAAATCAATATTGGCATGAACGCCAGCCTGAAGTTGACATTGAAACGATCCTTTGTTTTCTATTGAAAAGACAAAGCAAAACTTTTCTTCTTCTGCCCTGAGTGATGCAGATTGTAAAAAAAAAATGTGAATGATTCAGTGACCAACTTGAAGGAAATACAGGATCCCTGGATGCTGGGTATTATTTTCTTCTTCCCAGATTAGTGCATGCAGTGTTCACTTTTAACAGCTCAATGCAGAGCTTGCAACAACAAGAAAAGGTTCAGCCCAACCTTCATGGTTGGCTCCAGTGCTTTATAACACTGGCAGCCATTTATTTCTGGCGTTGTAGATGAAGGACTGCTTCCGTGGGATGGGAAGGTTGTATGCCCCTGGAACGAAAAAGAGAAAGGTTAAATCTTCAGGTTGAGATTCAGGAAGCAAGAGATGGCTTCTTAGCAACTTTTACACACACCCCTTTCCCATTTCTGGCCTTCGGTATAAACTCTGCTATTGCGTCATTTCATGAACCTTTCTTTTTGCAAAAAGTAGTGTGACCAGATGCCAGAGAGGCCTTCAGGGTAAAGAATTCTGCAACATATGGGTTGCCAACTATTTTTCTCTCCTTCGGTCAGTGCTCCTGTGTCTTTCTCCAGATGGGTGGCAAATAGAAAGTGAAGAGGTGGAGCAACCCTTTCTTGTCCAGGAGAAGCTTTGTCAGCAGAATCCCTGCTTGCTGTGACGTGAAAGGCACAGGAGTCCTGCCATCGACATGCAACCACAAATGAGGCAAATAGGCTTGGTTGTTTCCTTATGCATTTAAAGCATCTTAAAAAACAAAACCCAAACACCTGTTGTTTAGCTGACAAAGCTCCTAGGGCAGCTTCCATGCAGCCAGGAAAACAAGGCAATCCCTGGCTGCGCATTTACAGTTGCAAAGAGAAAAAAAGAATAGGGGAGGAAGAGGAATAAAACAAACTCAGGCCAATATCAGGTAGTAATGATGGCAGAGTACAGGTCTCTGCCAGTGTACTTACACTGGGAGATTTGGGGGGCAGTTGCTTCAGCGCTGGACTATGACTCTGGAGACCTGGGTTCGAATTCCCACTCAGCCATGAAACCCACTGGATGACCGTGGGGAAGTCACAGGCTCTCAGCCTCCGAGGATGGCAATGGCAACCCCTCTCTGAAGAAACTTGCCAAGAAAACCCTGTGATGGGCTCACCTTTGGGTTGCCATAAGTTGGAAATGGCTGGGTCTGGCAACCATGCCTTGTGAGGAGAGGCTTAGGGAGCTGGGGATGTTTAGCCTGGAGAAGAGACAGTTAAGAGGGGATATGATAGCTCTGTTTAAGTATTTGAAGGGGTGTCATGTTGAGGAGGGAGCAAGCTTGTTTTCTGCTGCTCTGGAGAATAGGACACAATAGAGCAATGGATGCAAGTTACAGGAAAAGAGATTGCACCTAAACATGAGGAGGAACTCCTGACAGTAAGAGCTGTTCAACAGTGGAAAATGCTCCCTTGGATGATAGTATGGTCTCCTTCTTTGGAGGTCTTTAAACAGAGGCTGAATGGCCATCTGTCGGGGATGCTTTGATTGTAAGTTCCTGCATGGCAGAAGGGGGGTTGGACTGGATGGCCCTTGAGGTCCCTTCCAACTCTAGGATTCTATAGACTCTAAAAGGCACACACCACCAACAACAACCATCTCCACTCCCTACCTCAGCCAAGTTTCCGACTTATGGTGACCCTAAGCCAGATCTATCTAGGGTTTTCTTGGCAAGTTTCTTCAGAAGGAGTTTGCCATTGCCATTCTCTGAGGCTGAGAGTGTGTGACTTGCCCAAAGTCACCTAATGGGTTTCCATGGCCAAGCAGGAATCGAACCCTGGTCTCCAGAGTTGTAGTCCAGGCAAAAGCAAAATGCTGTAGCCCTTCTCTCTGCAGCTTGTGTGTATTATTCCCTTTTGCCATCTTGACCATACTTTGATGTCTCTTGGCCGTGTCCCAGATTTTACCTATTCTTCTGAATAAATACTGCCAAGAGAACCCTAAGATGGGATCACCATAAGTCAAAGGTGACTTGAAGGCCCATAACAACAACTTAATGGTTCTGCTCTTAGCAGGACTAGCGATAACATTCATGCCAAAGTTTGCTGGCATTGTGTTTTTCAAAGGCCATGAAATTTCCTCAGTTTCTGTGGACAGGGCTGGTCAGAAATCTTTTAAATATAAATTCATATAAATATAAATTCATATAAATATAAATTCATATATAAACAAAGATTTCTGACCTGCCCTGTCCACAGAAACTGAGGAAATATATATATATGAACATTGCCCCCAGGGCAGCTGAGGATAAGCAAAGCTAGCTATTAAAGTCACTTCTATGACAGGTTTTAGGAATCAGCATCTTCCTTCCCCTCTTAAAAAATGCCATCCGCCCTTTTTCACCTTCACCACAAGTCATTTGAAAAAGATGCTGTTGATTTGAAAGCCACCAAACAAAGGCTGCTGTGATAATAAAACAAGGGACTTGAATGATGGTTTTCAGAATAGGATTTGCAATACAATTACCATAACCTGTTTGTTTGAACAAAGGCTCTCACACCTCATGACATGCAGAGGGACATGACCCAGTCCTCTCAAATTGTCATCTTTCAAAACCAGTCCTGAAGATGGGAATGCTTCAGGACTCAGAAAATCTTTTTCAGCTCCTCCAGGTCCACCAAGGACCACCATTTTGGACCATCAGAAGTGACATTTTGGACCACAGAAGTGACAGTCCAGCTCTCCTGGACCATCAGAAGTGACATTTTGGATCATCAGAAGTGACATTTTGGACCATGAGAAGTGACATTTTGGACCATGAGAAGTGATATTTTGGACCATCAGAAGTGACATTTAGGGCCACGAGAAGTGACATTTAGGACCATCAGAAACGACATTTTGGACCATGAGAAGTGATATTTAGGACCCTGAGAGGTGACATTTTGGACCATGAGAAGTGACATTTAGGGCCATGAGAAGTGACATTTAGGACCATGAGAAGTGACATTTTGGACCATGAGAAGTGACATTTAGGGCCATGAGAAGTGACATTTAGGACCATGAGAAGTGACATTTTGGACCATGAGAAGTGATATTTAGGACCATGAGAGGTGACATGTTGGACTATCAGAAGTGACATTTTAGACCAGGAGAGGTGACATTTTGGACCATCAGAAGTGACATTTTGGCCCAGGAGAGGCAACATTCCTGGAGGCACCTGGAGCCTCATATTTGCTCTTTCAGCAAAGAACACCTCAAAACAGTGTGCTACCATCAGTCCTTTATATCCACAAGGTTCAACCATTGCTGTTGTGGTTGTGTGCCTTCAAGTCTTTCTGACTTATGGAGACCCCAAAGCAAGCCTATCATAGGGTTTTCTTGGCAAGATCTATTCCAAGGAGGCTTGCCGTTGCCTTCTCCTGAGGCTGAGAGGATGCGACTCGGCCAAGGTCACCTATGGCTGAGCAGGAGATCAAACCCTGGTCTCCAGAGTCGTAATCCAACACTCAGACCACTGCACCATGCTGGCTCCCATCCATGGTTCGAAGATATTCACACAAAAATAATTCCTAAAAGCAAGCCTTTACATACAAGGGGCACCATTTAACTACAATATTGTATTTAATGGGACTTGAGCACCCACAGATTTTGGTATCCACAAGGGATCCTGGAACCAAGACCTAGCAGATACCAAGGGCACACTGCAATGCCCCCAAGGAGCGTTTTCTTTCAGCTGAAAACTTTTTCATACCAAAAATAAAAGGGAGGTTGCTGGAGTTTGGGGAGGTTGGTGGGTGGTTGGGTCTGGACCAAAGAGCTGCATTGCATCCACGCAATTCCTAGGGCAACATGGCATGGGACACTATGTTTTCCAGTCCTGCTTTGGCCTCAGTGGACTGAAGCATTTGCAGTCTAGAGAAGGGAGACCCATTCCTAGCAGGGAGAGTGTCTTATTTTTTCAAACAAAATTTCCCAGAAGTAATCTCTTTGAAGAAATCAGCTCTCCTCACCCCCAAGGTGTATTTTAATTGAAACGTGTTAGGCTCTTTGGTATTTACACTCAGCAAGCAGTTTCCAAGCAGATGGATTTTTCTTCTGCTTTCCATTCTCCAGTGCTACCTTACCTTACCCACTTGGTTTCTTGCTCATTCCAAGCTTCTGTCCAATGCAATCTTTCTGTAGCATCATCTCAAACACCAGGGTTTCAAAAAGTATGGATAGATGCATACATACACACATATCGTCCCCCATTCCCTTCCTACATTGCAAAGATTACCTGGATTACCTGCTGGCCAACATCTGCCACGATGTTGCAAAGGCTCCTTTCTGGAATTGTTTCTGAGACTGTGGCTTCATCCGCACTGCAGAAATAATCCAGGTTGACACCACTTTAACTCCCATGGCTCCATGCTATGGAATTCTGGGATTTGCAGTTTGTTGTGGCACCAGAGCTCTCTGACAGTGGCTAAGTGTCTCACAAAACTACAATTCTTAGATTTCCATAGCATGGAGCCATGGCAGTTAAAGTGGTGTCAACTTGGATTATTTCTGCAGTGCAGATGCAGCCTAAACTTGGATTTTTGCAGTCCAGGTCTAAACCAATTAATGATTAACACATAAGTAAATCCCACTTGCTAAATCCACAAGTTAGAGAATTTAGGATTCCAGCCTTGTTAAACCATTATATTGCCAAATGAAGAAACGCAATACCTGGTCAGTGTTAGAGAAGCATTTAATAGTAAGAAATTGTATTCTTACCTGGGCCTGGCACTTCATGGCTGTATGTATCTCCTGACCAGCGGCCTGTGTTAGAGACGAATACAGCGCTGGAGATGTAATGCTTCGGTGGTCCGTTGAAGTCGACTATTTCGTACTGGCCGGGTCCTGGTGAAGGGGGACTTTTGGGACGAGGGAGAGGTGGGGCCGAGAAATTCAAGCCATATTTTCGCCTGCGAGAAACAAAAAGAAGCACTGTGCAAATGGACTTTGGCTTGACATGACACATGGTTTGCAACCCAATACAGTTGACTCTGTGAATGAGACACCTCCAAGCCCCCTTGTCCTCAACTACTCTGCACTTAAGCCCATGAGAAAACTGTTGAATTGTGGTGAATAAATTTTACACACCACGTGAAACGGTGACATTTTACCATCAGATGGAAAAGATGTGAACAAGTTGACTCTTTTAGCTGTAGCAAAGTAGCCGCATCAGCTGTCTACACAACTATAGGCTGAGTCTTCCTTATCTGGAATTCCAAAATCCAAAACTTTTTTTCATGTGTGGGCTGAGATAGTGACGCCTTTGCTTTCTGGTGGTTCAATGGACACAAACTTTGTTTCATGTGCAAAATTGTTTTAAAACATTGGATAAAACAGAGCAAGTGCAGTAAACCAAGAATTGCCAAGAGACACTGAAGAATATTTACACGCCACCCAAGAATATGCAACTGCATGGATGGAATCCTGTTTGGTATTTTTGAGCAGAGCAGATCCATGAATCAATTGCTGAGCAGTGTGTCTATGTGGCATGATGTTTTGAGTGTTGGACTACGACTCTGGAGACCAGGGTTCGATTCCCTGTTTGGTTATGAAACCCACTGGGTGACCTTGAGCCAGTCACATGCTCTCAGCCTCAGGGGAAGGCAATGGCAAACCTCCCCTGAACAAATCTTGCCAAGAAAACCCCATGATAGTTTTGCCTTAGGGTCGCTATAAATCGAAAACAACTTGAAGGCACACAACCACAAGTGTTTATTCTAGTTACCAACAGGATCCCAGTTTATGACATTTTTCATCCTTGCATGCAAAAATAGGACAGAACTCCTGAGCAACCGCCAAGAAAGAGTAACCGCTTGCATTATGGCATTTAAACCATCGTATGGTCATAATAGGATCCCAGCCTTACATCCCTCCTTGCAAGGAACACTACTGAGATCTCTGGGACTTGGAGCATCGCTTTCTCACTTTGTGTGAAAAGAAAATATGTGCCGCAATGGGCTGAGTTGTAGAATATGCCCTTGATCACATCTACTCCACTCACTCATATATAGTTTTTTTCAGTCTCTGGCCTTAGAATCAGGGACAAACCACACCTTTTTCAATGACGACAGGGCAGGGATTATTAGCAATAACCCACATGCCGAGGCTTAGGTAAGAAGAATACTACTGTCATCAGCGTATTCTTCTGATTTTTATGTGTCTCTTCTTCTGGCAGGTGGAGACAATCTGGTGACTGTAAAGTCCACAAAACCTTTTAACAGCTGCTATTAAGATCAGTCCCTCTGGGAGGTTTGAAATCTTAATCATTTTAATTAATTAGCTGTGGGTTTGCATTTTCTATATTTTAAATGCAGTGGTTGATATAAATAGGTGTCTCTCCACAGGAAGATATAGAAAGGAGACGGATCAATATACAAATCTGGCTTTACACAAGAGTGATGTCTCCTGTGTTGAATATAGCTTGGACAGCGTACTATTTCATTAAATTGTTGTTGAAGGGACACAAAACAACAATTTACTATTTAATGAAGTAGTTTGCTGCCCAAGCTATACTCTATTTAGATGTCACTCCTGTTTAAAGCCAGATTTATAGATTGATCCTGATAAGTCATTTCTGACTTATGGTGACCCTAAGGTGAACCTACCACAGAGTTTTCTTGCCAAGATTTGTTTGGAGGAGGCTTGTCATTGCTTTCCTCTGAGGCTGAGAGAGCGTGACTTGCTCAAGGTCACTCATTGGGCTTCCATGATCAAAGGACGGAGGGGTCTGAGCCCTGGTCTTGCCCAAGGACACCTTGTAGTTTCCATGGTCAAGTAGGGGATCGAACCCTAGGGAGAAGTGTTCAGTACCGTGGATAGCTCCTTCAGAATATGGGATAAAACCCAAAGTGGATTCACTGACCCACTGACCTGGAACCCAGTGGCCACTGGCCACTCTTGCTTAGGTCCATACTCAAAAGGACAGTGAGGCTGAACTCCTCAGAAACATCATTGCGTGTTTGTCAGTGAGGTGACCACTGAGTTTCTTGGTGACGCTGGTTTGTCATTGCAGATCTTCTGATAGAGGAGGATGGTACTTTGTGCAACTTCCAGAATAATTGTTTCTACCTGCTGCAAATCCTTTTCAGTGAGGACTCTGGGTGCATCTACACTGTTGAAATAATGTTGTTTGATGACCCCTTTAACTGCCACGGCTCCACCCTACAGAATCCTAGGATTTGTAGTTTGGGGAGAAGGTCTTAGGGTGCATCTACACTGAAGAAATAATGCAGTTATCGTAGGCTCCATTCCTACAGTATTGTGGGATTTGGATTTTGGTGAGGAACCAGCACCTGCTTTGGCAGGGAAGGCGAAAGACCTTGCAAAACTGGAAATCCCAGGATTGTATAGGCTGGAATGATAGCACTTAAAGGGGTACCAAACTGCATTATTTCTACAGTGCAGATGTACCCGCTGTGTCCTTGTCTGCCTTGCAAAGGATTCTGGGGTGTGTTGTAGGGAACTGAGCGAGAATAAAACAGAAGAGGAACTCAGTGAAATCTGAGAGACGGATGCTCATCTGGAACAAACTGGTGTGGAAAGTGGGTGGCTTTACATCAGATGTAGGTCTGGCCCCAGGGCCATTCATCACCTTGACATAAATGGGAGTTGGATTGCCCTCTCTCTTCTCTCTTTTTCTCTCTCTCTCTCTCAATGAAAAGCTGATAGCTCCGGTATTTTCTGCCACTCCAGATGGATGTTCTTGGCCCGTCACTTTTGATTTACATCTTCCCTAAGTCAGGTCTTGGTTTATGGTGCACAGCCAAGAGCCAGCTCACCTGCCTCCCTCTTTGCCCTGCAAAGCTTGTATTAAAATAGCACAAGATGTAGTAAAGATACCCCCGAACGTGTGCAGAGTTTTCTGGGCCCATGCGGCAGGGTGGGAGCTATGAGAAATACATGGGGAAGAATGTAGAGGGTAGATCTTAATCTTATCACAAGCAAACGGACTTTGCCATTTACAGTGATCATAAAGTTGACTTGGTTGAGTAACTGACTGATGGGTTTATTAGACTGTTAAAGCGAGGGATGAAACTAATTTTTGGCAGAGGTTAGGACAGCATTTTGTTTTCAAGAGTTAGCTCTAGCATTTATTTTCTTAGCCCTGAACTATGTGTAGTAAGAGCCAGCATGGTGTAGTGGTTTGAATTTGGACTATGACTCTAGAGATCAGGGTTCGAATTCCAGCTTGGTCATGAAATCCACTGGATGGCCTCTCAGCATCAGCGGTTGGCAATGGCAAACCCCCTCTGAAAAAAAACTTGCCAAGAAAACCTTGTGATAGGTAGGTCTGGCTTAGGATTGCCATAAGTCAGAGATGCTTGAAGGCAATCCACACACACAACAAGTGACAAGGGTGTTTCAGGTTGTGTAAAGAATCCTTTTTAATTACTACTATATAGGTTGAGTATTCCTCATCTGGAATTCTGAAATCTGAAGTACAATGGACCCTTGGTATCTGCTGGGATTTAGTTCCAGGACACACATACACACACATACCCATGGATCGCAAAATCTGTGGATGCTCAAGTCCCATTGTATACAATGGCACAGCAAAATGGTGTCCCTTATTAAAAGTGGCAAAATCCAGGTTTGCTTTTTGGAATTAAAAAAAATTACTTTCAAGCCATGGATGGTGGAATCCATGGATACGGACGGCCGACAGTACTCCAAAATACAAAACTTTATGAACAACATAAGTATCGTTGCATGTACCTACTGTATATACTCATGTATAAGTCTAGAGTAGGTTAAAAAAATTCCTTTGCTTTGTCCTTTGCATCCTTCATTATGTGCCCCTAAGTTTTACCCTTGACTTATCCATGGGTCATATCAAAATCAATAATTTTGGCCCCAAAATCTGCCCTCGGCTTATACATGGGGTCGACTTATAGTCGAGTATATACATATATTGTATTTGTGAGGCTGGAAAGAGGAAGGAAGCTGGAGAGAGATATGAGAATCTGACCTGACCAGATTCAAGTCTTCCACCCCTTGTTCCCATATTTTACCTTTTGTTCAGGGTTTGCAGCCCAGAGTATTCTGGCAAATGTAGACCAGCTCCTTAGTCTTCTTTGTCATTTCTAACCAAAAGGGCTGTGCTTAAGGAAAGGAACTGGTGGCAACCCCGAGGGAATTTCTTTAAAACTGCATTTCAGAAACTCACAGGCCAGGGAACTTAATTCTGAGTGCTGCTGCTGGGATTTTGGCCGACGGCTGATACGCTGCAGGTCCCGGGCTCAGTGTCTCCGGTTTGGTTTCACGCTTGGTTTTCGACCGGAAGCAGGACACCAGTGTGGTTGGTGCCTGACGAACAAGGGACTCATTAATTTCGTAATGACCTATATCAAAATGAAAACAAAAAGACAGACAGACACACATACAGAGTAGAAATATTTAAACTCCACACCCAAATCAACCTAATCCAATTTTACCTTTTAGCAACACTGAAATAAAAGCACGACTTAGAACTCCCTGCCTCAACCTGGCACCCATGTTGGATTACAAATCCCATCACCCCATCCACCGAGGCAATGATAATGCTCCCTGTGGATGATGGGAGATGTAGCTGATGGAAGAGCATTGTCAGTTTAGCAAAGACTGACTTACAATAAGACGAAAGGAATGATATGACAACTTGGGGAAAAACGAATGCAATTGCTTTCTGGGTTTTTTGTTTGTTTGCTTGTTTGCAAGATGCTGTATCACAAAATGTTTTTAGACTAGGGGCTAGTAAAACCTAATAAACTTTCAATGCTGCAAAAGCTGAGAAGATGTCCTCTTCCCTGGGAATGATTTTAGGCTTGTAAAAATCCTGATTGTAAATTATGGTGGATGCAGAATGGCCTCTAGGCTATGTGGCAGGGAAACGTTTGTAAAATGGAAGTTATTTGGCTTTTCCCTACATCTTTTCCTCTTTTTAGGTCACTGCTCTGTCACGAATGACGTGGGAGTAAGTGTGAGCAAGGGAGTAATAATTTTTTTGTGATGGTGAAGACCAGCTTTTAGATGGGGGGGGGAGGGACCCCTCTCTACCCATTGTGCAATGACGCACCTTTGTGAGTCACAAAAAGGAAGACAAAAGTTCTTTGGCAACAAGAAAGCCCCGGACCTACTTACATGGAGAAGGTACTCGGTCCTTCCCGCAGAGCATCAACGACCGTTTCGTTTTGGATTTGAACACCGATTTGACACCCATGTAGTCATTCTGCTTGCTCAAGTCCCTTGAGACCTGGATGTGAAAATGCAGAGTATTGCTCTGAAAAATGGGTACAAATCCCCACTCAGCCATGAAACCCATTGGGTGACCTTAGACAAGTGACACTCTCTCAGCCTCAGAGGAAGGGCATGGCAAACCCCTCTGAACAAATCCTGCCCCCAAACCCCCCTGTGATAATCATAGGGTTTCTTTGGTGAGATTTGTTCAGAGGGTTCCCATAAACCAGAAACCATTTGAAGGCACACAACAACCACAAGAACAATGTCACAAACTGGATGCCAGCCTGAGTATGCACTAACCCTCATCCTTCAATCTGCCATTTGTTAGTGAGTGCAAACAAGGAGTTTAACTTTATTAAAGGTTCATTCTGCTACAGAAAGTGATTTGCACACATACCCGTAGCAATACCTCAATCCCAATCCATCGTTTTATTGCAGCCAATGACCATATTTAATGACCATATTCCCAAATTCATATGACTACATAAAATACATACATACTATCAACATTAGTAAGATACCTACACCTGCAGACATCAGTAAAATATGAATATAAATGTAATATAAGGAATCAAAAATATACTGTATATACTCGACTATAAGTCAGCCTCATGTATAAGTCGAGGGCAGGTTTTGGGGCCAAAATTACAGATTTTGATATAACCCATGGAAAAGTCGAGGGTAAATTTTAGGGGCATGTAATGAAGGATATAAAGCAAAGGAAAACAATCCCAAAAAACCTACAAAATTCCAGCAGGCATAACTATTTGTGTTCATACTAAAGGCTGGATGGATGAGAAAGTGGAAAGAGGTCAGTGCTTCCAGGGATAGATTAAACTTTTTTCATTCACCAGGGATAGTTACATATATATATGTATGTATGTGTGTGTATACACACACACGCACACACAAACAAGTTAAAATGCAGTACTTACATTGACTTGTGGATAAGTCGACTCCGTTTTTTTTGGGTCAATTTTTTAAACCTAAATTTTTAGACTTATACATGAGTATATACAGTAAATATAGACATAAAATATAACTGGTTGTGCAAATAGTAAAAGCCTAATCACTTACCAAAACCTTATTTTCACGGCTCTTAACTCACCATACCCATAGCAATACCATATTACCCAACCTAGTCATACCCATAGCAATGCCATATTCATGCACAAGCTAAGTGTAGAACAGTCTCATACTATGAGGGGTGGCTAAATGCCAAGAAAGCTCTAAATTTCAGGTTTTACACAACTGTAAAAATAATATGCATTTGGGGGGTCATGCTATGCGGCCTCTTGAGCTTGAAATAGCTTAAGGCCTCACAGCATGTCTAAATCTGGCTCTAACCCTAGGGAAGGGCGAAACTGCCGCTTCATAATAAATTCTCTTTTTTTTTAATGCAAAGAAAAAGAATTATGGTTCCTAATCCATAAAGGACCCAGGTACCAATTAGTTGTCATCATGAATCATGCACAGGTCCTTGCACAGAAATGACATTACTGGGATATGAGGAGCAAAATGTGATGCAAAGAGACAGAGCCCAGCTGAGGATGGATTTCTCTATACTGCCCTAAACCTGGGAAAGTTAATATTTGGTAACACCATTCCCAGAGTGCTCCAGAAAGCATAGACAGGGACCTTGCTGTTGGGGGATTCTGGGAATTAATAATCCAAAAAACTCTGCTCTATACAGATCAATCATCAAATCTGTTTTTGTAGGTAGAGAGATCTTGTAGAGAGACTTTTGAGACTAACTGAAAGAAAGAGGTTGGCAGCATGAGCTTTCCTAGACTTAAGTAGACTTTATTATTAGCATTATTATTAGTATAATTAGTAGTATTTAGATAGATCTTGAAGCACCTTTGAGACTGAATGAAAGAAAGAAGTTGGCAATATGAGCTTTCCTAGGACTTTATCACACGGGGGGAAAAAGATGGGAGCATAGCGCTATGCTCCCATCAATATCGTGCAATAATGGGACGATATTCACACGATGTCGCCATTATCACACGATTATCCTGAGAATAAAGTGGCAAAATCATGATGCTTTTTATTCACGGGATTTTCCCATGAATAAAAAGTGGCTCAATATTGCCGCTTTATTCATGGGATAATCAGGTGATAATGGCAACATCGCCCAACGTTGTCTGAAAATCATCCCATTATTGCACAATATTGATGGGAGCATAGCACTATGCTCCTGTCTTTTCCCCCCATGTGATAAAGTCCCTCGACTTAAGTCTACTTCCAAATGCATCTGGGGAAGTAGCCTTAAGTTTAGGAAAGCTCCTGCTGTCATCTTCTTTCTTTCAGTTAGTCTCAAAGGTGCTACAAGATCTCTCTCTCCAGACTGATTCTACAGACTAACACGGCTATATCTTTGAATTCCAATACTGTTTTTGCTATTGAGTCTCAATATTGTGTGTACATGCATATGTTTTCTATTTATCTGTTGAATAAAAATGATTCTCGGTCATTGCATCTGTGTATAGTCTGAAAACCAAAGACATTTCCCTCGCACATTATGCTTCTGATGCCCAGAGCCATCAATTACTGTCTGCCCTTCTAAATGGATCATTTCCTGTTTGGCTTCTCAAAGGTTTCATGCATAATCTCAAAGAGTAAATCACAACTCAGTGATTAACTCGCGGAGCTTCTTCCCAGGAGAAATCCTATTTATATTCTTAAACACAAGCTTATATTTTTGTCAGGGTGTGGATGACAGGCAGCAATAATAATGACCTGCAAAGTACAGGATGACTTTGGGGCAAAGGCATCATCAACACTGCCCTGAAATGGTACAAGGATGTGAGTCTGCACCTTTTGTACATTTTGTACAGATTTGGAGGTGGGAGGGCAGAGCACCTTTACTTAAAAATCATTGTGAATGATATTCTCACTCAGAAGAAAGTACAGGTTGATTCTCCCTGATCCAAAATGCTTTGGACTAGAAGTGTTTCAGATTTTGTACTTTGTCAGATATTGGAATATTTATATGTACATAATGCGATATCTTGCAGATGGGACCAAAGTCTAAACATGTCATTCGTTTATGTTCTATATTCACCTTTTACATAGAGTCTGAAGGTAATTTTATACAATATTTTAAATAATTTTGTGCATAGAACACAAAATTCCCCTACATTCTTCTGCAGTATTCTCGGTGTATTTGAATGTCCCAAAGGGTTAAGAAAAAGATATAATGTAGAGGGGAAAGGACATAATGCCCTTCATTCTGAAGAAATGTTTTCTGCGGAGGAAATTCGATCTGGCATCTTGTTGGTAAGTCCTAACTAGAGTAGACCCACAGAACAGATATATCTAAAGAAGTCAATGGGTTTAGTCAGGACTAAAAGACCATTTGGCCATTATTTTCTGTACAAAAAATGCAGTTTCAGCAAACACACAAATAATTTTTGCACCAAAAAAAAAAAATACCCAAAACTCATACAGTTTTCTCTACACAATAACTCCTCCTTATCTCTTTTGGACATTTGTATACAGGGGGGAAAACTGCATACAAGTCTTGCTGTTCTATTATTCTTCTCCATGAAGTTTCTCGACTGTCAAGAGACCTGGGGTTTGTTTGTTTGTTGACCTATAAAAGCATAATTGCAAATATTCTTTCCATCCCTAAGTTCAGCCCTTTTGTAAAAGTTTGCTCAGTCACCTCTTGTCAAGTCTAAGATGCATAAAATATTCTACAAGTGAGGACAGAACAATAAATACACTTTGATAGCTCCCTCCACCCCTCCTTCCTTCTTGCTAACATTTTGAATTTGCCACTTGCTTTTATCTCTCTCTGTCAGTCTCTCCTTTTCTCTAGACCTCCTTACATTATATTGGTTGGGCGCTGGGGTGGATCTTTTGGAAATCTTCCTGGCGATCGGTTGCTGAAACATACTGGAATATCCCAGGCTAAAGTCTCTCTTGGATTGTAAAGTAGGGGGGAGATCATACGCATTGGCAGCAGGGTAGCTGGGAATTCTCTGGCGAGCGATCCGCACATCCTAAAAAGAAGAAAACATGAGCAAAAAGCATTGGTCCCATCACTGGACGTTGGCTATCCTAAGAGATGAAGCTTTTGGGTGTGTCTAGCATGGCATAATAGTTTGAGTGTTGGACTACGACTTTGGAGAGTCCAAGGGTTTGATTCCCAGCTCGACCACGAAACCCACTGGATGACCTTGGGCAAGTCACATGCTCTCAGCCTCAGGAGAAGGCAATGGGAAACCTCCTCTGAACCAATCTTGTCAAGAAAACCCCATGATAGGGTTAATAATAATAATAATAATAATAATTTATATCCCGCCTCTCTGCATAATGCAACCGGAGCGGCTTACAACATTTATATATATATATATTCCATATCCCTCAATCCCACCCACCCCTTTAAAATACTATTAAACAATTGACAATTTAAAACACACTGCCATAAGTTGGAAACGATTTAAAGGCACACAACAACAACAAACATAAGGGGGAATGCCCATTCTCACCATGAACCTTATCAGTCCAGATGACGCACAGCCAGTTCCGCAGCAAAACCCCATTGTATAATGGCTTAAACATTGGACTACAATTCTGGAGACCAAGGTTCGATTCCCTGCTCAGCCCTGGAAACCCATTGGGCGACCTTGGGTGAGTCACACACTCTCAGCCCCAGAAAACCCCATGATAGGGTCATCATAAATCAGAAATGACTTGAAGGCACGCAACAACAACGAAGAACAGTACAGATATTTTATGCTCACCAAGGACATTTTTTCAGAGACCGGACAATTCCAGCATACAACATATTTAACTGGAGGAAGCAAGTCCCATTAATTTAGAAAGAATTTACTTCTGAGGTTAGGCTTCAGGAGAGAACTCAAGGATAATTACAGCAATCTCTGTTAGTTTGTACGCCAATATTTATCTCACTCACACAGATCTATTCTTGACAAGAGTAAACTCCCCCATATTATTATTATTGTTCATAAGAGGCTGCACCTTAGAAAGATTGCCGGAAAGACAGGCAATCGCTTTCTGAGTAGGTCTTTCTTATCTTACCCCTTCCATCGCAAAACGCCATGCTAATACAGTGGGCCCTTGGTATCTGCTGGGGTTTGGTTCCAGGACCCCCCATGAATACCAAAACCTGTGGATGCTCAAATCCCATTCAATGAAATGGCACAGTAAAATCGTGTCCCTTATACAACATGGCAAAATCAAGGTTTGCTTTACAGTCGTCCCTCCGTTCTTGCAGACTTGAGATCCGTTGTTTTGAATATTCATGGGGGGGCGACCCCTGTTAAGATCAATGGAGCACCTATGAGGCGTGAATATCGGCGAGTCTCCGTTTTTGCAGGGGGTCCTGGAACGGATCCCCCTCAAAAAAGGAGGGCCAACTGTATTTAGTTATTCATTTTGGCATACTTTCAAGCCAAGGATGGTTGAATCACTGGCTGCCAAACCCATGGAAATGGAGGTCTGATTGTACATAGAAACCATCTGACTTACCAATGAAGGGAAAAAACAAGTTCCTTTTCGGGACTGGGAGACATTGTTCTGAATGGCCGATTGGTGGGTGATGTTATAGCATCCTGGACCTGGATTTTCATTCTGGGAAGAGCACGGCACACGATCACGACAAGGCAAAGGATCTAGTTCTTCTGCCAATGCTAAACACAAAACGTCTGGTGACTGACAAAAAGGTTTTGAGCTGCTGCGATGGAAAGGATTCCCAAGCTGGGCTAGTTTAGGGCCTACTCAGAGTAAAACTTTGGGGCAGGGTTCTCCGCATGGCATGATTCAGTAAGAGTTCAGAAGAAAACATAGAATATTGGAGCTGGAAACAGAAATTATTTATTCATTCATTATTTGGACTGTGAGCCAGTGCTTTGCATTTGTATGCATCAAAATATCTTACATCTTCAGAATCTGGGCCAATTTGGGTCAAAATTGCCTTGGTTCATTTGAAAGGTACAGGGTGAGTATCTCTCATCCAAAACCTGAAATCTGAAATGCTCCAAAATCCAAATCATTTTTCAGGGCTGGCTGAGATAGCGACACCTTTGCTTCCTGATGGTTCAATGTACACAAATTTTGTTTCATGCACGAAAT
This sequence comes from Phrynosoma blainvillii, assembly GCA_026167975.1. Lineage (NCBI taxonomy): Eukaryota > Metazoa > Chordata > Lepidosauria > Squamata > Phrynosomatidae > Phrynosoma > Phrynosoma blainvillii. Next base: position 28,156,739 of record JANUYF010000008.1, read on the forward strand.
GATTTAAAATGTTGTATAAAATTACCTTCAGGCTATGTGTATAAAGTGTACAGGAGACATAATTGAATGTCATGTTTAGACTGGGGTCCCGTCTCCAAGATATCTCATTATGTATATGCAAATATTCCGAAACTTGAAACACTTTTGGTCCCAAGCATTTCAGATAAGGGAGACTGTATCAAAAATTGCTTTGCAGATCTTCAGGAAATTTCTGTTTTGAACAGAAGTATTTCCAAATCTCCTAGTCAGTAGCCACCATGCCCCAAAAGTCATTCTCCATCTCTCACATGCATCCAGTGATTAAAGCTGGCATCTGGTTGGTGTCTTCAGGCTTCCTAAGTTGTGAGGGTTTGGGCCAATGTATTACATCCCTGTTTAACTGTTAAAGGTTACGAAAGCCAAGTTACACACGTGGCGCGATTGCACATCATTATGCATTGCCTATCATTGCTAACTAAGTATTGATTGCATGGTTGCCCATGCTAAGTATTGCACAGCAATGTTCAATGATGGGCATTTGGTTGTACAATTTGCGGTTGTAATGCAATCAAGATCTAAGTCCATGACTGTAGCATTATGCTACAGTTCTTTAAAGCAGGACCTTGCCCTTAAATTAATCCATTCCACTGGCCAAGATCTCTCTAAGCAGGGCCACGGTCTTAGTTGGGGGATCTGCTGTGCACTTCACGTCAACATGCGGACACACGTTTTCCTCCATCCCGCACTGAAGGGTATGGATGACACGAGTGTGACCTCATGGGTGGAGGCGAGCACAATGGCTTTTATAATGCTGGATCAGCGCTTACACTCCCATGACTTAAGCCTCTGAATGTTTTGCTGCTTTTCGTCAATTGTCACTGTACACTAAGCAGCCTCTTTGCTTGTTTCAGAATCAAAATAATCTCATTTTAATGGGGAGTCTCAAGTTGCATGGACTGAAAATGGAGGATTAGGTTTCTCTGGTGTCTGCAGGGCAGCATATATATATATATATATATATAGAGAGAGAGAGAGAGAGAGAGAGAGAGTGACACAAGCAGCTCAAATCCATGGCATGCCTAATCCCCCCTATACATCTGATTTGGCCTGAACGATTTCAGCGTGTGGGCAGAGTGTATTATTTCAAGGTGCCGCACCCCTCCTTGACTCAACTCGCCTTCCAGAGATGCATATTTTTTTTCTTTTAAAAAATTTCCAGAACAAGTTCTGGGTGGGTTTTCTATTTATAGAATGAAAGAAAGCAAAAATACACCACCATCCAGTTGTCCAGGGACACTACTTGCAATCCTCAGCGGATGACAAGCTGAGCTCAAGCCCAATAGGTAAAAGGGATGAGTGTCTAGGGCAGTGGTTCCCAACCTTTGGTCCTCCAGGTGTTTGGGACTTCAGCTACCAGAAGCCCCAGTTAGGTTGGCCAACATGAAACCCCATTGGCTGACCTTGAGCAAGTGACACTCTCTCAGCCTCGGGGGAAGGAAATGGCAAAACTCCTTTGAAGAAATCTTGCCATGATAGGCTTGTGTTAGGGTCTCCGTAAGTCGGAAATGACTTGAAGGCACATGAGAGCAGCAGCAACGGTTGACCCTGTGGATGCAGAATCTGTGGCTATGGAGGAGTGATGGCATCACACTGTTTTGAGGTGTGCTCGGCTCCAGGTGAAGTGACAAACTTCTGATTTGGTCCGAAATCTCACTTCACCTCAGAACAAATCTTGCCTAGAAAACCCCATGATAGGCTGCCATAAGTGAGAAATGACTTGAAGGCACATACAAACACACACACACAACTGCACTACATGTCTGGCCTAATCCTCCACTTGCGTACTTATAGGCCAGTCTGGCTGTATCCGGTGAGGCTTACTCCCAGGTAAGCGCACCCTGGACTGCAGACCGAGGGTGTTTCCAGATGGAGAATTCCTCACACCAGTAAATGGAAATCATGGTGCAATTTTTCTGTTGTTTTCTCTCTCTCCCCCTAATAGATTTTCCATAGCAAGAAAAATAAAAAGATGGAAGGAGCAGTGGAAAAACAAAGGGAGGTTGCAAGTGGAGGACAATGGGGTTCAAAGCTCCTATAGAATTCAGAGAATGGGGAAAGGTGATGGCACGATAAAAACTTCATCGGCACCGACCCCAAACAAAACCCTGCCCAGGTTTTCTTTAGTTGGGCTTCAGAGGAATAGCCATGTCGGTCTGATCCAGCAAACAAAGGTAGATCCTTTGGCATCTTTGAGACAAAAGTCTCTTTCACACAATACCGCTATTGGACTTTGATGACACTTTCGCCGCCATGGCTCCATCCTATGGACTCTTGGGATTGTAGATAATGATAAACAACATTTTGTAGAGTACACAGAGGCATACATAGCAAATCCACAAGTAGCGGATTGTAGCACTATCACCCTGTCTAGACTGCAGAAATAATTCAGTATGACACCACTTTAGCTGCCATGGCTCAGTGCTATGGAATCTTGGGAGTTGTAGTTTGTTGTGGCATTAGAGTTCTCAGACAGAGAAGGCTTAATAGCTCACAAAACTACAGTTCCCAGAATTCTATAGCATGGAGCCATGGCGGTCAAAGCGGCGTCAAACTGCATTATTTCTGCAGTGCAGATGCAGCCTTAGACTTTCCACTTTAATTGCCTTGGCTACATCCTATGGAATCCTGGGATTTTCAGTTTGGTGAGGCACTAGAGCTCTCTTGGCTGGAAATTCTAGATACCAGAGGAAACTATCAATCAAGGCAGTTAAAATGTTATCAAAGGTTGAATCTGCACAGCAGAAATAATCTGGTTTGACACCCTTTTAACTTCCATGGCTCAGTGCGATGGAAATCTAGGAATTGCAGTTTGTTGTGGCACCAGCGAAAGCTGGTGTCAAACTGGATTATTTCTGCAGTGCAGATGCAGCCTTTGTGCTCTAATTCATCAATGTGAAAGAGACCTAACAGGTTGGGTTAACATGAAATGCCTTGCTACAATAACAGAAACAACTTTCTGTTTATGTTTGTGAGTTTTCACATTAACATAAGACCCTCCGCCCATACCATCCCTGTCTGGTTTTAATACACACGTACACACAACCACACCACAAAGCGCCTAGGAACAAGATCATGGCTTTTGTCGCTGCGCGTGACTCCCTTTTCTCATTTTTCATGAAGATCTCTAAAACATGCATTTTTTTGCAAAGTCCTGGAAAGAACTGAATGCAACGCTCCCTCTCCCTGCTCCCCACTGCCTTTGCCGATAGACACCCCCCTTCTCTAGGGATAATCCAAAATTTGGCCAAAGCTTTCTATCCCTTGTGGCTTGGCTCAGCGCCTGCTGGAATTATGTAGCAGGAAATTTTCAGGAGGAGAAAGAAGGAGCCTATTGTAGAGAAGATTGCAGACTTTCCTCAAATATTGCCTCTTCTGGCTTCTCCTTTGAGAACTCAGGAACAGGGCTTGTTTGCCAGCCGTACGGAGGAGACATCCATCCAGTTGAGATGTTTGCATTGACTCTCAGGTATTCGGTTGGGAAAGCTGGGATCCCAACAAGCACCCAATGGAAGGGAAACACGGAAAGGAGGGTATATTGGTCTATCATGGAGAGGGAATAGCTGGCTGCTTCCACGTCAGAGGAGTGGTGGATCCACTTTGGATTTTAGTCTGAACTTTAAAGGAGCTATCCAGTGTGCGGAACCCTAGCACTCAGCTACATTCAGCACCTTGGATAGAGTATGGAGTCAAACCTGGAATGGATATGCCATCCCACTGACATGGAAGCCGTCCAACTAAGACTGAGAAGGAGGGAGGCGACACAGGTTAGAGGCAAAGGGAAGAAGAACGAAACTTAGATAGCAAGAAGAAGAGGAGAAGTAGAAAAGTTGGTTTACAAGATAAGGACTGCAGTGGCACAAGACACTTTCTTCTACCTCTGTGAGAACAGCAGCATGGAAATGTCAACTTGCAAAATGGGCCAACAGATACACTATATACACCTCCCTGACCTAAAGAAAATTCAATGTTCTTTGCCTAACAAAGGAGTCCAGTAGCCTAATAATAATAATAATAACAATAATAAAAATAATAATTATTTTTATCTCCCCCCTCTGTGTAATGCAACCGGGGCGTCTTACAACTTTAAAATATACATTCAAATCCCACAATCCCACCACAAGGACAGAGGCAAACCGGATATCAAAGGAAGCATCTTTTTTGTGTTGTTAACAGAGTTTAAATTTTATTATCTGGACTGTATCCCAGAACTCACATGTCCGAGGAGGAGTGACCTGTCTGCATCGATATCCCTCTGCCTCATTTTAACTGAAAACAACAACAACAACATCTTGGCAAAATCTAAACCTATGACCCTAACATCAGCATATGCATTTTTTATTTCTCCTGTATGATTTTTAACACTTTTGCCTGAAGAAGCCGGTGGAGCCTCGAAAGCTTGCAACGTGGATTTTGTGCATTGTGTTTGGCCTAAAAAAGGCATTGCTGTTTTGTGGATTTTTGATGTTATGGTATTTTGCTATATGGCCAACACAGCTATCCTTGAATATGTTTTCTGAAGAAAACCAGTTATCTTCATGCTTTGTTTCATAGTCGGTGCTATTCCTATCTGTGAAGCGGTACTTCCACCTGCTGGTCAAAATGGAGGAAATCCCAAAAATATATACCAAAGAGAAGGCCATGATGCAGTGATAAGGGGCTCCTCCATAGAAGGCAAATGTCTTGGGAGGTTGCAATATCAGTTGCTGTAATTCTCATGCTCTCTCTTGTGTGTGTGTGTATATATATATATATATATATATATATATATATATTATGAGAGACAGAGGTTTGTGTGTGTGCATGTGCATGTGTGTGTGTGTGTGTGTGTGTGTATATATATATATATACACCTATGTGTGTGTATTCATACCTGAAACATATACACACACACAAATGATCAAATGTCGGCAGACAAAGAGCTTCTGACTTAAACAGGCTAGGTTTGAAAGATGTGGCATGAATGTGCTGTTTCTTAGTATGCAATAAGTTTTGAAAATGTTTTAAATTGTCCTAAATTCATGTTTTAATTAATTCAATCCATGTTTCCAATTAATGCATGGCAGGGGGTTGGACTGAGTGGCCCTATAATTTTTTTTTTAAAGACGATAAGCCATAATTGCACAATTACATAATGGCACTATTTATGGAACCACCGCTAATCTATCAAGAAGATGAACACACACCAAACATTTTGTGTATAGGTTGAGTGTGCCTTATCCAAAAAGCTTAGGACCAGAAGTGTTTTGGATTTTGGATTTTTTTTTTTTTTTTTTTTTTTTTGGATTTTGGAATATTTGCATATACCGTTTGCAAGAGTTGGATTATCTGAGTCAATGTGTTAAAAACCATAATAAATCATATACAGACACACTTATGAGCCCACAAGACTTGGGACAAGATTTCTTACCTCCACCTCCTGAAACCTTTTTGTCTGCGAATTAAAACCTATTCTTTCAGTGTTGGAGATTACTTTGGTCTGGAATTTGTAAGGAATGGAAGAATAGTTTGGTCCTAGAAATGAAAATAAATGGAATCCATGAATGTTTGCATCCACCGACTTCGATTGCAACCTGTAACATCTCAACCAGCAGAAAGTTCAATTATTGGAGAAAGATGCTACCCTGGCATTCCTCTTGAGTTAGTTTTCTACTTGGACTGAGTTATGTATTTATTGTATGTATTTTTATATAGAGGATCAATAAATCTACTTTCACTGTAGTAACTGCTTTGCAAAAATAACTCATTCTGCCTTTCGGAGCCGATTGAACAAGGCAGAGACCATCTCTTTGGAGGCCACAGAGGTGTCTTTCAAATTCACAACCCCTGCCTGGTTCTTAAGCTCATCGTCCTCAGTATAATTTTCTCAGGTGCCATTCAATGCCTTCTTCCTCCATACCTTCAGGGCTTGGGTTCGGAGTGCCTTTCTTTTTGACTCTGCTCCCTGGCCGAGATGCGTCAACAAAGGTCTCCATGTCACGCTGCTAGAGCGGATGCCGAATCCCTTCTTCTCAATTTGACCATCTTGACTCCTAAAAAGCCCAACACACATGCTTCACATTAAAAAGTAGGTGGACTACGACTCTGAAGACCAAGGCTTGAATGCTGATCAGCCGTGGAAATCCATTAGGTATCCTTGAGTAAGTCATACTTTCTCAGACTAAGGCAAAGGCAAACTGGACAAATCTGGCCAAGAAAAACACCAGACGTGTTTGGGATTTTGGAGTCATTTATTCATTTGGATTTTGGGATGTCTGTATTTGCAGATACTTATACAGTACAAAACCTTGGAGATGGGACCCAAGTCTAAACACAACATTCGTTTCTATTTCGTATATACCTTATACACACAGACATTTTATACAATATTTTGTACTGCATTTGCCTGTAGGTAATTTTATACTTTTGTGCATGAAATAAAGTCTGTGTGCATCGAACCATCAGAAAGCAAAGGTATCACTGTCTCAGCCACCTATGAAAAATGTTTCGGTTTTTGGATGGTTTCAGATTTTGAAATTCTGGATAAGGGAGACTCAACCTGTATTGTACTGTATTATATTAGTACACAATTGTATTAGTACTGTATTAGTATTAGTCTCCCAGCAGGCCTTTCCTGAGTAGATAACCGGCTACCGAAAATAGTTATGCCTGACCCTGTTTTCCCGCTACAGCTATTTTAATTTAATTGTCATTTTTGTAATTTATGGTAGTTGGTTATTTTTAAGTATGTTTTTAAACTTTGTTTGTTTAATTGTATTTTGGGGGGGGGCTATTGGGGGACGGGACTGTTCATTTTATCATGTAAGCCGCCCCAGTTGTATATTACAGAGAGGTGGGATAATAATAGTAGTAGTAGTAATAATAATAATAATAATAATAATAATAACAACAATAAACAACCCTATGAAATACATGGGTTATTAGGCAACTTGAAGGCACATGCATACACACAGAGAGAGTATCAAAATTTAGTAGTAAGAAAACAGCAGAAAACACCATCTTCATAATATTAGATTACAAGATTAAAGGAAAAGGGGGAAGAAAACTGAATGAATAATATGTTACATATGTAAAGGGAAACTTAGTTAAAAGGTTAAACCTTGCAATAGAAATCAGTAAACATCCTGTGATAACATGCCAACCAACTGACAAACAACCATCTTAAATGTAACCAAAGGAAAGAATAATACGATCAGTCATTTGATAAAAAGTATACATATCCTCAAAATAACTTAGGTAATTGCTACTAATCACAAAACGCACAATCAATAAATAAATATTGAAGGCCAAACTTCTAACCAAAGAATGCAGACAGCTAACATGCTAAAGATGGCTCATAAGGATGGCTCAAAACTGAGACTTTCCCCTTTGGCTTTTGCAGCTTACAAATCAAAATGGGTACAATAAAGGTAAGCAACGATGAAGAATTATCATCCGTAGTAGTAGTTAAATTATCAGTAGCATGAAAAGCAGTCCAAAACATGCATTGAAAAAGGAAAAAAAGGAAAAAGGCATTTAAACAGCAGTCCAGGGACTTATTAAAAACCCCATCTAACCACAGATTTAGATATTTAGATTTAGATAGATCTGCTGATCCAACTCATTGGATCTGTACTCAAGATGCTCTGCTCCAAATACCAACACTAAGTTCCATCATCCCCTGCCAAAATCACTGAGGCCCATACTAGGTGGAGAGGATGGGAATTGCAATCCGACATGTCTGCAAACACCAGGGTTGGGAAAGGCTGGGTTAGTGTAGAACCTGGAAAAGTTACTTTTGGGGATAGCAACTCCCAGAATCCCCCCCCCCTCCATTCACATGGCCACTCAACAGGTCAAAACAGTCTGGAAAATACTATCATTCTTTGGGGGTACATAAATACACTTCAGCTTTTTAAGAATACATGTTGAGTCTCCCTTGTCCAGAATTCAGAAATTCTCCAAAATCCAAAATTGTCCACATGGCTAAGATGGTGACACTTTTGCTTTCTGATAGTTCAGCGTACACAAAATTTGGTTCCTGCACAGAATTGTTTAAAATATTGTATATACATTTACCTTCAGGCTATGTGTATAAGGTGCATACGAAACATGAATAAATTTTGTGTTTAGACTTGGGTCCCGTCTCCAAAGGATCTCATGCAAATATTCCAAAATCCAAAAAGAATTGGAGATCTGAAAAGCATTGCAGATAAGAGAGATTCAACCTTGCAGCTGAAGAATTGAAAAAGCAAAAATTAAAAGGATCTAAAATAGACAAGAACAATCAGCAATGCAATTTTTGGCCATGAATTTAGACAAATTTGCCCTGAAAAGGGCATCCTACTCACTGCTACCCTGACCTCATACAAAACATAAATGAATTTCAGGTTTAGAATCGGATCCCATTGCCAAGGTATCTCATTAGGTGCAAATAATCCTAAAAACAAACAAACACACACACACACACACACAAGAAATCCCAAACCCAAAACACTTCTGTTCCAAAATACTTCGGATAAGGGAGACCAAATAAATAAATAAATAAATAAACAAACATCCAAAATAGACAAGAGCAGTCAGCAATGCAACCTTTGAGCATGCATTTAGAGGGATTTGTCCTGAAAAGGGCCTCCTTGCTCACTCCTGCCCTTACCTGGCTCTCTGGTCCAGGAGAGACTCCTGCCAAAGTTTACATCCTGTTGCCCTCAGCAACCAGAGAACCAAGTCAGCATCTCCTCCAATCCCTCGTCCTGTCTCTGCCAAGGACCCAAAATCACCCAATCACAGCGAGCGTCTCATTCTCTCTCTTCCAATGAATGAAGGAATTGAGAAACCAAGCCCGAACCAAGTGAAGCCTTAAGGGGGGTTTGGCTGTACCTCATTTTGGCTTCAGGTGGGAAGGGCAATGCAGTGATGCTCAGCCTGGCAGTGGCGTCCCTAGGGTTGGCGTCACCCGGTGCGGTCACTCATGGTGTCACCCTCAAGCCGTTGACCTCCTCCTTCCATTTCACACCATACAGAATCCGTCGCCATGCTTTTCTGCACTAATGTTCCTCGTAAACCGTAATTCCCGTATATACCACCAAATGTCCTGCTAACCGTTGTGACATAAAACTAGAAACATCATATGCACAACCAAAATGTATTGACATATACAGAGTGAAAATTTGGTTGAAACGTGATGTTGCTAAAGACAAAGAGAATAAAAATTTCACTTTTTAAATTATTTTTTGGATTTTTTTTAAAAAAATTGAAATTTGGTATTAAAAAAAATAGTCTGGGGCCACTCCTTTCTCCTCCTACTGAGCTTCACCTCACTCCCACCGTCTCTTAAAGTATTTTAAAGAGAAGCAGATGAGGGCCAAGCCTGTTTCTGCCAAAAGAAAGGTGTTTGAGCAGTGGGGTACTTTAGGGCGTCACTTGGTGTGTCCCGCACCCCCTAGTGACGCCTAGTGTCAACCCCCCTTAGAGTGTCACCAGGTGTGGTCTCTACCCCCTGCACCCCCTTAGTGTCACTGGTGTCACCCTCCTTAGAGTGTCACCTGGTGTGATCTGTACCTCTTGCACCCCCCAGTGACACCACTGGTGTCACCCCCTCTCAATGTCACTGGTGTCACCCTCAGAGTGTCACCCGGCATGATCTGTACCCCTTGCACCCCTTGAATAACATCACTGGTGTCACCCCCACCTTAGAGTGTCACCTGGTGTGGCCTGCACCCCATTAGTGCCACTGGTGTCACCCCTCCTTAGAGTGTCACCTGGTGCACTCTATACCCCCTGCACCCCCCCTTAGGGTGTCACCTGGTGCAGTGTGCACCCATGCACCCCCTTAGTGATGCCACTGGTGTCACCCCCCCCTTAGGGTGTCACCTGGTGCGGATGTACCCCTGGCACCCACTTAGTGATGCCACTATTGGCTGCCCCCCTTTTTGGCTTCAGGTGAGAAGGTCAAAACAGTGATGGTCAGCCTGTGGCTCAGTGGTGTCACTAGGGGGGTGCTGGGGATGCGGACCACACCACCAGGTGACACCCTAAAGAGACCCCACTGCTCCTCAAACACCTACCTTTTGGCAGAAATGGGGGTGTGGCATCCATCTGCTTCCCTTTAAAATGCTTTAAGAGATGGTGGGAGTGGGGAGGTCAAGCTCAGTGGGAGGAGAAAGGAGGGGAACCAGAATTTTGTAATATTAAAATGTCACATTTTTAAAATAAACAAATACATTCTATTTTTTTTTAAATTTTTCCTTTTGAATTGTCTTTAAAACCATGACATTTCATTGACTTTAATTTTCTAGAGATTCCTATAGAGAACACTCCACTGGGTATTTGTAGCTTCTCCAGTGCAATTCTGTGGTCGATGTCTGGCAGATGTTGACCACAGACTTGCACTGGAGGACCTAGAGATTCCTAGAGAGGTGTTCTCTTGGGCAAAAACAGTGTGTTTTTGTTATTTGCGGTTTCTCCACATTCACAAGGGTCCTCTGCCCCTAACCCCAGCAAATGTGGAGGGACAGGAATTACAGTTTATGAGTAACATGAGTGCAAAAAAACCCCAAAAACCATTACTAAGGGTTCTGTATGGTGCGAAATGGGAGGAGATCAATGTGGGGGTGGCATCATGAGTGACCGCATGAGGTGACGCCAATCCTATTGATGGCTCTCCGGTGGACACTTCAACTGGACCCCCCCAAAAAAGGAAGGGGGATTTTGCAAGCTTCATTCTGCAGGATTTGTTAGGCAAGGCTCCATTCTGCAGCAAAGGTGCATCTGCACTGTAGAAATAATGCAGGTTGACACTACAGTACTGTACTTTTAACTGCCATGGCTTCGTCCTATAAAATCCTGGGATTTGTAGTTTGGGGACAAGGCCCCAGGTTGCATCTAGCCTGTAGAAGTAACGAAGTTTGACACCACTTTAACTGTCAAGGCTCTATCCTACAGAATCTTGCGATGTGTAGTTTGGGGAAAAGGTCTTAGGATGTGTCTACACTGTAGAAGTAATGTAGAAGTAATGCAGTTTGACAATACTTTTAACTGCTAGTGTTCTCCTTTGTTTCTTTTTTGCATGGTGGGGGCAGGAATTTCCCTTTTGCTGATGGGGCAGCAGCTGTGTGTGTGTTTGTGTGAGAAACAAGCATTGCACAGTACCTGCAACTGACCTCAGCCTGCAAGAAAAGGAAAAAGGAGATAGGCGATGACAAAGTTCCATTTTAACATTGTGTAATATTTATCCCTGAATTGTGTAATGTTGACATGATGTTAGGTTGGTTGTACAATTCTGTAGATTCGCTGGTGCTGACTATTTTCAAAATGCTTCCTGAAGGATAAATATATCCCAGTCTTTTCTCTCTGCTGAGCCTCTACTAAGACTATGGACCAACAGGAGGGCTTTTTTTAGGACTGAGAAATGCCTTTTTTCAAGTCACCAAGTGGCCAGAGATTTTGGCATCTCGGGCCCGTTATTGCAAGTAATCCTGAGATTTGCAATGGAAGGTTGCATGCATCATTTTACACTTCACCAAGCATCTTCCATTGACATATGCCGCTGCGCATACCTATCATAGGGTTCTTATGTGTAGATTTTCAAATTCCTGCAAATTCTCAAATATCCAGTCTATAACCCAACATGAATACAATGATCCTTTTTGACACTCAGATGGGGAGTGATATTCTCATATGACCTTCCCCCAAATATCCTTGTGTGCAGGAAAGAAAACTACATTTAGACTTCAAGCAAAAGACGCTCCTTTTACAAGCAAAGAAACTAAACTGCAGGCTAAGGGTTTTGTTTTTATTATACACCAATAAAGAAAAAAACATTTGGCACATAAATGCCTTTATTTTTTGGACACATGAACACAAAATCCCTGCAGGCTAAAAAAAAAAGAAAAAATATACACTGCAGTTAATACACAGCCAGCATATCGCAATGGAGGGGCTGTTAACACCCCTTTCCCCCATACAGGGGTTTTGTTTTTCTTTAAAGAAAAAGTACCTCGTATTGCTATAGACATACATCCAAGTCCAATTTTAATAAAATACAATTTAAAACATTACGAGTCTAACAATATAGAAACAAAAACAAAAAATAAAATACATCAGAAGTCAAAAAATGAACAAATGCAAACAAGTTTTACATACAAGTTTTTTTCCGGCTCTAGACATAGAAATATCACAAAAGTGTCAATAGCAAGTTATAAAGAAAACTCTGGAGTGATATTCACATATGATCGTCCCCTAAATTGCACAAGGGGGAAAAAAAACCCAACACAAACCCTTGGAGTTGAAATAGTATTGATACAATGATACAACGCCCTCCGAGATCTACTTTCCAAAAATGAAAGCAGCCGGTTTGCTATTGAGCAAGGACGGAAAGGAGATCTATACGCAACACATCCGCAAAGGTAGGTTTTTGGGGGGATTATGGGGGTCAGAGGAGATTTGGAGATCTGCTAACCTACCGAAAGGATGGCCTGGTCTCCAATGGTTGGACAGAAGCTTACAATGGGAAAGGGACAGGGGAGAGAAAAGAAGATATATCAATATATGCCATATTTTGCCTTTCTCAGTGATGCCTCTATGGGCACCACATTTAAAATGCTAGCCACTTTCTCCCGTCCCCTATACAGAAAATGCTAAACAGAACATGTTTTTTGGAATTTGAGTGCTTGCAAAAAGCAGAGTAGAACTGACCTGGGGGTGGGGGGATATTTGTTGCTTCTCTGGAAATGCCAACAGTTCCTCATTTCCGATTTTGTTTCCCGTACCCCAACAGTCCATATTTGCTACATCTGAAAATCTTCCACAACATACATCTAAACAGTAGCCAGCAGGCTTTGTTTAAACAAAAGGGGAGGAAAAAGCATTAATAAACAAACCAACAAACCCAAACACCTTTAAAAACTACAGCTACAGAATGCACATCTTCCCATTGATTGACACATGCATAATAATTCAGTTTATCCCCAGGGCTGGGTGGGAAGGACTTCTGAGGAGCAGTTAAAAGATTTTGTGACACACAACAGTATTGCTGCAACTGGATCATGCCCGGATCTTACCGACAACCGTTTGAAGATGCTGCTGCTATTGCCTACACACACCCCGTTTCCATAAATCTTCAGCTTTGGACTGCCCATCCCAAAGATATCACCAAATTCTTCAGCGACTCAAAAAGAGATAAATGAATAATAATATTATTTTTGCACAAGAAAATGTCCAACAAGGGCAAAACAAAACAAAAACAAAAACCTTAAAAGCAGGAAAAGCCATGAAGAAAAAAAATTCCAAGAAAGTGCAAAAGTTGGCAAAGAAGTTTCTTTCCATAGACGTTTTTGGATTAAAAATAAAGATTCACGACAACAACAATGTATTGAAATGAACATCGCTAGCATATTCTTTTTTCAAAATACAGAAGACTTTGAAAGATTGCTTGTGAGACATGAGAATATATATATCTAATGATCATGTTTTCCTATGACAAAAAGACAAAAATTGACCAGGGTAATCTATCCTTGGTTTTATTTTATGAATGGGCCTGAAAAGCCATTTCAGGGCTTTGTTATGGTTCCTATCTGCAGTTTGGGGTCAAAACACACCTTTGAAGCATGGACTTTAAAAAAGTATGTTTAAAAGCTGCTGCTTCTCCTTCTTATTATTGCAAATGCAGCCAAATGGGAGCAAGGAGAAAGGGTGTGAGAGGATAGATTTGCTGCAAATACCACTTTCGTAGCAAACTTTAGTGGTGCTCTGAGAGGGAAATTGGGGTGGGGAGATAAAATGGGATGGGAAAAGGTCGAAGCTCCCCAATTCCTGCACCATGGTCTGAATCTGGGAGCAACAGCTGCCTTTCCTGAATGAGAGTAGCCAAGTACAAACATGCCCTTAATAAAAAATAAAAGGAAGCTTGCTTTAACACATTGTTCCAATGATATTTAGAAGAATCAAGTCTTAATTGTGGACAGGCAAACAGGAGCATGCTTCTGCTCTTTCGACACTAGGGATGCCGAGTGCCAGGCCAGTTGCTTCCTGCGCTGATACAACAACATGTATTTTTATTCTCTGCACAACCCATCCTCCCTTCTCGGAAGCCATAGCCTTACCTAGTGCAATAAAGAAAAAAATAAAACGCTACATGCTAAACAGGTGCTTTAAAACCTCTTCAAGGTGCCTCAGGTCTCCATATGTCTGGGCCAGCAGAAGTTTAAATCTTACAATTTCTCCCTGAACAAGTATTCTTGAAAGAAAGAAAAAAAGGAGAGCAAGGAAAGAGAGAAAGAGAAATAAAGGAAAGCAGCAGACTAACTGAAGCAGCAGTCATTCTCCCTCACCACATGTCCTGATATTTATTTGCCAAGTGAGGTATCTTAAGGTGGGAAAAGACTTAAATACATTTGTCTCTAAGCTTATCCACACTGTGTGGTTGCTTCACTCCTGTTTTCTGAGTGGGAAGTGGGGCAGGGGGATGGGACAGAAAAGAAATCCTTGATTTTCCCAGTCCCCACTGAGCTGCACAGATCTGGAAAAAGCTTGAAGGCTCACTTCAGTGTATTCTGGTACAACCGAATGACGGTTATTTGGAAGTGTAAACTTTCCAAGTGATCTACAAGCTTTGTTTCAAAAGCCTGGAGAGAAAAATTAAAATTACAAATAATAATAAAAAATAAAGCATAGCATATTGCTGACCTTGAGATCTAGGGTCGGAAGGCTCACAAGGTCGCACGACTCTGTAACACCACCTGCTGATTTCAGAGACTAGACTGCAATTATTGGCAAAATCTCAAATCTTTCACAGTGGCGCCATGTCATCTCAACTAGGCATTTAAAGCATCTCGTGCTAACATTCACACAAGCTACTCTCAATGAAGCACTATTGTATCGTCCCACCCACCTTGACTTTTCTACATTGTACATTTCTGTGGAAAGGAGCCGAACAAAGAAAAGAATCCTCAATTTTTAGAAATGTCGGAGGGTGACATTTAAAATTCTACACTTCACATGCTACTGAGTGCTGCTGTACATGCGGGCAACCTAAATTGTCAGAGAATCAAAGTTTTAAAATGCTGGTAAAAAGTCTTTTGATTGCTACTGTCAACACCATACACAGCTGTACATATTGGCAAAGCCTTTCCTATATAGAACACCCACTTTCCAAGCTTATAAAAAAGGGCTAGACAGACCAATGGTGAATATAAAACGGTTAAAAATAATCATTTGTAAAAAGCGTGAAGGGAGACTTGTCTGATCCTTTCTTCTTCTTCTTTTTTAAAAGAACTAATTTCTTTTTCAGCAAAGATACCTCAATCCACACAAGAATGCTGGCTGTAACTTATGTAAAGTATCTGACTAGAAAAGTTACGGCCAGGGTATTTAAAAAAAAATTATTGCCAAAGTTAAAACCTTCTATGAAAAAGAGTATTAAAAATGACTTCATCAAACACAGCAGCATAAAATGGGCACTTTTGTAATGTCTGAAAAATACCTAAAACTAATATTTTAGAACATCATCACTTGTTTTAGAAGGGGGGGGGGGGGGAAGAGGCTCAGCATTCTGAGCCATCCAGTGGCAGTTGCGTGTAACTAGTATAATTTTATTGTATTAGACTTGCCAAAGGGCATTGCTGTCCGCTTACGTTACACATTCACAGAACAAGAACCACCGAGTTGAATTCGCAGTTATAGTGCAATTGCTTTGCAGCCCATGACTGCAGAGAGATTTAGAAAAAGAGAACTATTAAAACCTGACAAAGCAAAACCAGAAACAAAAACCCAAGCAATACCTCTGAAAGTTAATGCTTTCTGAAAAGGCATTTACAGTAAAAAGTTCCATTTGTTAAAAGTCTACATGGCCCCACAGAGAATAACAGTGGAGTAAGATGTTTCACAAGAGCTGGAGACTCACTAAAGCAGTTATGAAAAAGCCATGGAGAAATTCAGCTTCTTGATGAGCTTAATGGGAACGAAGAGGTAACTTAAAATCGATTTAGCAAAATATTTCAATAAAAACCTTTTTTTCGTGCCGAGTGCTTTAAAAATTTCTTTTAGGAGGATCAGCCTTTTTGCGCTTTTGAGGTAAAAATTCAGTCCAATGCAAAGACTGTCTATGAAATTTCCGTTTACTGAAAATCACACACACAAAAAATGGCTCAATTGCATCTGCATCCAATGTTGCTGCAAGTGTCGGTTCAGTTCAACTATCCAAGCTGCTGCTGGTGGGCAGCCTGAAATAAAACGGAGCCTTAACAACCAGTAGATGGTGGGAATGCCCCAGTGGGCGACCACTTCTCCCTCATCTCCTAACCGTCTGATCAGGCAAAATACATGGTGTGCTGGGTGTCGTGGTGGATCTGCACTGCCTTGGCAAGTGCTTGAGGGTCACGGCCGTTGCTCTGTCCCGAAACATGGCTCCCTTCAGCACTGAAAGTAAACAGAATAGGAGTTTATAAGGCAAATCTCAGCCAACTGACTAGGGTGTCTGAACTATATTCCTTTGTGACAGAAAGATCAGCAGTTCACAACACAATTTGTATCTGGCCACAGTATCAAGTGATTTAAGCATGCTGGAGCACCTTCTACATTTGATGCACTGAACTAACCACTGAACTATAATTCTCCCAGAAGTTCTTGGGTTAGTTTCATTAAATACATGTTTTAGACTTTCATGGCTAAGTGGGGATTGAAACTCTGGTTTCCAGAGCTGTAGTCCAGTGCTCAACCTAATATATCACGCTGGCACTGTCAACATAAACTTATGCCAAAATTTTAAGAAGAATGCAATCTTATTGGTTTAGAACAGCAGTGAGAATTGAGTGGGCTAAGGGATATAACTGGCCCTTGAGACAAACAAGTTGTCTACATGCAATTGTGGTTCTTACAAGTGGTCATGTGTCTACTTAAAAGGTTACTGAACTATAGTGAGGGGGAATGTCAAAGTGATGTGAACTCGACGGAGAATGAACCTTTCATGTGAAGATCTGTGGAGAACCATCAGTGTGAGGCATAGAGAGCACAAGAAGAACCACCCAGATTCCTTGTTTTATAAATACAGGTCAGAAGAGAGAGTGAATTTTGCCTCCAAATAGCTTTCAAATGGAAAATTTAAATATCTCATGCCCCCTTTATATCTCAACTGAGTTTTTAAAACAACAAACAAATGCTCCTCATAGAGCCAATGAGTAGCCGCCAGACTATGATCCAGTGGTTCACTAAAGAGAAGCATGAATTGAGAGAAACTACTCACCTGTCATGGTCTTTGTCCACAAGATGGTATCGTGCCCGAAATGCTACCAGCCTAGCATAATAGGCAGGAGCAGGGATAGAGACAGACCGCGTACACCGGACGTAAGTGTGACAGAGCTGGTATGTCAGCAGCTGCAGTTCATCCGCAGTGAAACAGTTGTCATCCCACAGAACTTGATAGTGGGATGGGCGGCTAGTTCCCTGGGAGAAGAGAAAACCAGCAAATTGACCAGGCTTATTTTAAAAGATGGGTAACACAAGAATGAATGGATTTTTACCCACAACTCTTTCTTCTACTTCTTAAAAATTAGTAATCACACCAAGGGGCTCATGAAGCTGTGTTTTCCCCCAGTATGCCACAAACACAAAATTCTTAGTGAGGGGGGAGGTGTGACGTTCTGGACATCTGTAAAAATGTTGCTGCATTGATATTATAGCAAATAAGGTAATGAGCCCTGGTCAGTACTTGGATGGGTGACTGCCAATGAATACCAGATGCTATAGGCTATATTTCAGAAGAAAGAACAGGCTAAACCACCTCTGGAGTATTCACCTCCGAGTATTCCTTGCTTTAGAAAGGACAAGTGACTTGAAGGTACATACACACAAATTATTGTGTACTGTATTGCAGAAATAAGAAGGGTGAGTGTTCTGTTGGGAGGAGGTGAGAGTATGTAACTGGTTGAGTGTTTGAATGGGATTTTGAAAAGCCTGTTCTGTAGGTCAGACAGACAGGAATCAATGAGGACCAATTACAGCTGACCAGAGAAGAGTTGAGCAAGGACAGCAATATTTGAGGAATGTTAATTATAGTAAGTATATAAGTGTTTAAGTAATAGTAAGGACTGAGATAAAACAGTGCATTTTAATTATTTACGACTAAGTAATTGCAAATAATTTTATTATCTTCTTCTGATAAATAAATTTTATTTATAAACATATGCCTAGGTGAGTGTTTTGTTGTTGTGTGCCTTCAAATAGTTTTCAACTTATGGTCACCATAAGACAAACCTATCATGGGGGTTTCTTGGCAATTTTCTTTAGAGGGGGTTTGCCATTACCATCCTCTGAGACAGAGTGTGTGACTTGTCCAAGGTCACCCAGTGGGTTTACATAGCCAAGTCAGGATTCAAACCCTGGTTTCCAGAGTCACAGTCCAGTGCTCAAATAACTACACCATGCTGGCTCTGGGGGTATGCTATGTTGAGGGAAAGCTATTGATAAAGACAGAGTGGTGTCTGAAGAGGCAGCAGTTCAGATAATCAGGAGAGTCATCACAAATGGAGACAGTGGTGGAATAAGTAAAGGTCCTCACAGGGTAGCTTCTCAGTCCCCAGGATGCCTACCACATGTATTTTAATGGTTTAACCAAAGACCAAAGGTTTGACTTTGACTTCAGGTCATTTGAAGACAGTGTTAGTGTATATAACTCTGCAAATGAACCCCCAAATATCAAGCCATCATCAGCACTGCTGCAAATAAAGCTACCAATTACCTGAATTCCTGCGTGGCTACAGAGGTAAAAGTCAAATTCAGAGGGATGTGTGATAGTACTGTCCACAGTAGTGCCTGCTGGAACATTGCCGCTTTTCCCCACCTGTCAGAAAGATCAAACAGCACAGTTTCAGTGTCAACCATATGAGCAGTTATTACTTCCTTGGCCACTAAAGCTCCTCTATACTCGCCTTCTGTTACTAGCGTAGTAGGGTAGGCTGAGAATTAAGGTGCACCTAACAGCTGAGTGGATTCTTTCCTCTTGCTCTTCAGCTTTGTCCTGTTATCAGCTAGATCCAGATATAAATAAAACTATTTTCTGTTATGGCTAGAGTACAAACAAATTTAAAATCATACACTACTTTTCTACTGCAGTGACTTTTGTTGGGATGATAAGCAGTGGAGAGAACCACGTTTGACAGCAGGAGCTCTTGGACAGAAAGGTAAACTAAAAGAAAAGTTTTGTTATATTAACTAACTGATTCATGTGGTTCTTGCACACCTATTTTTAGCTTTGTTTCTCATACCAGATTTTCAAAGCTCCAGGCTTTGAGTATTCAGGAAGAACTGCCACCTCTCTTTAGGTACCTGAAGCTATTCCATTTTGTTTACCTTCAGGGTGCTACCACTGTTGAATACCGACTACTAGTATGGGTAGAAGCAGCATTTTCTGAGACTGAGTTTGGGTTCCAAGCATTTGAATGTTTTGTTACTGACACATTATACCATAAAATACTAAAGAAACATCCTAAAGTCGAGATACTTTGTACTAACACAAAGGCATGCCTTGTCATAGCAGCCAACAGGCAGTTCACAACCTGATGCAATGTGCTGAGGAATGAACCCACACATGACACTTCCCTGAGAGTAGTCAAGTTTAACAGGGTGATAAGCCCATCTTACCTACCCTTTCTGTTTTGTCAGCACAGAAGAGTCTTGTGTGATGCCTTTTCTGCACAACAATGTAGGTAATCCCTGGTCGGTAATCTTCTTCTAAACTGATGCAGGCCTTTCGGATTGCAATGAGTTCTGGCCAGGCTACCTAGAAAAGTGCAAGTGTTTGACATCAGTTGCCTGCCTGGGCTGTATAAGACAACAGAGATTGAGAAGAGACCTACCAGAATCAGTGGGATTTAAGTTAATCATCACTAAGTTGAAGGGTCTTTTCAATGTAGCATGATGTGTTTCTATTTTTTTAAAATTATGTTTCAGATGTGCTTTAATGTTTTAACATAGTGCTTTTAATAGAATCATTTATTTAGTTGAGTTTTTTAAATTTTTGTGCTGTAATATAGAGATACTTGGTTTTAATTTGTTGTAAGCCAGGCTGGTTCCATGTCAGGAGAATTTAAATAATTTTAAAAAATTAAAATTCAATGGGTTTATTGTAAACATGATTTGGTGTAGATCCAGTCCGATGTCTTTAGACTTCTGAAGCACAATCTTTAGAGAAAAGCATGAATGTGTTTCTTACAAGGAATCCAACGGCTTAAAATAGCCACAACAGGGGAGAAAGAGTTTCATGATACCCCTTGACTCACCAGGTAGGTTCAAGAGCAAGTCACAAGCCTAAGCTACAGTTGGAGCTTTGGGGGCTGTAACTAACCACCTCCCAAGTGGCAAAGCAGACACAACTAACAAAATATTTTTTTTTAAATGAAGTGAAGTAGACATGAAGGCAAAAGGATTCTAACAGAAGTTCAAAATTCAAAAGGAAATTAGTAAATAAAAATCAAATCAAGATAGACTAGGAAGGTAAGAGCCCATCCTGAGTTTTTGCCAAAGAAAAAGAAATGCAATCTGCGACATAACAAAAAGATCACTAGGCATTTAATCACTCCAACAGTGGTTCAACCCTGGGTTAGACCAATACCTGTTTCATCTGCCCTTCTGATACGCCTCCTCTATAATAGATGATCCGTGTGGGCTTGAAACGTGTGGATTTATAGAACTGGATCAGGAGTTCTCGCACCATATTGGTCAGGTCCTGGATCACTTCCTGACTATACAGCAGCTCCTGTGAAGTCTCCTGGCGGGATGTCTGCACTCGCACTGTGGCACAGTAGCGGCTCGGGTGGCCATCCATGCTGCCTACTACAGCAGCAATGGAAGGCTTCTTTCCATCCCCAGCAGGTGGATGAGTAACGTCTGCTCCCAGAAATATCACTGGTTGCTGGAATACGGAGGGCCTGTTCAATGGAACAGAAAAAGGACTCAGAGGGAAATCTGAGAAGGGCAACCACTGCCACCAACCCTTCCTGATATTTCTGATTTTGAAACATATGCACTGGTTAACACTGGCAAAACATTATTCTGTACAGCAGGAATAGGCAACCTTTGGGAAAGTGTGTGACCTGCCTGGGCTGCAGGTTGC
Source organism: Phrynosoma blainvillii (assembly GCA_026167975.1). Taxonomy (NCBI): domain Eukaryota; kingdom Metazoa; phylum Chordata; class Lepidosauria; order Squamata; family Phrynosomatidae; genus Phrynosoma; species Phrynosoma blainvillii. Next base: position 28,177,860 of record JANUYF010000008.1, read on the forward strand.
CCATGTGTGTTATACAGAATTAGTGGGGGAAGACAAAGGGAAAAAGGAAAGGAGGAAAGGCCTGTTGGGAAAGAAAAGGGTTGGAAGCTACTGGTCTGTGACTGAGCAAAGGCAAATGGTCTGTAATACAGATATGCTCATTCTGAGAAACTACACCTTACTTTGCTCCCCAACTAAGATCAGACAGTATGTTGATAGCTACAGCTGCTGGTTTCCAGACCAACACCAAGACGACCACACTATGCCACCTCTGCATTACAGTCTGAAAGGTATTACATTTAATCTAACCTTTGATGTGGTACCAGCACGTTGTTTATCCCACCAAGCTTTGCATTGATCTTCAGACAGAGGTTGGAAAGGGTCTGCGGAGAGGTTTTTACAACGTTTTTCACTTGGACACACTGGGTGGCCATGCCTAGAAGAGTATCCCCAACACGTTTAACTTCAGCTGCAATGGGAGGGTGAGAAAAAAGATAATTTTCTTCAGATAATCTCTTTGTTAAGATTCCACCACCACAACCTCCTGCTAGCTGCAGTGAGTGGGACTGCTTAAAAAGAAAATATTGGGTTGCATAGCAACATCGTGGGAGAAAGGGGGATGCCAAACACCAAAAAATGCAGCTGAAGACACATCGGCTCTGAAGACCGTGCTAGAGATTGTGTCAAATAGTTTCTCTTACCATAGACAGGTGTCTTTCCAGGGAGAATCACTACAATTAGCTGCAGCCCAACATAAGTCAGCTTCAAGTGTTTGAACATGGGCTCCACACTGTCTGCCCCCTGGGCGTATTTACAGAAGCATGGTTGGCCCTGGATCGGCATCCCTGCATCCTTGGAGATTTTGCGCAGCTGGTCAGTAAAACTCCTGTGGATTCAAATTGAGCCTTTGAAGTCCATGGCACAGGAAGCCAACAGTTTAAAATCCTTTCAGTTTCAGTTCTGCAATGCTGAGCATTACGGAATTCACAGTGACAAGATGTGAAGGCCCCTAGCTGAAGTGGCTTTGGGAGAAGAATAAGATAAACTGCAGGAAGGGCATGTCCCTCAACTGGCAGCTCAAAGAAACCAGGGTGGGGAAGTAGGTTTCTCCAGATGCTGTTGTACTGCAATTTCCAGCACTGGTTATGCTGCTGGGACTTGTGGTCCAACAACATCTTGAGGACCATAATTCCCACCTCTGATGTACAGTAACAGATGAAGGAATTAAAGGGATTACCGCTTCTCCATGCCTTTCTTATTCTTCTAAAGGAGCTTCTCTAGCTGAAGAATACTAGGCTAAACAAACCTTGATGTGACCCATTCAAGGCATTTCTGTTGTACTTAAATCTGAAATTTCTAGTCACAGTAAATAATCTGATTTGGCAACTCATATCTAGAATCTGGGAAATATTTTTTTATTAGACTTTCAGAAACCTAAGCACAGGCTAGTGGTTAATAATGCTGGACTGGGACGTGGGAGACTTGGAATTAAAGTCCTTGCTGAGCCATTTCTCTCACTGGATGACCTTGGCTAGCTCTCTCTACTGCTAATCTACTTGGCATAGTTGTTATGAAAATGAAGTGAGGAGCAGGCCACCTTGAGTTCCTAAGAGGGAAGACAAAATATCAGCATATCTAATAAAACATAAATAAACTTGTGCTCTCACATTCCTACATGCCTTCCTGTTCATTCAGTTTTCCAATTCCCATGCACAGTCCGATTCCTAAACAAAATGCTACCATACAGTTAAGTGATAGCAAGCAAACATCCCTACACACAACACACACACACTATTAAATTTAAAAAAATACGTACTTCAATAAGTCTTCCCGACATTGCTTCTGAGGAGCAAAGCAGGCAACTGCCCAAACTTTAATTTCAATACCAGCATAGAACTGTTTTCCTCTCATATCCCAGACCCCCTGATTTGGTGTAGCCACAGTCTTGTTCTAAAGAAGATTAAAAAAAATCAAACACAGTTCTTCCACACAGTCTTTATGAAAAGCTTTAGTATGTTTTTATTCTAATTTCAAAATAGCTGCAAGTCTTGAGTCTAAAAGGGTTGGGCAAGTTAGAAATTAGATCACTGATCTTTGTAATACACTGTTTTATAAAAAAGGTACAGGACTTACCCGGCCTCCATATTGCAACATTGGTGCAGGTAACACCCTGCCTGTCAGCTCCGTCATCTCATTATGGACAACGATCCCAAATTCCTTCAGATATGGATCAGGCCCACCTACCATGCTGTTACTTTTGACCTGGCAAGAGAGAGAGAGAGCATCTTCTGAATACATATCATAATTCATAATAATCTTATATTAGTACTAGTGTGGCTCAAGCTGCAGCCAATTAATTGTACTAGTTTCTTGCTGCTGCCTGTAGCTTTATTCATTGGTGTTTGTGAATGTTTTATATAAACTGTTTAAGTTTGTTAAACTTTTAATGTGTTCGTATTGTTTATAAAATATTTACTTGTGTTTGTATGTGTTTTAACATGTTTTAACCTTGTTTTAATTTTTCCTAATTGATTTTTTAACTTTGTATTTTGTATATTTTTACCATTTTTAAAAATTGTTGTAAGCTGCTTTGAGCCCCAAAAATGGGCTATAAATATACTACTACTACTAATAATAATAATAATAATCTAAAGTCAAAAGAGAACCCGGATGGAGTATCTGTTACTCTATTTGTGTGCTTCAGGATGCACAATGGTGGCCCATAACTCTGTCAAATTGGTATGTCTAGAAGTTGGAAATGCCCTTTCATCTTAGAGACAAGGAAGTGGTTTGGAACTCTGGCTCTGCTGTGGTGAAGACACTGTGACTGCTTTGTTTTGCTAAAGTTATATTTGACACTTCCTATTCCTGTAAGATTAAGTCTAAGTTACTCACTAGTCTACTAATTTCTTCCTGTCTGTCAGGTGCAGACCGTGCTGTTGCCTTGATCATAGTTGATGTCTGATTGTCTGTTAGCTTCTTGATACAGCGCTGGCCTGCGACTATATTACATACCTAGGATCAGAAACACAGCGTTGTAAACAAGCATGAAGCAACATGATAAAAAGTGAGGAGAAATGTCATGGTGTTTTACCTCTAGAGGTAAATATGTATGTTTCTGCTCCTGTCCTACTTGGAGGCATGGAAGATGAGGATATTTCAACTGTAGACTGTACTTCTGCTTAAAATATTGTGCTACTGTGCACTCCATAGCCTGCCCATTTTCCAATTGTAGAGGAAACCTGTAAGTGGAAACAGGTATTTGATTAGATGGCAGGTTTGTGTAAGAGACAGGGCCAGATTGGAGAGACTGTGGTTCAAATCCTTATGCACCCAAGAAATATAATGAGATGACTTTGTGTTACTCACTACTGATTATCCTGACCTACCTCACAGGGCTGTCTTGAAAATAAAAGAAGGGGAAGGGAAACCTCATATATTGTCTTGAGCTCCACAGAGGAAAAATGGGATGCACACATAACATTTTAAAGTCACAGGCCAAGATCCTGATGAGTACTTAGCCAGTCAGCCCTCCATATCCATGGATTCTTTATCCACAGATTCAACCATCTTGAAAGTATTATATATATTCCAAAAAGCAAACCTCAATTTTGTCATTTTATCTAAGGGACACCATTTTACTATGCCACTGTATGTAAGGGGACTTGAGCACCCATGTATTTTGCTATCTATGGGGGATCCTGGGACCAATACCAAGGAGCCACAATACTGGCACAATTAAGTTGGCACAGGTAGGAATCGCACAAGGAAAAAAAAGGCCATGGTTACAGCAGCCATGAAGGAATTAAGCCAATGCCAGCCTGCCCAAGCACCTTGTCTCTAAGAACCCCTCTGGAAACTAGCCAATGAAGAAATAGGGTGCTTGGCACTGACAGCTGCCTCCTGACAACCACAATGACTTTGCCTAATTTGCTTTGCAGCCACTGCACAACTGACATAAAAGTGCAACCACTAAAGCAACAGACTGTTTTCCTAGCGCACCAACAGGACATATTCTAGACATATTTTTAAAAGGAAAGAATGAGCATACATACGTCTGATGGCTGGCTGGTCGCCTAGTAACATTGCAAACTCTGTATTTTCTTTTCATCTGACCACAATGAGTAACCTCTACTTTTAAACCTGGAAATCCAGCAGGGAAAAAAACCACAAAAACAAAAGTAAGTAGGGGCCAGTGTGACAAAGTGGACAGAGATTTTTGTGTTCTTTGTTGTTTGCACCTGACATATTTTAGAGAGTTGCCTACTATATCTAGTATGTCATCTCAACAATTAAAATACATGCTAAACCTGTTTAGATAAATCCCTTGATTTTATCAAGAATTATCTCAAACTAAAAGGCATTTCCTTTAGCTCATATAAAGTTTTAATCATCAAGAAGTAGATTCCAACATAAAATGAGAATAAACTAATAGTAAGAAGAGGATTCAGGAATCAAGTTTTCTGTAGCATCACAATTCAACAGACATTAAAAGAGTCTATTTTCTCCAAAGATTCACCTCTGATTTCTTTGGTAAACTTAACACGTTGGGAATCTGTAAGGGGTTTTGTTTGTTCATTGATGTTCTGAATGTCCAAAACTTCACACATGAATTCAATAATTGGCTGGGCTCGGTAAAACGCAGTTGCTGATACTGAAACAGAACGAAAAAAGATACTGAGAGAAACTAATGGGAGAAATTTATGGTCATTTAAGCAAACAGGGTTTTTCCATACCATCTATGTTGAGCATCATGTTCCACATAGCAGGTCTGACAGACTGGTGGAATCCAAACCAGACCTCCCGACCTCCTCCCAGTGGGTGATAGTATCCTTCAGGTGGAGAGAAGAAGGAACGGCCCACTGGCGTGTACCTGATAAGAATGCGAAAGACTCCATCATTTTTGCTCTCCCTCAGAGAAACCATACCGATGAGAGGCACTGGAAGAATATTAGAATTATTAAGTATTAAAAAGTGGGATGTATAATAAAATGTTGCCGTATCAGGCCTAGGTTCCTTCCAGTCTGTTGAAAAATGTTGGTATTTGGCCAGTTCACTTTGTATTTCTGTAGGCACAGTAAAATCTAAAAGCATACCTACAAAAGTTTAGCTATCCTTAGCTATTTATATGATAGGAGCTCACCTCATAGAGGGAAGGTGCCGCGTAATGACATCTAGTGCCTGTACAGAGTCTTCTGGGACTTCATTCAGATGCCCAGCCAGAGCTTCCAAGAGCAGTTGAAGGCTGACCACAGATACCCACTGAACTGACACTTTAAAGGTCTGGTCTTTCCCTTCACCTGGGAGTGTGACCTCCATATCTACCTGAAATGTCAATGGTGAAAGTTAGCCATGCAACCAATAACAAGAAAGGTTTCTCCAACTTTGGCGGATCATCCGTATCAAGCCTGAGACATGTTAATAGCAGTCTTTGCACTCCATCAATCTGGGGCAGTTTTGATTACAGTAGGTACTTCCACAGCAAAAAAATACCTAATATTTGCTCTTAAAAAAAACTTAAAAGGTTTGAAAACATTCAGAACAAAGATATAGGGCAGAGGTCAGCACTGCACAAGCAGACATCTGCAGCTGTTTTTGCTGTGTGTGCAGAGTCCTAAAGACTAACAGGTTGTTTTTTTTTTTTTTGTCATGGCTTTATGTGTCAATAAAGAATGATAAGCTATATGGTGCCACAAAACTTTGTTGTTCTTTTTGCTGCAACAAACACACACCCCTGGAAACATCTGAACACACAGGACTATCTCCTCTTCCCACAACTAGGGTCTGGAAATTTTATGAGGAAACCTGCACTGGATGTTGTCTATGGGAGAGCCATAAATCCCCTAGCCCCGAAATGCCACAAGGACTGTAAATAGCATGTGCCTGTTATGTGCCTTCAAAGTCAACTCCAGCTTACAGTGACCCTCCTATAGCTTTCTAAGCAAGATGTATTGAAAGGAAGCTGAGGGAGTGTGATGTCTAAGGTCACCCAGTGGATTTCTGTGGCGGAGTGGAGATATGAATCTTGGTCTCCCAGATTTCTAGTTCAGCACTCAAAACCACTATACTACACTGGCTAAGACCAACTTGTTGTTGTGTGCCTGCAAGTTGTTTCTGACTTATGGTGACCCTATCATGGGGTTTTCTTGGCAACACTTGTTCAGATGAGGTTTGCCATTGCCATCTCCTGACCTGAGAGCATGTGACTTACCCAAGGTCACCCAGTGGGTTTTATGGCTGAACAGGGAATCGAACCCTGGTCTCCAGAGTCAACAGTTCAATACTAAAAGCATTAATAATAATATTAAATAATAATAATAATAAATTTTATTTTTACCCTGCCCCTCTGATGAACAATTGGGGTGGCTTACAGTAGTTAAAATTCGTGCAACATATTAAAATACAATACAAAGTCCCCAAACCCTCCCGCCCCATAAAAATAAATTAAACCATGCTGATCACTAATGTACTTGATGGAAGCACTATGAGATCAAATTCATGTAGGGATTTGAAGCTCTTCAGGTCAAGCCCACAGGCTTTATTTAGCATAAAAACGCTACAATTCAGGCAAGTGAAGTGCCTCTTTAGAGAACACCACACGTTAATGAGTTCTCACCTCATGACAATGTCAGTGAATGCCTGCTTTAACATCACTTGTAGTTCCTGCAGAATATTCCATTTAGATTGCACTGTTTTAAAACCTAAAATAGTCAGTATGTTGACACTGTGTTCCTGTTGTGTTGATGACCATGCTATGTATGACAGCCTTCAGAAGCAAGCACTGGAACACTAATTTGAAAATAGCCTCTTTTGAAGATCACTTATAAATTCACTTACCCTGTCCCTACCAATTGGCAGAGGATGTGCAGTGTACATATTTCTTTTGCCATCATAGCCAGGTTGCCGATCCCCAAATATTTGCATCTTGAAGTGTCTTACCATCGTATCCACAACCTCCCTAAAAAGTGTTGCAAATTAAGGAGATGTTAGTAGAAACATGAACCAAAGTCAGTGATACATAAGCTGTAAACAACTTTTACTTAGATTTTGCGAACTGTGTTTATATATAGCCTAAATGGGCAGTAGGATCAAAACTTAATTACAAAGAAACACAATTTTACTCCAAGAACAAATGCTGCCAACAGTATCAGATGGTCATCAAATCTGGGGTAAAGGAGGTGACTACAGGATTGCTCAATAATATATCTAATGTTAGTACTCCAAAGTATATTTTAGTTCTTTACTAAAACAACCTATTTAAAATTGTAATTGATAGAAGTTTGGTTACTGCTGATAATAGGCTTGGGACTATCAAGCTGGCCTTACCTGTTCACCCTCCGGGGACGCTTTTCTGGTTTGATATCCACATCATAATGATAAACATCGATTTTAGGAATCTGCACTTGGAAATGATTGGCTAAGAGACGGATTGGCTTCCCAACTGTTCCCAGGCCAGGACGGCGGGGCGGCTGGAAGAGGCTGGTGGGCGGCCCTGTAAAAAATGGAGGAACTGAGAAGTTAAATGGGGCTGCATTCTGTCTCTCAATTTCAATTCACTTTTAGACTATGCCCCATGTAAAAAAGCAAAGTCTGAGATTACTTATTCTAGTGACAAGGTTTATCACAAACCACTCCATAAAGCAGGCAGTTCCAACCACTATTCACTTATTAAGTGCATACACCCCCAAAAAGACTATAAATGTGAATTCAATGATTATGTGACACCTCGCTCTGCATTTCCATCTATAAAATCAAGGGTCTGCAAACGATTAGTTTTGAATGATTTCTTTCCCCGCATCAATATGTCAGTAACAGTAACAAGACTACTGAAGAATGTTATATTTCACACTTATTTTTAGTCACTTTAAAACAAGTAAATTGGCTTTCACCAATTTCCAACTCAAAAAAGTGATTAACTTGGAATTTAGGAACTGGGAAGAGGTCCTTACTCCAACAGGACCAACATGATGACTGGCCTGAAAGGTACCTCCTGCCCATACAAGCAACACATCCAGACAATTCTCAAATATTCACACTGACAATGTGAACATGAAGACCCAAGGTCACCCAGTGGGTTTCATGGCTGAGCGGGGGGGGGGGGGGGGGAATCGAACCCTGGTCCCCACAGTCCAACATTCAAACCACTGCACCATTACAATGTGTCTAAACCATAAGTGGCAGTCAATGAAGAAGAGCAAGGGAATACTTGTAATGGCCCAGCATCACGTTATCTGTTTTACTGGACCTTTCTGGGCCAAGGGGAAAAGGCAATACAAGGATGCTGGTGTGGATGGCAAGCTTGACTCTCCTACAATGATTAATTTCGGCTCAAGACAGACAAAAATAAAAAAAAAACAGAACACCCCCCCCCCAAGCTACTGGTAGGCTCTTTTTCAAAATTAAGATGACCTGATCTTCAGTGTCTTACCATCGTATCCACTACCTCCCTGAAAATTGTTGCAAATTAAGGAGATGTTAGTAGAAACAAAAGTTAGTAGAAACTACACCTATGCCTGCTGTAGAAGAAAAATATATATTCCCATTTCATCACTGTAATGATCGATCTGTGTTCCAAATCACCAGATGAGCCTGTCTTGCAATGTAATACAGATAACAGAGTAGAACCTTGTGGAAGATCACTCATCCCATTTTGGGATTTTACTATTCCAACAGCAGGAACACTCCATTGAGGTAGAATTACAGTTCCAGCACCATCTTCTGGAATACTGCTACTCAAAGCAGTGCTCTGTGGACTGGTGCTAATCCACAAGCCATCAACTACTGGTCCATGATAAATTTCGAGGAAAGAAAAAAACAATTTTAGCCAATCAGCATCAATATGGATTTCAGCCAATGGCATGTGGGGGGGATCTGTTCCCCCATATCACATATCCTGAGAAAGCACTATTGTAAATGCTTCCCTCAAAGTTGGAACAAAACCATTTTGACAAAATGTGGCTGTCACACAGAGATGTTTGGTGGTTCCAAAATTATTAAGAGCAGAATCTAAATGATGATGCTCCCCACCAATACAAGAGATTATCAATCAAATTGATGAAAGCAATTTTAGTTGTAAAAACTAATCCAGAATGCAAAGCAAAACTTCATCTAAAACGTGTATTTATTCAGAAAGGTTTGTAGCCAACATGCCACTACTTACTCAACCAGCTAGAGATGGGCTTACTTTTGCAACAATGGGGTCCCAAGAAGTGGATCTAAAACATAGACATTAAGTTTTATTCTCTGAAGATGCCAGCCACAGATGCTGGCGAAACGTCAGAAAGAAACTCTTCTAGAACATGGCTACACAGCCCGAAAAACCCACAAAAAAACTATTAAGCTTTATTTTTATGTGCTGTGATACTGTAAAGCTGTGGGCCCATCACGACTTGAAAAGCAGGATAAAAATGGAAGATGGGAAATACAAGTGAGTCATCTAACAACAGTAAGTAACAGCTTTTAGCCTTCACACATTTCAGATGCATCTCAGGATAGTTAAGTTTAGCAACTGAAAGGTTTTGCACCTACAGTATAGGCAAGTACTTGGTGAAGATGGCTAGCTTCTGATAAAGGATTTAAACTACTATGCAAATGAGAATTTTGGCCGGTCCCAATCCATTTTGGCAACATTTACGTATTAATCAGTGCCTAAAAAGCACTAGGTATTGTAGAAAACACACCTAGAGATAAGTCCACAGGGACTACAGATCAATTCAGGAAAGAAACAATGAAGCCATCCAAGAACAAATAAGAGCTGGAGAAGACAAAACAATAGGACAAAGGCTGATGTGAAAGAAAGGAAAAAAGAAACCCTGGATACTTGTTTAAAGGACAAAGAAATGAAGCATCTGAGGAAAATGCATTTAAATCTTAAGGAAAAGACCCAACAGGAGGCAAGAATCCCTTCCTCACCCTAAAACTGAGAACCAGTAACTCACCTCAGTGTCACCTTAATAGACAGAAAAACAGCTTTTCTATCTATTAAACAAACATTTTTGAACTCTGCATTTGGACAAGTGGGCCAGAATTTAATGTTATCATGTCTCAGATCAGTTTGGGACAGCAGACCATTACTGTACATACAAAAGTGATTGCAAGCCTCTTTGGCCCAAGGATCTTGGTCAGTCTCCAAGAGCCAATGTCTAACTTGGACATGAATTTTAAGAGTTTCAACAGAGCCAGCATGCAATACCCCAAACATCTTTTCTCTGCAATCATACCCAACATAACTATTTTATCACAAAGCCAGTCTCAGGCACCACCATCTCCATCACCAACCTGCGCTTTTGCAACTAGACTTTTCTATACAAGTTGGCCTTTAACAGTTGCTGTGAGCCAAGCATATTTTATGTATCCACCAAGCATTCTGTTATATACAGCCTGCTCAATATTGCTACCCAGCAATTTGTGAAAAGGAAGCGAGAATTGAATTAAACACATGAAGATCAATTAGCCCCACTCAAATAAAATAAAAAAACCCTCTTAGATTTGTTACATTTATAGCACACCTGCCCATAAAAATGGCTAAGGTGACCAACAATAAAGTCATTAATTGAGAGAAAGTAAGTGTGGTATAATAGTTTCTGTGCTGGACTACTATTCTGGAGTCTAGGGTTCAATTCCCAGCTCAGCCATGAAACCCACTGGGTGACCTTGGGCAAGTCACATTCTCACAGCCTCAGGGAATAAGGTGGAAATGAAGATAGACAGATAGACAAAGAAGCAGGTAATATGGGGGGGGGGGGGGAAACAGCACCTGTATAGATAGCAAAATAGATAACTTTTTTTGGGGGGAGACACCTGAGTAGATAGACATAGATAAGTAAACAGATAACATTGGGAGAGGAGGACACCTGTGTAGACAGACAGGTAACATTTTTTTGGGGGGGGGACACCTGTATAGACAGGCAGACAGATAATATGGAGGGACTCGTGTGTATATAGACACAGATAGAGAGATAGGTAACATTTGAGGGGCACCTGTGTAGATAGATATAGATGGACAGGTGAACAGATAACAAAACAGATAACATTGCGTGGGGGGGACACACCTGTGTAGAGAGATAGATAACATTTTTGGGGGAACAGACCTGTGTATAGAGATACAGATAGATAAACAGACAACAAAACAGGTAACAATGGGGGGGACACCTGTGTAGATAGATAGGTAAACAGATAACAAAGAAGATAACATTGGGTGAGGGGGACACCTATATAGATGGATAGATAGATAGACAAATAATATGGAGTGGGGACGACTCTTGTGTATATAGACACAGATAGATAGGCAATGAAACTGGTAACATTGGGAGGACACCTGTGTAGACAGATAATGAAATAGATAACATTTGGAGAGGGATACCTGTACAGATAGATAGATAACAAAACAGACAAAAATAACGAAATAGTTAATATTGAGGGTGGACCACTCCTATGTATATAGTTAGATAAATAGAAAGGTAAATAGATAACAAAATAAATAACATGGTGAGGGAGGTAAAATATATACCTATGTATATATAGATATAGACAGGTAATCAGATAACAAAACAGGTAACATTGGATAGGGGACACCTGCGTAGACAGATAACAAAATAGATAATATTTTTTGGGTAGACACCTTTGTAGATAGCTATAGATAGGTAAACAGATAATAGAAAAGATAGCATTGGGTGAGGGGGACACATGTATAGAAAAATAGGTAGATAAATAGATAATATGGGGAAGAGGAAAATCATGTGTATATAAATACAGATGAGAGATAGGTAACATTGGAGGGGGGGACACCTGTGTAGATAGGTGATGAAATCGATAACATTTTTTGGGGGGGGGGCACTTTGTGTGGATAGAAATAGATATAGAAAACCAACCTCCCATGGAGGATCCATGGGAGTATTATTACACAGTATTATTCCAGGTGAGGCCTGACCAAAGCGGAGAATAGTGGCACTGTGACTTCCCTTGATTCTAGACACTACACTTCCATTGAGGCAGCCTGGAATCGCATTGGCCCTTTTTCGCTACAGCATCGCGCTGTGGGCTCAGGTTCAACTTGCGCTCCAAAAGATCCCTTTCTTATTTAGATGTTTTCTATTTGTTTATTTAGAAACGTTGAGACCTTTCTATTTAGATAAATGCATAAGATACAGACGGATACACAAACAGACAACGAAACAGGTAACACTGGAAGTGGGGGGGAGGTGAAACACCTGTGTAGACAGAAACAGAGAGAGAAAAGCAACCTGCCTCCCTTGATCTCCCCCTAAACCATTCCCTTGCCGCCTCCTCCTCTCACACCTGAGGCCCAGCGCCCACCTGGCGGCCCTTCTTCCCTTCCCTCACCTGGCCCCAGGGCTTCCATGGCGGCGGCGGCCTCGCTGCGGTCCCCTCCGGCCCCGGACGCCCCGACGACGCCGGGCCCCGACGACGACGACGCCGCCGCAGCCCCAGCCGCCGCCGCCGCGTATCTCTTGATTTCGGGAATATTGGCTCCGGGGGAGGGCCGGCCGAGGACGAATCGCCCCCGCCGCCGCCTCCTCACACAACCAACCAACCACCGCTCCCTCCTTCTCCCTCACGGAAGAGGCGCGGAAGGACTCAAAGGACCGGGAACGAGTATTGAAATGAAGTGCGCGGACGGGCACCGACGACGACGCTCCCTCGTTCTCTCTCGCTGCTTCGCCTCAGCCTACTCTTTTCCGCGCAGGGCCTCCCCGCCGTAAACGCCGGAAGGCGTGCGCGTGCCCCGGCTGTACGTACGTACGTGTGCGTGCGCGCTCCCTCCTCCTCCCCCTAGCTGTCAGTACCTCGAGTGGCTCCGCCCACTGGGTCCACCTCCCTGAAGGGGCGGATGAAGCGAAGCGGCGCCCCGCCCACTCCCGCAGCCACTCAGAGCGTCCTTTCTCCCCACGCCCCGCCCACTCCAACATCACCTTGAGGGAGCGCTTTCTCTCCTATTAACATCCTTTCTCTCTACGCTCCGCCCACTCCAACGTCACCCTGAGGGAGCGCCTTCTTGTGCCATTAGCATCCTTTCTCTCTACGCCCCGCCCACTTCAACATCACCCTGAGGGAGTGCTTTATCTCCCATTAGCATCCTTTCTCTCTACGCCACGCCCCTGAGCGAGTCCTTTCTCCACAAGCCCCGCCCCTTCCCACGCGAGGGAGCGCCGTGCGTGCGTACGTGCGCGCTCTCGCTTGCTCCCTGCCCAGTGCGCATGCTCGCTCTTATCCTTTTATTTTTATTTTTCCCCTCTCAGAGCGGCGGCTTTTTCTCCCTCAGCCAACCCAAAGGCATTTAAATACCTGATTTAAATGGAGGTTTT